>OZ020288.1:11851957-12218430 GCA_963971205.1 Aethes cnicana
GACGTCTATCGGCTGAAATGATGATGATGATAATATTAAATAAAAAATAAAAACCGCCTTCAAACTCCGACAGACTGCGATGTCAATGTCAAGTTCACCTTATGATTATCATTTCTTTGGGTCGGTTCACTTGACACCGACTTCGCAGTCTGTCGGAGTTTGAAGGCGGTTTTTTTTTCGGCTACAGTTTCCAAACATTACCATAGAAATACATAAGTAACTCTGAAGTCTTCGAAATTGACACCAAAATCATCTACGTGCTAGCAAATTTCGAGGAGTTCCCTCATTTTCTCATGGATCCCATCATCAGAACTGAACCAAATTAATATGGGACCAACTTCGAAGTACCACCTTTCTAACAAAAAAAGAATCATCGAAATTGGTTTACGTTTACTATTCTCTTTCTTTCTTTTTTTAATTTATTTATCAGAAAAAAATAGACGTGGTATTAGATTTTCGCCAAACTGCATAACAGTTTGTTGGCCAATAGTACACTCTCACATTATAAGAACCTGCTGAATCAATACTGTGTACCCCACAGATTCAGAACTAAATAACTATAAATACACTCACTAACATGCATAAGAGAAATGTGCTTATTTTAATACTAGCCTTTCCCCGCAACTTCGTATGCGCAGAAATATTAAAATGTAAAATCCCGTTTTTTCCGTTCCCGTGGTTATTTCGGGAAATCCTCTCTTATTGCTCCCCTACGTTCCCTAAGGAACCTGCCTCCTGCAAGGACCAGTAGTTTCGGCTCTGCGTTGATCGATCAGTCAGTCAGTCAGTTTCTTGTTTTATATAGATAGAGATTTTGGTAATCAATCGTTCATTCTGTCTATCTGTTTGTTAGTCAGAGTTTAGAGTTAATCTCCGGCACTATTGAACCGATTTCAATGCAGTTTTCAAAGGTAAATAAAGCACCATTCGGAGCTACATATAAGCTGTTTGATTAAAATCGGATATCGGAAAGAAAAGTTATCGTCAATTTTATATTCCACGCAGACGATTCGATTCCATTATTTCTTATTTTGGTATAAAAAGACGATCCTAACGGTGAAACATTTTATTCATGATTTTCATTTTATTTTTATTTTGAATTCTTTCTGACGATCTCAATGTGAAATTCTCTTATTTTGACATGTAAAATATGCTGTACAATACAATACAATACAATACAATACAATACAATACAATACAATACAATATACTTTATTGAACACCACACAATCAAGGAACAGTAGACATTATGTAATTACACAAAAAAGTATGGCATACAGCAGGCGGTCTTATCGCTCAATAGCGATCTCTACCAGACAACCTTGCTGTAATTTGATATTGAAAAATAAATGTCTGTGTCTATGTCTATGACGAAATGTTTTGAGTTACGAGTTGAGTTTACGTGTTATTTTACATGGCAGTGTGTGCTAACTGCAGTTCCACGCCTCGAATTTATGGCTGGCGGGGAGCGCATACTTCGAGAGTGCGACAGTGCATTAACGGGTGCAGCGGTTGTCTGTTCAACCCTTTAGCTTGTATACGTTTTGACGTTAACAAGCTTTATACACATATTATACTACTACTACAACCTATTTGTGTCCCACTGCTGGGCACAGGCCTCCTCTCGTCACGAGAGGGCTTGGGCTATAGTCCCCACGCGGACCCAGTGCGGGTTGGGGACTTTACACACATCTTTGAATTACTTCGCAGATGCGTGCAGGTTTCCTCACGATGTTTTCCTTCACCGAAAAGCTCAGTGGTGAATTCAAAGAATTTCGCACATAAGTAAACTTAGAGGTGCGAGCCGGAATCGAACCCCCGACCCTCTGCATGAGAGGCGGTAGGTCGAACCACTAGGCCACCACGGCTTTTTTTACACACATATTATAATATATATTTAAGGTTTTTATTTTTTTTCGAGTTCTTAATAAAAAAAATATGGCGCAGTATGGGATTGATTGTATGAACGATACCTTTTTTTTTTTGCACGGGTATGACGGACTCCCAGGCAGTGGCCCAAACTGCCCGGACTACTGTCTAAAAACCCAAGGGTCTAAATACCCTCCATGCTGCATAGTGACGGGGTGCGGGATCGCCGTGACGCATTCAACCGCTGCCCCGTCGCGGCCGCCCGCCGGAGCAGGACTCCTCCAAGTTGGGGCTGGAAGTCCCCCACCGCTGGAGGCGTGCCGAGGAAACAAGACACGCCGACCAGTCCGAGGACTCGACCCACGGGCAGTGAACTCCCCGGTTCACCACCCGCGTCCTCAGCAGCAATCCACTAGGGGTTGGGTTCTGAGGAAACTCCTTCCCCCTTCTGTGGATTCTGCGCACCTCAGGTGGGGTTGCGGAAGACAGGGAGAACGGCGCGTCATAATACCGACATTCCTCTTCCCCCGCAACCCCACCCGTATGAACGATACCTGACTGCCATACAACAAAAAAACGGTTGCCTATAAAGTCGGTTTACGGACGATAATTTTACGTTATAACGTCATAAGAAGACATAGGTACGCTACACATTGTAGGTATGTCTAGCGCTACATATTGCGTCATGTTTTTCGTTAGCGTAGCCGGCATTCATCAATTTATAAGATAATCACATCAAAATAACCTTAAAAACATGCTTAGAATCGATAGCCGATTCTGAGGGTAAAATTATATCGTCACAGCGTTGTGCTTGACGCCGTGTAATATCACGCCTTTTTCCCATAGGATATTTCCTTTTTCTGTCTAATTCCCTGCTAACCTGCCACCAAATAGCAGTGCTCGCACTGTTGTGTTCCGGTAGGGGGTTAAGGCAGCCGGTGAAATTTCTGGCACAGAGGCATTCCATCTTAGGCCTCAGAGTAGGCAACGCATTCGACATCTTATGGTTTCTTAATGGGGGATCATAGTATTGCGTTGTCCATGGGCCGCAGTGACCCTTACCATCAGGTGGGCTGTGCGCTTGTTTGCCTATACCTACCATTGAAATGAAAAGGGGTCTGCACAGACGACTTCCTTTTAATTTGCTACGACTCTTACATACTTCTCTCGCTTCTTCATCTATCATCCCGCTCCGCATACATGCTTGCCTGTTTAAAGTTTTGACCTGGCCTTTAGTCAGATTGTCCTGAATTTGAGCCAAGAACTTTCGCCTCGATCTTCCTGTTCAGACACCTCCGTTCACACTGGCCGTATAAATACTTTTTGTCAGTCTTCTCTCATTCATACTTTTCATATTACCAAACCATAAAGCTTAGTTTTACATCTTCTTCTTTTTTCAAATAACTTTACAATTTCATGAGGTGTGTAGTTGATTTAATTGTTCATCATCATCATCATTTCAGCCGAAAGACGTCCACTGCTGGACATAGGCCTCCCCCAAGGCTCGCCACTCAGACCGGTCCTGTGCTACTTGCTTCCACCGGTTTCCCGCGACCTTCACGAGGTCGTCGCTCCATCTTGTTGGAGGCCTACCGACAGCTCGTCTCCCGGTTCGCGGACGCCACTCAAAAACTTTCCGGCCCCATCGGTCATCAGTCCTGCGAGCAATGTGCCCCGCCCACTGCCACTTAAGGTTCGCAATTCTTCGGGCTATGTCGGTGACCCCAGTTCTGCTGCGGATATCCTCATTTCTGATTCTATCACGCAGAGAAACCCCGAGCATAGCCCTTTCCATTGCCCTCTGAGTGACTTTGAGCCTTCTTATGAGACCCATCGTGAGCGCCCAGTGAGTGTTTGTATGAAAACGCCACCATGTCCGTCCGACTACAAGACCAGACCACTAAGCCTATTCCACTGCAGCGGGAGCCAGACAAGGAGACGTGATTCTCCGAAGCTGTTCACCGCTGCATTGGAGGATGCTTTTAAGGTGCTGGACTGGAAAGGTCGAGGCATCAATGTTAATGGCGAGTACATCTCTCACCTTCGATTTGCTGACGATATTGTAGTCATGGCTGAGACCATGGAAGAACTCAGTTTAATTGTTCAATAAGACAATATTCATTAAAACTTATTGAAAAATCGTTTAACATAATTATAAGTTAACACTGAACTCATGCGCAGCTCGTGTCCGAAAAAACAGCGTTCGTTGAAAGATGACTCACAAGCGGTGTGTCATCTTTAGCAATAGCTAATGCTATTTACAAGTGTATGTATAATACTTATGGTCTTAGAATAAAAAGGGAAATGCATATCATATTACGCTGAAATTAAACCCTAGACTCAGTGCGCGTAATTAAAAATACACATAAGCCGTAAGCGCGAAACTGCAAACGAGCGGATGAAACGCTGAAAATTGTATACTATAAAATACTGAATTTTCATCGACGCCAATAAGTTTTTCGCTGTGAAGTTAAATTCAATGTATATAATACATACAAATGGGTTTTTATGAATCAATCTGACCGTATTTTTGGAACCGTCGTTCATCTGACTATAGTCCCTAACTTAAAACTTGTATAAAATATACATTGAAGGGATGTATATATACATCCCTTCAATGTATATTTTATACATGCAATGTAAATTTTGAAAAAAGGCCTTCTGCTTGAGTTTGTTCGGGCGCTTCTTCTCAAGCAATTGGTCTAGGAAGCGCTGGTAAATTCTTTTTCTGACGTGTCAAAGTGCCCCTATGTGGCCAATTTGCTAAATAAATAATTGAATTTCAATTCGATTATTCGTTCAAACTGCGCGTACCACCCGCACGTCAGCGAGCGCCCCGACCGCAGCATGTGTAACTCGCGCAAGACGAATGGGCTCATAACGCGGTTAAACGCAAACCCACCGAGTCTGCTGCGCTTCTGCATAATTATATAAAACTGCAGAGTAGTTGTTTTTAGAAGCGATGCTCACTTCATATTCACCAATAGACTGCGACCATAGACGTAAATAATATAGACCCGGTCTACTACTACTACTACTACTACAGCCTATTTGCGTCCCACTGCTGGGCACAGGCCTCCTCTCATCACGAGAGGGTTTGGGCTATAGTCCCCAAGCGGGCCCAGTGCGGATTGGGGACTTCACACACATCTTTGAATTACTTCGCAGATGCGTGCAGGTTTCCTCACGATGTTTTCCTTCACCGAAAAGCTCAGTGGTAAATTAAAATTGAATTTCGCACATAAGTAAACTTAGAGGTGCGAGCCGGAATCGAACCCCCGACCCTCGGCATGAGAGGCGGTAGGTCGAACCACTAGGCCATCACGGCTTCAAACGTACGTTACGTCGTACGTTAGACCCGGTCTAACGTACACGTAATATGTCCCCACTTCCACGGTGTCCAATCCAAAGTTCAGTAACCGAGCGTTCGTGATAATAAGCGTTTTTAAAAAAACTTTTTTCGAAAAATGTGACACAGCTTTAGTGTCACGATATAAGTTTAACTTTGGATTGGACACCAATGAAGTGGGGACACATGACATGTATCTACGTTAGGCCGGGTCCATACGAAGTATTAGTTATGTCTATGACTGCGATACAAAAGGCGTGACCAATGCGTTGCCGGTTTCCGTTCGTATCCTAAACTTTTCATAAGTATATACAAATATTTTTCTAGGTCATAGGTATAGGTAGGTAGGTAGATGTTGGTTTCTAGTAGGTGGATAGGCTTAATAGGGGTTTGTGGCAAAATATTACCTAGTGTTTTTCTTTGCTCACCCGGAGCTCCAAACTTGCAATATTGCAACACAGAATTTTCCTGTATTTGTAAATGTGTATGTTTCTGTTATTGTTCTAAATCTAAACTGTGCGTGCAACACTTGTGTAAATTGTATAAACAGGAAAATAAACGATTTATCTATGGAGGGTTGAAGTAAAGGAGCCCAATCTTATATGGCGAAACAGTTGAAAACGTGTCCAGCGGATTTTAAAAGCAACAAAACAAAACACACTCTCCTCACAACCGTTTCCGCTGCGTTTTCGCCTCAGCAGCGCCATCTGAAGGCGCTACTGCAGACTATCCGCCTAGGTAGGTTAACTGGCGTGGCGACCGCAGCGCCCCCAACCTACCCGATTTGGTGTCCACCTTTGGAACTATAAAGATTGCGCTCCTTAGCAAGACACATTCCACACTCCATAGATTTATCTATGTACCTATCACAATGTGCACGCCGATAGCGCCAACTAGCGGATACGAAGTCGGCGGCGCAATATGCAACTATACTTACTCTTTAGTCGATGGACTATGGACCATCTAATAAGTGGAACTAAGCCACCCCCATTCAGTTCGGAATTCCGAACGGAAAACTACTGCGTGTATGTGGCAGGTTTATACATTTTGTATGGCGGGCATGTGTTCGAAATTTCCGAATCTGAATCCTGTTACGGGATTCCGTTACGGAATTACGACTGTATGTGGCGGGCCTAACACTGCGACGAAAGTGTGTGACGTAAAAGGCTTCTATGTCTCTTTATCTAACCTCATAATGAGAGAAAAAGACGAAAAAGCCTCTGATGACATTACTCGCTCCAGATGTACTTAATGCATCGCAAATAAATACGCAGCAGTGGCATTTCACTTCACTGGTGTTCGTCAGAAATTTCATATTGGGCTATGTGACACGCCACTAAATTTGCACACAGCGAATAGACTGCCGAAGTTTTTTGTTACCGTCCAACGTCCAACCGATTGAAGTAAAAATTCGTTTTAACACTCGTAGTTTGAGTCTACAGGATGGACATAGAATTTTGAGGGAAGATATACATAAAACGTGAGAAAGAGATTATAACTTGAAATGCCTACCTTGCGAACTGATTTCGCTTTAATTCGAATTCCATATCCAAGCCTCTAGCTGTCAACGTCAGTGTTGGATATGACACATGTCAATATCATGTTACGTTAGTTAGCATCGCACATAGGTGGTATTATAGAAAAGGTACCTAAATTACGAAATATGGAGGGTTGAAGTAAAGGAGCGCAATCTTTATAGTTCCAAAGGTGGACACCAAATCGGGTAGGTGGGGCGCTGCGGTCGTCACTCCAGTCAAGCCACCTAGTCGAATAGTCTGTAGTAGCGCCTTCAGATGGCGCTGCTGAGGCGAAAACAGTTGTGAGGAGAGTGTGTTTTCAACGTTTTCAACTGTATCGTCATATAAGATTGCGCTCCTTACCAAGACACATTCCACACTCCATATTATGAAACTTGGTACAAGGTGACTTCTAAGAGATTTCGTCTACTCAGGAAGAAGTAGTGGGAAAGGGCTAGATTAGAATAAATTCGTCAAAAAGTCTTCATTAGAAATCATGTGCAAATCCATTTCCTTTTAACATTGGTATACGCAAACTAACGCACAGCCCACCTGCTGGTAAGTGGTGACTGCGGCCCATGGACACCGAAATCCTATGATCCCCCATTAAGAAACCAAAAGATCTCGAATGCGTTGCCAAAAGAACTTCCATATCTAATAGATTTTCGTCATAAGAAACCTATGAGATCAAAAACCGGCCAAGTGCGTGTCGGACCACGCGCAAAGTATAGGGTTCCGAAGTTGACGATGCCCACAGTACCTTTCTAAGACTTATTAGCATCTAGCTAGCCTGTGGTATGACGTGCCCGCCCGACGCCCCTGCCGCTCGAGAAAAATCATTGGTTTTTTAATCATTTCATAAGTTGGTCGACTATGACTCGTAAGTTTGTACAGCCTACATAGCTGTGATAGTTTTCCTTTCAACTACGTTATATATGCCATAACCGTGATTTTTTTTCAGCCATCCAAATACCACCATTTAGCTGGCAGGGGGGGGGGGGCACACGTGACTCTAACAAAAAATAGCACTTTAAAGCTTAATATTTCACAAACGCATCACTTAATCAAAAAATGATTTGAACAAACCCACAATATTTTTTTAAGACCTATTCAACGATTTGCCGCACCATGGGATACGCAAGAAAAAAAAATTACATCCCCACTTTACGAGTAGGGGAGGTACCCTATAAAAAAAAAATCAATTTTTTTTTGTACCACTTTGTCAGCGTAACTTATATGTATATTCATGCCAAATTACAGCTTTCTAGAACTAACCATCTCCGAGCATTAGTGCGGACAGACGGACGGACGGACGGACGGACGGACATGGCGAAAATATAAGGGTTCCTTGTGGACTTCGGAACCCTCAAAACGATTCCAACGCAGCACTCGACTAACATACCAAAACGCAATCTTTAAGCGCACCACGAAGCTTCCAAAAAAAAAACAAACTGCATTCTGTTTTTTGAAAATAGAATGCAGTTTGAATAAAACCGTTGGTCAAACAGCCTGACAACTGTCGGGCGACGCGCTGCTCTGTTTGTCAGAATGCTGTTTTTTTTTTTAAGTTCAAGTTTTATTCCGTGTTAGTGCTTATATTTCTTTTCTATTAATCCATATTTAATATTATAAATGCGAAAGTAACTCTGTCTGTCTGTCTGTTACCTCTTCACGCTTCAACCGCTGGACCGATTGAGATGAAATTTGGTATGGAGATAGTTGGGGTCCCGGGAAAGGACATAGACTACTTTTTATCTCGGAAAAAACGCATATTTCCCGCAGGAACGTGATAACCGAAACCATACGAGCGAAGTTGCTGGCAGAAGCGAGTAGTTAACTATTTGAATATGATTATTAAGTTATTATTTATTAGGCCATCAAAGACCTACCTGCTTAAATTATGGTTGAAGCAATTTGATAGGCCTCAAGGACTTGCAACGCATAAATAAGTACACAATCTGTTGATTTCTTACCCGAATTGGGCGCAGTGACGTTGCTTGCAGCGTTGACACAATGACATTATTTATTTACCACCAAGTTCTTTGAAAGTGATAAGAGATTCTGTACCTCAGGTTTCTATGTTTTGCTATTTAATTTATGTGTCACGTCAATATGACAAAATGAAACTGTGACAGGACCCTACATTGTACCTACTCATCGCGATAACGTCGTATAAGAATTTTCAATACAATCTGTCATTTTTGTATGGACCTGTACAATACAATCTTTATTAATAAAATGGTATTTTACTCGTCAGAAATGTCACAATTTTAATTATACATTATATATCATAAGGTACTGAATATTGTACATTATAAGTCACTTAACAATAAAACTATTTCTTGTTTTCTAAGAAATCTCTTACAGAGTACTTATCACGCGTCAGCAACAAATCTCTCTTTTAGCTTTTTTATAAAAGAACTTAATCTAGCGATCATTACGATTTTTTCAGGCAGTTTATTATATATTGTTGTTTATTATGTACATTGTACTGTCATTTACGAAATCATTTCGAATAGTCAGAGAATTCGCCCCCAGTTGACAGTAACTTTTGTCTAACTCTAAAGGTCCTTGCAAGGTAGATAAATGACAGTACAATGTACATAATAAATACTAAATAAATAAATATTGCCATGACGACTAATTAAATGTACATGTGCATTAGTCGTCATGGCAATATTTATTTATTTAGTATGAAAAAGAAGAAAAAAATCTATATCAACAAAAATTCATTTAAGTACGGTATAGTTTCTGTTAATGTCCCAAGTGCTATGCCGAAGTTAACGCAAATCAACATAAACACCCTGTATAGTTAAAGACTAGAAGCTAGATTGTGTAGATATTTCTGGCAGCCCGACGGTTGTCATTAATCTCCCGCGGTCAGCTGTCGTGACACTTGCGACTGACTTAGGTAAGTACTTGTTGTCGTAAAATAAGTCGGATTTAGTAAAGAAACTTGGAAGATGCCTAAACGTATAGTACTTATATTGTTTAAGGTATGTGAGTATTGTGAGTACACCGGCAACGCATTGGTGACGCCTCTGGTGTTACAAATGTCTATAGGCGGCGGTAACCGCTTTCCATCAGGTGGGCCGTCTGCCTGTTTGTCCGTCTATAATAATATAAAAAAAAAATCAAGTTCTTTTGCTGTTTATAACAGCAAAGCGTTGTTGATTATAAATCCATACTAATATTATAAATGTGAAAGTAACTCTGTCTGTCTGTTTGTTATCTCTTCACGCTTCAACCGCTGTACCGATTTGGATGAAATTTGGCATGGAGATAGTTGGAGCCCCGGAAAAACGCATAGTTCCCGCGGGAATGCGATAACTGAATTCCACGCGGGCGAAGTCGCGGGCAGAAGCTAGTAATAAATAAATATCTTAGAACATTTCACACAAATTGTCCTAGCCCCAAACTACGAGTAAGCAAAGCTTGTACTATGGGTGCTAGACAACGATATAAATACTTATATAGAGAAATACATTCATTTATATAAATACTAAACATCCATGACTCGAGTACAAATATTTGTGCTCATCACACAAAGTTTGCCCCGAGCGGGATTCGAACCCGCGACAGTCGGAACGGTGGGCAGGGTCACTACCAACTGAGCCAAACCTGTCGTCAAGGCTTGTCAAGATTACAAGTTGACAAGCCGTGATAACCTAGTAAAATATTGACAAAAGCCTATTTAATTTACGTCCCACCATTGGGCACAGGCTTTCTCTGATCACGAGAGGGTTTGGGCTATGAATGCTATGATCCTCACACGGCTCCGGTTTGGATTGGGGACTTCACATACTCGTAACTAGTTGTGCCCCGCGACTTCGTCTGCGTGGAATATAAAATTGCCGATAACTTTACTTTCCGACATCCGATTTTAATCAAAGCTTATATGTTGCTCCAAATGATGCTCTATCTACCCTTGAAAACTGCATTCAAATCGGTTCAGTAGTTTCGGAGATTAACTCTAACAAACAGATAGACAGACAGAAAAGATGTCTAAAAATCGCTGTTTTGTGGTCTACCATTCATCTTTAGATCCCCCGTTCCTTTTTTTGAACTTTTCTTTCTTTGTACAGACATGAAAAAATAATAGAATAGATAGATAGATAGATTAATTTACCGTGTCCTCACAGTGTATTCCTTCATAGAGAAGGAGAGTGGTATATTTATTCAAGTGTAAGGGAACTCTAGGAGAGGATTTCCCGAAATTCTCACGAGAACGGGAAAAACTTGGGTTTTACATTTAAAAAAATTTTAAATAAAAAAATAAAAACCGCCTTCAAACTCCGACAGACTGCGATGTCAATGTCAAGTTCACTATATGATTATCATTTCTTTGGGTCGGTTCACTTGACACCGACTTCGCAGTCTGTCGGAGTTTGAAGGCGGTTTTTATTTTTTTATTTAAAAAATTTTTTTCGGCTACAGTTTCCAAACATTACTATAGAAGTACATAAGTAACTCTGAAGTCCTCGAAATTGACACCAAAATCATCTACGTGCTAGCAAATTTGGAGGAGTTCCCTCATTTTCTCATGGATCCCATCATCAAAACTGAACCAAATTAATATGGGACCAACTTGGAAGTACCACCTTTCGAACAAAAAAAGAATCATCGAAATCGGTTCACGTTTACTATTTATTTTTGGTGATCATACATAAAAAAAAATAAAAAAAGATTCCGACGAATTGAGAACCTCCTCCTTTTTTGAAGTCGGTTAAAAAGCTGCTCTTGCTTTATAAAGTTATGTTTGACGTTTAGTTGTAGACGTTGTGGTGATGTCAGCCTTTTAGGGTAAAATGTCCGGCTTTTTTCTGGACAGAGTCCGGCTTTTTCATTTTGGGAAATGGCAACCCTGTATCGGATGGTAGTGCGGAAGCGCTCTAGCCGGTTCCTATATCCCCAGAACACCTCGTTTTGGCTACGTATGATTAAAAAATGCCTAAGACTTTAGTTATTTAGGTGTTTTTATCAAATGCATCTGATATGATACGTTCATTCTAGATGTTTTCGTGGCAAAATTAAAGATTAAGATTTAACGCTGATGTGTTATACCTATGGATACATTAATAATACACAACTATCCCCTCCACATCCTGCTTCACCCCCTCCCCCTGAAATGTGTCCCGTTTTGCACATTTTCTCAATTTTCAGGAAAGCTATATAAGCTAGGATAAAATGGTGAAAGATTAAATTATTCATAATAAATTATCTACAATTACTTATGGTTAAAATTTGACATTTGCGCCATATAAAGATACGACAGGTTTGGCTCAGTTGATAGTGACCCCCACTGTTCCGACTGTCGCGGGTTCGAATCCCGCTCGGGGCAAACTTTGTGTGATGAGCACAAATGTTTGCACTCGAGACATGGATGTTTAGTATTTATATATGTATGTATTTCTCTATAAAAGTATTGATATCGTTGTCTAGCACCCATAGTACAAGCTTTGCTTAGTTTGGGGCTAGGTCAATTTCTGTGAAATGTTCCAAGATATTTATTTATTTATATAAAATCTGTCCAATTTTAAACGGGCCTAAGACGTTAGTTACTCAGGTGTTTTCACCGCTCTTTTATCAAAGGCATCTGAATGGAGAATCGAGGTTGATCTATAATTCTTTCACAGCGTTTTGGCCGAAAACTAAATAATGGATGCAGGGTGAATAATGGCGTTGTTCTGGAAACGCGTTGATTTCTGGAAGCGCATCACGTATGCAGCTGTGGCTGGGATGCACCTGGAAGCTGGATTTGTGTGAATATCCAAAGGTTTATATGTATTTCTTATCTGACTTATGTAAGGACATAGGTAGGTAAGGTAAATGTCCAAGTCTTGGGCACACTTTAATCCAGTCATTGGTGGACCGTGTGTGATTAAAATGACTACTACTGCTACAGCCTATTTGCGTCCCACTGCTGGGCACAGGCCTCCTCTCATCACGAGAGGGTTTGTGCTATAGTCCCCACGCAGGCCCAGTGCATATTGGGGACTTCACACACATCTTTGAATTACTTCGCAGATGCGTGCAGGTTTCCTCACGATGTTTTCCTTCACCGAAAAGCTCAGTGGTAAATTCAAATTGAATTTCGCACATTAAGTAAACTTAGAGGTGCGAGCCGGAATCGAACCCCCGACCCTCTGCATGAGAGGCGGTAGGTCGAACCATTAGGCCACCACGGCTTTTTTTGGAAGCCGTGGTGATTAAAATAACTTATACCTAATTAAAGCCTTTTCAATTGAAAGTATTTTAAGAATATATACGTAACATTGACGAGAACACATATCAATTTTCATTAGATACATAAAAATTATGATGATGACATAAAAATACCTACCATCAATTTACTTTATTGTGGTGCTTCTTCTTCGAAATGCGTCTCAGTAAAATCATCATTATCATCAAAACTAAAAAAGTAAAATAAATAATTTAGTTCAAATCGGCTCCAGAATTCTTAATCTATTATAATAACAACTCCGTTACTTCTGACCCAAGTAACAATTTCTGGTTCTATAGTAGCCCATAGAACATTTCTCAAAACACCACCTTAGCCCTATAAAAGGCCATAGAAGGTTGAGTAACGCCGATCTGGCGCAGTTATATCTCCATTTAGTGATATAGTGGAACCGTAGCAGCTTTAGTTGTGACGTTTTAGGTCTGTAAAGGTGATGTAATGATGACTCGTATTACAATTTAGTGACATACGGGCCACAGTAACGCTAATGTAGTGCTTTTTTATACTGTAGTAGCGTTCGTTGATTCCCTTATAGTCCTATTTTAGTCTATAGTAGAATCCGTGATTCCTACTGAGGCGCTTTCTCGGCAAAGTTTGGTATTGTGTGTTTTTGCTGTGAACTTCATTGACGGACAACAAAAATAATTCAATTATATAAAGGAGTAATATTCTATCGTGGTAAGTTTATGTTATCTTATTTAGACATTTAATATTTCGATCAATGCTGCAAAAAGCACGTGCGACTAAAGTTTTACTGATAGAATAGTATTTGATTTGCTTAGTATTTTCAATGCGCCCTCGATTAATTGAGTTTTGAATAAAATATATTGATATTATAAAATTTAATTCACAGACATTTCTACTTTAGAGCCATTAAGTACATCCGTGGGTCTTATCGGCTCACTATAGTACCACCGACTCCTGTCATGTCAAAGTTTGAGTATAAAAGTAACTGTTCACTTCCTCTATGTGCTTTTTTATCCTATGACCGATCTACAAACTCCATTATAGAAAGTTTCGGCCATATAAAAGAGTCATAGTCACAACTATCGTACGAGCCTATAATAGGGATTCAAAAACAATTAGAACACTTTTAAGTACTATAAAAATGTCCTAAAAATCGATTATAAAACAAAACCGCTCTATTACGGCGTCATTATGGCTACTAAAGACCATGTACTATAGGAGTGATTTGTGGAACCACAATATCGCAAAAACCTTGTATAGTAGAACGTTCATCACTGCTAAAACCCAAGATTTATAGCGGTTGTCCGGGAAACCTTATAGCGCAAATTAGATACATAATGGTGATTTCAATCACTTTTATACAGTAACATAGCTCTTTAGTGGCTATATTTGAAGTTTTTATAGCACTTGACTATAATAGCCCTATAAAATGGTTCTATAAACCTTTACATCAACAATTTATAGGATAATTTGGCTCTTTAGCTTATAGAGCAAGAATGTGTTCCCAAACGCCTTTATACAACTGGCAGTCACCGCTAAGACCTTTATACGACGTTTACTGGACCTTTTAGTGATGATAACCCAAGTTATAGGGCCAAAATGTTACTTGGGGAATACCTAACTCAACATTTTAATTAAACTCATCATGACCGCAAAAGCAAACTTTCATATCCCACAATCTTTACATAAATAGACAATGCAATTGCTTTGCCCGAGACTCCCAAATTATAGGCAAAAGCGTCTCCTATAGGAGCCACGGGCGGAAAGGTAGTGGCATTAACTATAGAACTGTACTGCCCGACACTCCCTTTTTCTAAGCAGAATAGTCTCCTATAGTAGCCACGGGCTTACAAGCAGGTAGTTAAAGCCCCGCGCGATGACAAATCGTGCTGTAAATCAGAGGTGGTTGCACCTGCAATCTGTCGGATTGTGCAAACATTTTTGGTGCAATGTTTTGGGTGAAACTTTGTGCAAATTTGCTTTAGGCTATGCTTAGCTTATGGTGATCAATTATCAGTTTATCACTGCAGATTCTAACGAAATCAAGCTCATTAAAATGTGTTAAAATGCGTTAACTATTCGCTGCAGAGACTTAATATATGTAGAATCCATAAATCACAGCTATAATTCCCTAAAGTGTACCTAATGTATTAAAATGCATTATTGAACTTCTCTGCATAATGTGCGAACGCACTATTGAAAATTAAGTTCCCAGGCTTTATCCAAGAATCTATTAATATTTAAGTTATGATTATCTTTTTGAACTTTTAATATAAACATATTTAAATTGACTTATTTATGAACTCACAATATCATAAAATATTTACTGTTTATTTTAAAATAAGTCATATTATGTATTTGTAAGATAAAGTCCCCAATCCGCACTGGGCCCGCGTGGGGACTATAGCCCAAAACCTCTCATGATGAGGGGAGGCCTGTGCCCAGCAGTGGGACGCAAATAGGCTGTAGTAGTAGTAGTATGTATTTATACATAGTAATCCGCAAAACATTTTTAAATATTGGAAAACAGCTCAAATCTCCTCAGGGTAGGTAACACATTCGAGATCTTCATCATTTCAGCCGAAAGACGTCCACTGCTGGACATAGGCGTCCCCCAAGGCTCGCCACTCAGACCGGTCCTGTGCTACTTGCTTCCACCGGTTTCCCGCGATCTTCACGAGGTCGTCGCTCCATCTTGTTGAAGGCCTACCGACAGCTCGTCTCCCGGTTCGCGGACGCCACTCGAGAACTTTCCGGCCCCATCGGCCATTAGTCCTGCGAGCAATGTAGAGAGATTCGAGATCTTATGGTTTCTTAATGGGGATCATTGGATTTCCGTGTCCATGGGCCGCAGTGACCACTTAGGTACCATCAGGTGGGCTGTGCGCTCGTTTGCCTATACCCTTGGTATAAAAAAATAGCGGCCATCATTTTGAAAAGCAACAATTTGTTCAATTTTTCCAATAGGATTACAACGAATTTGCCGAAAACTCTACTCAAATTCGTGTTTCATAACTACTACTACTACTACTACAACAGCCTATTTGCGTCCCACTGCTGGGCACAGGCCTCCTCTCATTACGAGTGGGTAAGTAATAAGTAAGTAAGTAAGTAACACTTTATTGTACATAATAAAACACACAAATACAATTATTATTATCAATACATGGAAGAGACACATGTACAAAGGCGAGCTTAGGGTTTGGGCTATAGTCCCCACGCGGGCCCAATGCGGATTGGGGACTTCACACACACCTTTGAATTACTTCGCAGATGCGTGCAGGTTTCCTTACGATGTTTTACTTCACCGAAAAGCTCAGTGGTTAATTGAAATTGAATTTCGCACATTAGTAAACTTAGAGGTGCGAGCCGGAATCGAACCGCCGACCCTCTGCATGAGAGGCGGTAGGTCGATTCACTAGGCCACCACGGCTTCACAAGTAGATTTTTTAATTTTTACATTTTTCGATGGAAATACAGCAGAAGTTTCGGCGTTATCGCCCTCTGCGGGCGACAGGGTTCAATTCGCGTATTGTTGAATAAATTGACGAGGTATTTTCCGATCTAGTAGGTTTTAGGGTTCCGTAGACTTGAGAAACTTATTTTTTTGTTACGACGAAGCAGATTGATTCGGGTCGTGGGTTAAAATGGTTAGATTTGTATTGTTAAGTAGTTTACCCGTTTAACCTAAAAAAAAGTGTCAGCAGATGGTTTGAACTTTCACAACTAATGTTGTGAGTTCTTGGTTCGCACCTCTGAGCTTATTTAGGGTATTATATGTAGGAAAACTACTACTACTACTACAGCCTATTTGCGTTCCACAGCTGGGCACAGGCCTCTCATCACGAGAGGGTTCAATTTGAATTTACCACTGAACTTTTTGGTGTAGGTAAACATCACGAGGAAACATTTCTGCGGAGTAATTCCACCACAACAACCTATTTACGGCCCACTGCTGGGCCCATGCCTCTTATCACGAGACGGTTTGGGCTATAGTCCCCACGCGCGCCCAGTATTTAATTGGGGACTTCACACACATCATTGAATTACTTCGCAGATGCGTGCACGATGTTTTCCTTCACCAAAAAGCTCAGTGGTAAATTCAAAATAAATTTCGCACATAAATAGTTTCAGAGATGCGAGCCGGATTCGAACCCCCGACCCTCTGCATGAGAGGCCGGTGGGTCAAACCACTAGACTACCACGGCCTCCAGATTATGATTGAAGTACTTAATTCAGACGTGTTAAATTCACAATAGGTACAGTCGAGTTCATTAATATGTGTACACTTTTGGACCTTATTACAACGTGGTAAAGTGCAAAAGTGTATATATATTGGCGAACTCTACTGTACACAATAGGTGTGGGCAATGGCGTGAGTATATCTAGCCCAAACTTTCTCTTTATGAGAGTTGATTTGTGTCTGGCCAGCGATATAACTGAATAGGCCGTTGTGGCGTAACTTTTTAATAGTAGTTTATGTAACTGCTTTTTTTTTTTTTTTTTATGTAGAACTGACCAGCGATTAGCCTCCATCTCACCTGATGGAAAGTGACGATGAGGCCAAAGATGTAGCTCACTGGGTCAGTAAATACCTATTCACTCTAGTCTTGAAGACCTGTAGATTATAACTGTCGGGGAAAACAGAGGACGGAAGAGAGTTCCATTCCTTAGCAGTCCGCATCAGAAATGACGATGCAAATCGCTTTGTTCGAATGAACGGAGTAGGTATGAACTACAAAAGGATGCAAACTCTCCCCCCGTCTGGATGTCCGGTAATGAAAAGGTGACGGAGGAACCAGGTCATGTAACTCCTGAGAACACTCACCAAAATGTATCCGGTAAAAAACGGAAAGGCATGCAACTCTCCGCCGATGCTCGAGATTTTGTAACCTGACCATCGGCGCGTCACCAATAAGTCTCCGAGCTCGGCGCTCCACCGAATCCAAAGCAGCCAACTGATACTTGGCTGAACCTTGCCTACATAATAAGGCTTGGCTACATAATAAGGGTCCTTAAAACACGAGAGGGGTTTTCGCACAAGTGTTTTAAGGCCTAATTATGTACAGTTACATACACAAATTTATCTACACTCATTTTAAAAGCCTCTAAGGTGCTTCAAAAAGGTAAGGTCCACAATGGCGGCAATTCGAACGCGTCAGAGTTTAACATTCGATTTTCAAAAATCATAGACTAAATAGAGCCGAAATTTGAATTTGGAACAAACTTTCAGTCTAACTGAAGAATATAGGCGGCCATTGCTATTGGAATATGTTCGAAATTTAAACGTCATTACAGCATCGATATCGGTTTTGTGAAATGAATTTTACTGTATGACCACAGATGGGAAATTGGCTCTGATAGAACTCGCTGTCATAACGGATGTCATTAGGTACCACCGATTTTTGAACGCATCATAGAGGATTTATGATATGTATAGTATAGTTTAGATAAACTTACTTTTCAAATTGCATAAATAATTCATGTACTTATACGGAATCTTTCCACACATTACGAGTCATGTTTTGTTAAAAATGACCTGTTATTGTTAATAACAGTTATATAAAGAGAATTATCACCTCAGTGTGTCCACTACTTTGACAATTAAAGCTTCGCTGTCCTACGCAAATTATTAATTTTGTAGATAAAATTTTAACAATCATCGAAAATATGCTTTTCGAATATTGGCAGAAACCAATATAGAACGATCTTCAGGCTCAAATTTTTGTTTCGATATTGTTAGGTAATACTCGCGCTTTTACCTCCATGAGATTAACATGTTTGAATTACGTCACGACCTACCCCAAACGTCAACAGGACTGGCACAAAACAGTGACGTTTCATTCAAAAATCAGCTTCCCGTTGACGACGGTAGGTGTCGCGGTAATTTGTCCATTAATCATGGACCGCAGCGCCATCTGCACAAGTGTATCGTCAACAAGGCGTTCAGAACGCACGACACGGGGGCGACGTATGCATCCGACGTTTACTAAAATTTTTTTTTTTCAAATTCAATCATTTATTCAGCAAATTGGCCACTTAGGGGCACTTTTACACGTCAGAAAAATAATTTACCAGCGCTTCCTAGACCCATTGCTTGAGAAGAAGCGCCGCAACAAACTCAAGCAGAAGGCCTTTTTTCAAAATTTACATTACATGTATAAAATATACATATAGGTTCGTACTAAAATTACATTAAAGGGATGTATAGTCCCTACCTTAAACTTAAATCTAAGATCTTAGAGATGTATAGTCTCCAAGGGTCCAGAAAAAAAATATGGAGATGGCCTCCATTATCAAATGATTCTTTTTAAACATCCTTGCAAGCATGAACAGACCGGATCCCACAGACAGCACCCATTCATCTTTTTTTAACTAAAATCAGAGAACTCGGCCCACTGGAATTCATGCAAAATTATCCAATAGCGTTCATTAAATCCTTTGTCGTCTAGATAGATTAAATTTATTGAAACCAAAGCAAAAAACAAAGACCGGAAATTAAAGCAAAGTAATGAGCTCCATCAGTTGAGCTTCAGGCAATTCTCAGCCTGCAAATGATTTAACATTTTTTATTGGTTCCCTTGTTATATTTTTCAAAATCTTTAAATATAAAGTCGGTTACTTTTTAGAAAAACATAACTACCGTTTGGCTCTTTAATTTTGCACACGTTATCTTCCACTTAATTCCGCTAAACCATCGGCATCGATTTAAATGAGACGTTTTTTTCAGCCATTAATAGTACATTACACACCTAGGGCGGTCAAGTAAAGAAAGTCTCAGATCGCGGGTAATTGAGGCCCGAGCCGGAGGCGAGGGCTATAATCTAGCGGTCTGAGGATTTCTTTACTTGACCGCCCTAGGTGTGTAATGTACTATTAATGGCTGAAAAAAACGTCTCATTTAAATCGATGCCGATGGTTTAGCGGAATTAAGTGGAAGATAACGTGTGCAAAATTAAAGAGCCAAACGGTAGTTATGTTTTTCTAAAAAGTAACCGACTTTATATTTAAAGATTTTGAAAAATATAACAAGGGAACCAATAAAAAATGTTAAATCATTTGCAGGCTGAGAATTGCCTGAAGCTCAACTGATGGAGCTCATTACTTTGCTTTAATTTCCGGTTAGTATACGATTTTACGTCACCACCTGGCCGTGAAGAGGGATTTTTCGTAGCGCCCAAGGGCGGTAAATCCCGCTTTTCGGCCTGGTGTGACGTAAAGTATGTTACTTAACACAATATCAGAATTAGGTCAAAGCAAATACATAAAGAACACAGATTTGTCTTTAAATTCCTGTCTTTAAATTCCGGATCCTTAAACCATGCTTACCACGTTTAAACATAAATCTTACCATCATACATATAACATAACATAAAATTTTAGTGACTTGGCGTGTTTTGTAGTTAACACCTTTACTTTATTCAACGATTTTAAATCAAATTATTTTATTCCAAATTCAATTTGAGCTTATAAATCCAAACCGAGTTTACGAGGCTATATTTAGTCGTGTGTTGTAAATGGGTTGCGGGGTGTTCATTTTTCATCAACCGCATGCATAGTTTATACAGGAAATATTAGTGGGGAAAAATATAGCAGAAATATTTCAGGATTAGAAGAAGGATTGCCTTAAAATGGGAAGCGAAATTTACCAAATAAAGAAAAGTTTTACTACGGTACGTTTTTTATTCAAATAAGAGTTAATAAAAGCCGTGGTGGCCTAGTGGTTCGACATACCGCCTTTCATGCAGAGGTTCGGGGGTTCGATTCCGGCTCGCACCTCTAAGTTTACTTATGTGCGAAATTCAATTTGAATTTACCACTGAGCTTTTCGGTGAAGGAAAACATCGTGAGGAAACCTGCACGCATCTGCGAATTAATTCAAAGATGTGTGTGAAGTCCCCAATCCGCACGGGGCCCGCGTGGGGACTATAGCCCAAACCCTCTCGTGATGAGAGGAGGCCTGTGCCCAGCAGTGGGACGCAAATAGGCTGTAGTAGTAAGAGTTAATATCTAGTCTTTACTCGCGACATGGCCGCGTGGAAATGTGCGATTTTAGGGATAAAAAGTAGACTGTGCCATCAAAATGGATTTTATGGTTTAGCCATGAAAGCATTACAGACAGACATAGATAAAAGGGATATGCGGGCGATAAAAGGCGATTTTGACTTCAGTTATTAAAAATTTATTGCAGAATATAGCCACCTCAGTTATTTTTTAGGACACCTTTCCAAAAATAGCCGAAGAACGCCTTAGCTTTTAAGCAATTATACGGACTCGAAGTCTAAACATTTTTTTACGTTTAAATCGAGCGTAGGTAATCCTCTTAAAAATCCAAATAGCTTATGCCTATAAAAATAATGACCGCAGAATGCAAGCGTAAATAGCGCACGTTGTTTATCACGGGCGCATTAAACGCGGTGAATCAGGCGCGGTTTGGCCCGACGACAAATCGGCCTATAAATCAGGCAGTGGAACCCAGCGTTGCCATACCAAAATGCTGTATAAACCACACTTTCAACAACGCATACGACCTTTTGAAATTGAGCACGCGGTTAAGCAGCGAAATCCAAAATGGTGTAAAAGTCGGTTCAGTTTTCGGACATACGGCGTTTTAGAGCGGTATTAGTCGTAGCGAAGCTAAAAAGCCGTATGTGACAGTCACGGTTAGGCGTTTTACGCCATTACCGGTTGAAGTGGCAGAGTTTTGGACAGATGCAGTCCTAATGCTGATTCATTATTTGTTTTTACGGTCGTTCGGGGCGGAATATTGCTGGGTGTTACGGGTTTTCAGATACGTGGTATTGTGGAACGGTGCTGGCGCCATTACGATCGAAAGTAATTAAAATTTCTGAATTTTGACTTTCATAATAATCATCATCATATCATGTCAGCCAAGACGTTTACTTCTGAACAAGTTTCACCACAACACGAGTGGCAATAAACTGTATTATTGAGTGAAACAAAAATATACCTTACTAGCTTCCGCCCACGATTTCGTCCGCGTGGAATTCGGTTATCGCGTTCCCGCGGGAACTATGCGTTTTTCCGGGATGTAAAGTAGTTTATGTCCTTTCCCGGGACCCCAACTAACTCCATGCCTAATTTCATCTCAATTGGTCCAGCGGTTGAAACGTGAAGAGGTAACAGACAGACAGACAGATAGACAGAGTTACTTTCGCATTTATAATATTAAAATATGGATATTCATGTATAAGACTTGTTCTATAAATAAGTTATGTGTAGGTAGTACGTTAGGTTCTAATAAGAAGTATATAAGGTCTTGTTGGTATGGTGCTGGAGACGTTTTCTCAGAATACCTTGCGCCTTAAAAAACGTCATAATTCATTTTTTGCCATTGTTACAAAGCCAGTTAATATTTTTTTAAGAATACACATAAGTATTAAGGTTATTTAAAATACACACCTTTGTCGTTTATAACTTTTTAGAATAAAGTCACGGCGGAGATAAGAAATGCCGTTAAACGTATCATTTGAAACGTGACGGTGCAATGCAACGCCGGTACGTGACTGAAGTTCTAAAACGTTACAAACTACTGTAACTTGTCACTGAAATCTGAGCTATATCCGAAAGGAAATGGAGTTGAAATTGATCATACTATAAATTGGAACACGGATTATTTTACTTTCAGGGTACGATTAGTCATGCACCGGACTGTACGGACGGTATATGTACTTATCATTTATATGAATTACGTCTAAGATATGTTATCTCAAACACAATCGTATTACATAAAACACTTGAACTTTTCTAGCTCAATTTTGTATCGGAAGTGCTTTACTTTGTACAGTCGAGTTCATTAATATGTGTACACTTTTGGACCTTATTACAACGTGGTAAGGTGCAAAAGTGTGTATATATTGGCGAACTCGACTGTACAATAAATATGTGACAGTAAAACTGCAACGATTCTTTGTAAATAAATGACGCATCATTTTAACTTTAAAAATAAAGTACTCGATTATGGTCCGAAGAATTTCAAAACTACAGTTCCAGACTGGACACAAAATATACCCCCAAACGGTTCTAAAGTTGATTCTCCTCCATGGATACGTTCCTTAATTCAAGTTAATATTAGCAGGCCCCGCGGACTTCGCACCGCCTTGGATTTTTTTTTTGGGTATGAAAAATATCTTACGTCCTATTCCCAGACCTACTGAACTGAATCGGTCGAGCCGTTTCGGAGGAGTTTGGTTACAAACACTGTGACACAAGAATTTTATATATTAGACTAGCTTCTGCCCGCGACTTCGTCCGCGTGGAATTTGTTAATAGCCTTCCCGCGAGAACATTTTCTCGGGATAAAAAGTCTATATGTTGACCAGTGTTATAAACTACCCCCATACCAAATTTTGTTTCAATCCGTCCAGTAGTTTTCGAGCTAAATCCGGACATACATACATACATACATACATACAGTATTTTTTTCTAAAAATCGTTATTTTGTGTTCAGTATCGTTCATATAGTCCCTTTGATAGTTTCTTTTAATTTTCAATTATCAGCCGCGACTTCTTCTACAGAATTATTATTTATTATATGTATAGATTTTTCATTTTTTTTCTCTGATTTTTAATCTCTTATGAATAAATAGTTTAGTGCCAAAATTCATTATTTAGGTAATAGCAGACTGGTTTAAAGAATGTTTTAGTGAACTCATCAATCATTTCCTTTTTACTGGACAATAGGCAGGTAATCTAACAGTAGGTAATCTGCATAACATGTTTCTTGAAAGTGTTTGTAATCTAGGATTATAATTTAATTTTTCCCATTCCCGTGGGAATATCGGGAAATCCTTTCTTAGTGCTCCCCTACGCTCCCCAAGGAAACTGCATGCCAAACTTCAGCTCTCTACGGTGATCCCCGCGACCTAAACATTAAAATGTAAAAATACCATTTTTTCCCGTTCCCGTGGGAATTTCGGGAAGTCCTTTCTTAGTGCTCCCCTACGCTCCACAAGGAACCAGCATGCCAAATTTCAGATCCGTACGATGTTTCCCGCGACTTCGTACGCGCCTAAAAATTTAAATGTATAAATCCCTTTTTTCCCATTCCCGTGAGAATTTCGGGAAATCCTTTCTTAGTGCTCCCCTACGCTCCCCAAGGAACCTGTATGCCAAATTTCAGCTCTCTACGACCAGTATTTTCGGCTCTGCGTTGATATGTCAGTTAGTCAGTCAGTTCCTTTTTTTATATATTTAGATAGATAGATAGCAGTTTCCCGCGACTTCGTACGCGCCTAAACATTAAAATGTAAAAATCCCATTTTTCCCGTTCCCGTGGGAATATCGCGAAATCCTTTCATAGTGCTCCCCTACGTTCCCCAAGGAACCAGCATGCCAAATTTCATCTCTCTACGATGATCCCCGCGACTTCGTACGCGCCTAAACATTAAAATGTAAAAATCCCTTTTTTTCCCGTTCCCGTGGGTATTTCAGGAAATCCTTTCTTAGTGCTCCCCTACGCTCCCCAAGGAACCTGCATGCCAAATTTCAGCTCTCTACGACCAGTAGTTTCGGCTCTGCGTTGATATGTCAGTCAGTCAGTCAGTCAGTCAGTTTCTTCTTTTATATATTTAGATAGATAGATAGCTGTTTCCCGCGACTTCGTACGCGCCTAAACATTAAAATGTAAAAATACCATTTTTCCCGTTCCCGTGGGAATATCGGGAAATCCTTTCTTAGTGCTCCCTTACGCTCCCCAAGGAACCTGCATGCCAAATTTCATCTCTCTACGATGATCCCCGCGACTGCGGACGCGCCTTAAAATGTAATAAACCAATTTTTTCCCGTTCCCGTAGGAATTTCGGGAAGTCCCTTCTTAGTGCTCTCCTACGCTCCCCAAGGAACCTGCATGCCAAATTTCAGCTCTCTACGATGATCCCCGCGACTACGTACGCGCCTTAAAATGTAAAAAAAACATATTTCCCGTTCCCGTGGGAATTTCGGGAAGTCCTTCCTTAGTGCTCCCCTACGCTCCCCAAGGAACCTGCATGCCAAATTTCAGATCTCTACGATGTTTCCCGCGACTTCGTACGCGCCTAAACATTAAAATGTAAAAATCCCATTTTCCCGTTCCCGTGGGAATATCGGAAAATCCTTTCATAGTGCTCCCCTGCGCTCCCCAAAGAACCTGCATGCCAAATTTCATCTCTCTACGATGATCCCCGCGACTACGTACGCGCCTTAAAATGTAATAAGCCCATTTTTTCCCGTTCCCGTAGGAATTTCGGGAAGTCCTTTCTTAGTGCTCCCCTACGCTCCCAAAGGAACCTGCATGCCAAATTTCAGCTCTCTACGATGATCCCCGCGACATCGTACGCGCCTTAAAATGTAAAAAAAACATTTTTTCCCGTTCCCGTGGGAATTTCGGGAAGTCCTTCCTTAGTGCTCCCCTACGCTCCCCAAGGAACCTGCATGCCAAATTTCAGATCTCTACGATGTTTCCCGCGACTTCGTACGCGCCTAAACATTAAAATTTAAAAATCCCTTTTTTCCCGTTCCCGTGGGAATTTTGCAAAATCCTTTCTTAGCGGATGCCTACGTCATAACATCTACCTGCATGCCAAATTTCAGCCCGATCCGTCCAGTGGTTTGGGCTGTGCGTTGATAGATCACTATATCAGTCAGTCAGTCAGTCAGTCAGTCAGTCACCTTTGAGTTTTATATATTTAGATGTACTTCATTCTCCAGTTTCTCACATTTCAGTCTGTATTTAAAGGTGTATTATATGCCACTGGAAATAATACCTGTGTACAGTCTGAGCCGATTAAGCTTGTTAGCGCAAAAGTAATCCGTTAAGGTACTCTGGATGTAATGAGATTGTACGATTATGTATTGTAATTAAATGCAAAATGGCCCTTTCATCTCACGGTTAAAATTACATTGAAGGATTAGTCGCTGCCTGCTTAGCAATTTGCATTGATATGACTTAACATAGTTATTACTATATAGTAATATCGTGAGATGAAACTGCTAATAGTGGGTGAGCCATGGTTGTAGTAGTGACGCGTGTAAAGCGGAAATATGTATCCACTCACACTACCATGGCTCACCCGCCAGTCCTGAGCTGAAACCACTATACTAACATAGTATACTTACCGATATCAACTATCATCATCATCATCACCAGCCTGCAGTTGTCCACTGTTGGACGTAGGCCTCACCTAATGTATCTACGCCAATGATCTCGGTCCAAGGCGTCCTGCATCCAATCTACACCGGCCACCTTGCGCAAATCGTCACTCCACCTGACACCAGGGCACCCCACACTGCGTTTGCCTTGTCGTGGTCTTCAGTCGAGAACGCGTCTACTCTAACGATTATCCGCAGTTATCGCGATGTAACCGGCCCATTGCCACTTCAGCGAGCTAATCCTTTGGGCTATGTTGACAACTCTCGTCCTCTGTCTGATCACCTTATTTTGGATCCGATCTTTCAAAGAAATGTCGAGCATAGCCCTCTCCATAGCCCTTTGAGCGACTTTTAATTGGTGGACCAATCTCACCGTAAGTGTCCACGTTTCGGCTCCGTAGGTCATTATGGGTAGGACGCACTGATTAAAGACCTTCGTTTTCAGACTGCGGGATTTGCGAGGAGAAAAAATATCAACTATTAAAAAAACAAATATAAGTAATAGACAAACTCAATAGGGGATTTATAGAAATGTTCAAGATAAAAGGCTTTCGGAATAAGCGTTGAACCTTAGGTAAGCAATTTATTATTTAAGGTTCCATATTTTCTAGTGTTTTAAAATATTCCTTTCATGGTAATAGCTTTTGTATAATCATGGTCCTATTTTTTACCAAAAAAATTATTAATGTGAAAAAACATGGAATTTCCTTTGAGAGAACGTTTATGGTTAATAGGGGAGACGACAACTTTCCTTAGTCTATCAGGAAGATTATTGAAAAGTATTGGACACGTATTTTTACTTTTTTAACGTAATCAAACTTATACGGAGATATATTGAGTTGAAATGTCGCGTGACGTGACGGTTAGGTACGATTTATACCTAACGGTGACGTAGTTAGCCCCCACTCTTAAACTTTAATGCGTTTTAACTTAGTCATTCTTTGTTAATTTGATAAAACAAAAAATACGTGTCTAATATTTTTTTATTACCTGTCATCCCTATTATAGTCCGATAGCTTTCACTGTTTCAAATATTCTATATACTTACTTAATAATTTTTGAAAAGTACGCCGAAAATTTTTCAAACTGTTGATCTGATTTGACCAAGATTTTGTGGATTTTATGATGTTTTTTTTGTTTATTATGTCATTTTTCTTCAATTTTTTTTTTCCACTAAGAACGCTATTAACTCCTAACTAACATATAAAAATAGGTTCACTCAGTTGTTCTGAGGCCAAACACTACCACTACCACACTATACAAGGCATACTTAATAATACCTGTTTTTGTTTCAGGGCAGGCGTTTAAAAGCAGTAGGCAGAGTAAGTGCACTTGACAATAACTAACAAAACCTTCGTTAAACAAAACACTGACGAAATATCCGTAACAACTTTTCACTCCAATCAAATCGCACCATAAAATTCGACGAAATTCGAGCGCTGCACAGTGTGTCGAACGCATAAATGGCGGACAAAAAAAACTCCAACCATGCCACTTGGTTTAACAACCAATATCGTAGTCATTTGTCTCGGCTAGCTTACTACTGGGAACATTTCACAGACCCCGCCAGACTTGTATCGCAAGGGAATAGAGATCCGTTCGGAAAAATCCATCGTTTGATTTATGTTGGTACAACTGGCTCGCATAGTGACCGTTACAGC
Organism: Aethes cnicana; assembly: GCA_963971205.1. Lineage (NCBI taxonomy): Eukaryota > Metazoa > Arthropoda > Insecta > Lepidoptera > Tortricidae > Aethes > Aethes cnicana. The sequence goes on from OZ020288.1 coordinate 11,879,711, forward strand.
TTATGGCTCTAATTGTGTTAGGTTATTCCGTCTGTCCATTTTGATGTTTCGGATTTTTTTGGCGCAGTGCGGACTTTTTTAGTTTGATCAATGCGCTTTGTTTTGATATTTTCACTGATCCTTATGTATTGTTGTCATTTGGATGAGTAATTAGGCTACCGTTGCTAAATAGTACTCAGGCTTAGACCGTATAGACTCGTCGTACGTTTTAAATGTGTCAATTAATACGCACATTTATCTTCACTAACCTAGATTTTATTTGCATCGTTAGCGATGTAAATTCTACGATTCCGTGTACGATTCCGGTTGTGATGTCATATCACATCCAAATATTTATAAAATTCATTTAGAATATTGAGTTATATTTATTATACGTATTGTCACAAACAAAGCAACTAATTCGAAATTATTATTCCATTCAAATTGATTTGCGAAGTCGTATCTACTATATCGATAAATGAATTGCATAATCCAATACGGATTAGTTCTCACTGTTATAATAATATGGATTGGTATTAAGTGCCTTAATTTCAAACAAGGAAGATTCATTCTCCAATACCCAATTGGTATTTCGAGCATCTCGATATTAAAATTAGTTTGTAACCCGACTAATACAAATTGAGCGCTCAAGCAGCGTCCCGTGAAACTCCGGGGCGAGTAATAATGACGTCATTTGTATGACAATCCGAGCATACACTAATATAGGCTTACACGGAGGAATTATACGCTTCGAAAGAGGTAGTAGCGGCTCTACGCCTTCTGGGAAAATTGGGGACTTGGAGATATTAATATTGTCCCATATTCCCGTAAAAGGCGGCAATTTCAAAACAAACATATTTAAATTAATTTTGTTTAACAAATTTATAGATGAGCATTCAGTAAAAAGAGTCGAAAAAATTAAGCAATCCGTAGATTTATATGTGCGACCAAACTTTTCGATCAATTTGTAACCGATCCGAAACGCAACCATTTCGAACAGACGACCAAATGAGCAGACTTTATCTTCGACGCGGTAAATTGAGGAAGTTTTTAACAAGGAAACACTTACCGAAGAATTTATCCTTTTTCTCTATCACAGTCTAAAATTTCAAGCAAGTGTAAAATTAGAAACTGATTGTTAATCAGCGGTTTTTGTCCAAACTTTTTCAGGCTGTGACCACGGTTTGATTTAGTGAGACTCGGTTCTGGATTGAGGAACATTCGTAACTAATTACAACTTTGTCTTTTTGTGGCAGTTTTTGTAGTATTTCAGGAAAGTTTTATAATACTGATTGTACATAGATTATTATTGGCTACTACTGACAAAGATTCTTTTACTTATTGAATTACCACCCAGATAGGTATAAAAATTACAGATTATAAAATTCAGAAATGATTGGTCTTCCTGCTTGACAATCTCCAAATAAAATCAAAAAAATGTCAACACAATGATATTTTGTTAAGATTAACTGCAAAATGGTGTCAGTATTTTCAGTCCTAACTTAATCCTTTCATTGGAACTACAGAACAAAGGTCTTTAACTTCACGGCAACTATGAGCGCAGAAGTTGCCGGGGTATTTATAATCGTTGCTGCTTTGCCATAGATGAACTAATCACAGTACGACGACTAGAGATTAATAAAACCACTTCACAAGCCTTAACATCCTTCTGCTGGACACCGGCTTACTGTTATAACGGAAAGGTGCCTAGGGGCCTTTTCAACTACCCTAACCTTCCCTCTTACACTCGTTTTTTATTTATTTAAAAAGATTGACAAACAAGCAGACGGCCAACCTGGTGGTAAGTGGTCACCGCCGCCTATAGACATATGTAACACCAGAGGCGTCACCAATGCGTAGCCGATCTTGAAAGGGGAGGAGGATAGGGCGTGTGGGACAAGGGAGGATAGGGGACATGGAATTAGGAAAGATGGGATAGATGATAGGGAAGAGCACAGGCCCCCGGTCCTCTCACTCACCTCGTTTCTCTCGTTTGATAAAGAATGGTAGGCCTCCACAGCAACTACCACCACAACAGCCTATTTTCTGGGCACAGGCCTCCTCCTCAGCATGAGAGGGTTTGGGCTATAGTCTCCACGCGGGCCCAGTGCGGATTGGGGACTCGCGTACATGCTTGAAGTATGCGTTCAGGTTTCTTCGCAAAGTTTTCCTTCACAAAAAGGCTCAGTGGTAAATTCAAATTGAAGATCAGACATAAGCTGATCTGGATAAGAGCTGGATTCGGACCTCCGACCCTCTGGAGAGAAGGTCGTATCAAAGGGCTGTCACGGCTTATAATCATCAGTCGATTTCTGTTCCTTGATTTACTATACTGCGAGCGCTACGATGAATCAAGTTAGCGAAGCAAGTAAATACTGTCCGTCAGGCGGCGGCCATTACTGCAATCACTGAACTCCGTCCAAGCCTTCCTACTTTAATTTCCATCTCCCTTGAGCAACTTAATATAGTTGAGTTAAACTCCGAATTTGACTCACTAAAGTTTGATATAATTAACATTGGAATATAAAAGCAGGTGGTCTTTTAGGTCACCGGTTTGGAAATTAAGAATGTTCTAGTCAATGAAAGCCTCAATTATTAATTTTACACCGCCCATCATTGTTATTCTTTTCGCATTCTCCACTTTCCTAAGGTCTTCGGGAAGAGATCGCTGCTTAGCGATAAGTCCGCCTGTTGTTTACTGATTAACTGTGTATGTATCCTTTCTGTATTTCCTGTGTTTTGTATACGGTGATCAATAAACATTATTGTTGTTATTGGTGTTTTTGTTATCTCAAAAAGAGGGACTGAAAGAACTACTACTACTACACAGGCCTCCTCTTATCACGAGAGGGTTGGGCTATAATCCCCACGCGGGCCCAGTGCGGATTGGGGACTTCACACACAACCTTGAATTACTTCGCAGATGCGTGCAGCTTTCCTCACGATGTTTTCCTTCACCGAAAAGCACAGTGGTTAATTCAAATCGAATTTCGCACATAAATAATTTCAGAGGTGCGAGCCGGATTTGAACCCGCGACCCTCTGCATGAGAGGCGGTAGGTCAAACCACTAGGCCACCACGGCTTCGGCTGAAAGAACTGCTTTACAATTTCAACACTGGATTGTTCATGCACGGGAGTACAATTTTGAAAAATCTAATTAGATGAGTTTATGAACTGGGCATTTACATTTTTGTATTGGATGGGTTAAAATCTTTACAACAGTTTGCTACATTGATAGAAGTACATGATAAGAAAAGGCGTCATCCGTTCAGGTCGTATTTAGCGCAGCGTGCGCCGACTCGAGACTTGACACTTTGTCTTTACCTAATCCGGGAGTCATGATACAATAATATACTTCGCCAGGTATGACAGTCCGGTATTCTGTAGTAGTGTCGATGTCACGTCCCCTAACGTCATTAGCACTGCTGTGTGTTGCAAGTGGTGTATTAAAATAATCCCCGATCCCCCTGTGAGTGTTTCATTAAATTATTATGTTCATTTGTTTTTAACTTGTCCCATTTCGTGTGCTTAAACAAGTAAATGACAAATGTAATGCGCAAATGATTTATTTTGCATTATAACGGCAGCAAATATTTCCCTCGTTTTTGTTTTATTGTAATAAAGTGGCAACTCGACATTGACGTTACGGTAACGTCACTCGGAACGGCAGACCTTGTTTTCTTAGACCATGTCCGGGAGTAACGCTCTAGACGCCCGGCAACTGCTGAGCGTTTCCATAGAACTGTGAAAGACAACAAGAAATAAAGAAGAACAGATAAGTGATGAATGATTAATATAATTGGTACGCTGTAAGTAGTACTGCTGTAGAAGTGAATGTAAATTAAAGGTTTTTTTTTTAATTCATAGGTTTAGTTTTAAGTAGGTGTGTCACACAGCAGGTTCGCTGTGTTTTCTTTCTATATAATAGAGACGGGTAGAAAACCAGTGCCGCTTTAACAAAAAATATAAAAATTTCGTCTAATAGTGGAAACGCGCAGATACGTAAGGAAGAACCGGCGCGGACCGGCTGCAACCGGTTCTCAACGAATTTCCTCTCCGAACTGAAATTCGTTGTAATTGCGAAATCGTTCCTCGCTGTTTAAAGTCTGACTATTAAAATTGTGTGAAATAGTCGAAAATGCCTTTGATATACATTTAGGAGAAGTACAGGGACATAGCCCGAAGAATTGCGAACCTTAAGTGGCAGTGGGCGGGGCACATTGCTCGCAGGACTGATGGCCGATGGGGCCGGAAAGTCCTGGAGTGGCGTCCGCGAATCGGTAGACAAGCTGTCGGTAGGCCTCCAACAAGATGGAGTGACGACCTTGTAAAGGTCGCGGGAACACGGTGGATGCGAGTGGCACAGGACCGGTCTGAGTGGCGCGCCTTCGGGGAGGCCTATGTCCAGCAGTGGACGTCTATAGGCTGAAATGATGATGATGATGATGACAGGGAAACGTTAACCTTTTTTATTTTACTTTTATTTTTTACTGCTGCGAGCCCAAAACCTTTAAGGTGCTTACCCACTAGACCGTACCATACCATGACCGTAACCGTAACTTTGGTATACAACGGTGCTCATACGTTACAGTGGGCATGGGCACTGTAACGTATGAGCACCGTTGTATACCAAAGTTACGGTTACGGTCATGGTATGGTACGGTCTAGTGGGTAAGCACCTTTATAGGAAAAATGGAAAAGCTGCGCTGAAAAAAAAGTGGTAACCATCTCACCGGTTATCGATATTTGAAACGTGACTCTCCCTTAGGAGGCTTTTATTTGAAATGTTATTCTATTATTTATTTGATAAAATTGCATAATTCTATATTTAACTAGTTGATCCGGTAAACTTCGTATTACGACGGATTCCAAAAGTAATTTTTAAAAACCGGCCAAGTGCGTGTCGGGCCACGCGCAAAGTATAGGGTTCCGAAGTTGACGATGCCCACAGTACCTTTCTAAGACTTATTAGCATCTAGCTAGCCTGTGGTATGACGTGCCCGCCCGACGCCCCTGCCGCTCGAGACAAATCATTGGTTTTTTAATCATTTCATAAGTTGGTCGACTATGACTCGTAAATTTGTTTTACGAGTAACCAGTTTAACGCACGGCAATTGATTTTTATATGTATAACTACTACTACTACAACAGCCTATTTACGACCCACTGCTGGGCACATGCCTCCTCTCATCTCGAGAGGGCTGGGCTATAATCCCCACGCGAGCTCAGTGCGGATTGGGGATTTCACATACATCCTTGAATTACTTCGCAGAGGTGTGCAGGTTTCCTCACGATGTTTTCCTTCACCGAAAAGCACAGTGGTAAATTCAAATTGAAATTATGTTTTATCCATATCCATATTGTATATTATATATTATAATATTATAAATGCAAAAGTAACTCTGTCTGTCTGTCTGTCTGTCTGTTCCGATCGATGTTCTCAACCGCTGGACCGATTGAGATGAAATTTGGCATGTGGATATTTGGGGTCCCGAGAAAGGACATAGGCTACATTTTATCCCTGAAAAGCGCATAGATCCCGTGGGAGCGCGATAACCGAATTCCACGCGGGCGAAGTCGCGGGCAGAAGCTAGTATATATATAAGTTGCTTGTTCGAGCCCATCGTAATTCGGAACGCACCCGATCTGTCATGAACTGTCACTTGAAAAACGGACTTGTCTTTTCATTGTTGGAATCGTGGCGTGTGTTAAAAATTGAACTTTTGAATTGGATAGTTATATACCGCGGCAACGCGAAGTGCGTATGTTTTGGTCTGCGAGATTTGTCGCCAGTTGAGTTGTGTTTTGTATGTAATATCATAACATTGTCGGGAGTGCGACTTGGTGCGCTTGTTTGGTGCGGCGAAGCTGTTCTCAACACCTTGGAGTGAGGATAGTGTCCTAGGCGAGCTTCTAGATGGGTACCCAGATAGGTAGCTAGCTTAGGGGTTTGGCAGCAGCGCGAAAATCGGTGGATTCGAGGTAACTTAGTCTGTAAGTTTCGTATTTAGGTTAGGTAGGAAAATTAAGATCCACGAACCGTGGACGTTCAGAGCAGCTAGGCTGTGATAAGAACATTGATGGTAGCAGAGCTGTGGTTGTTTCCATGTGATTTGATAAAAACCCGTGTTTTTTTGGACAATTTTAAGTTGAAACGTGTTTTTGAGGTTATGTTAACATGCGTTTTTCCATATGAAAAATTTATTGAATTTACCAAATTACTGCGTAATACAAGCTATTTGGGGTGTTAATTGGATAAATTAATAAACTTGTGAAACTATATTTTCGTGTTTGGGTGTCGCCGGCAGGCTGTATTGTACACAAATCATTGAATTTTGAATAATAAATTTATTTTATAATTTGCACAAACCATTATAGAAATATAATAGTTGTTGTTGTATATTGGTGTGCGATGCACAATTAATGTGATCCTATTTGTTTGAGCTGAATCGACTTGCATTTTTGTATTTTACCTCCGGAAAGTACTCGGTAAGATTTAGCTTAAATTAAAATTAATATCTTATTGTTGCAAGTGCTAATAGGCTGGTTGTTATTGCCTTATGTTTGTGCTGGTTAAGTTGGAAGGCAATCTTATAATTGGAAATTCACTAGGGTGACCATAATTCATAGGTTTTTTTTAAAATTTAATTTAAGAGTTTTGTTTAAGTAAACCCGTGGTCACGTTGATTGAATCGGGGTACTATGGCTAGCACGTCTAGGTCCGTTTTGAGGTCGGAGCTCAGATGGTTTACATCTGGAGCGGCGTTGGTTGACAGACCGGACCGGGTTGAGGCACTGTTGGCCAGACATGCAGACGTGCCGACGCGCTTGGAAAGGGTGTACCGTGCCATGGAGGGCTACCTGAATGCGGTTCAACAAGTTGGCTCAACGGATACATCCACGGGTCAAGAAGAGTTGAGAGGGGTTGAAGCGGACTTTGATCAATGCCTGGATCTGGGGGATCAAATTGTACAACGGGCTGCGGAGATTCTACAGGCTCGGGCCAGCGGGGTCCAGAGTGACGGAAAGCCTGTAGTCACAAATATGAATCCCGCGTTGGCAGCTCGGTTGCCCGCCATCCAGCTTCCCACGTTCAATGGAAATCTGGACCAGTGGACTAGTTTCATTGATTTGTTTGACAGTCTGGTCCATGCTCGGACTGATTTGACAGCTTCCTTGAAATTGGCTCAGTTGTTGTCGTCTTTGGAGGGGGAACCGCGTGAATTGGTCGCGCATTTGTCGGTCACCGACGACAACTATGAAACCGCGCGCACATTGCTGAGGGACAGATATCACAATGTGCGACGGCTCGCGGATGCCCTAATGGGCAAACTTTGGAACATTCCCAGGATCGCTCAGGTTTCAGACATCCGGGTAAAAATGCTGAATCCTGTTTTGGCAGCGACCAAGGGTTTAGAAAAACTGGGTTTTCCCGTGGACCAATGGTCCTACATATTATTGAGTTTTTTGTTGAACCGGTTGCCTGCTGACGTTCGGGCACGTTTTGAACACCGCTACGGTGGAGATAGTGCTCAGCACCTACCGGCCTTCACCGACTTGGTGGAGTTGTTGGAGATTGAGTGTCGAAGGGCCGACACCTCCAATGCGTCACCCCCTCCGAGACCATCTGGTTCCTACCCGGGTCAGATGAGATTTGGATCTCAAGGGGGAAACAGGGGAAAATCGGGACCACGACCGGCGGGCCCCCGACAATATAATTTGGGTACTATGGACCCTGACCTCTGCTTGTACTGTCGGAACCCAGGTCATCGGATACCTGCGTGTCAGAAGTTCCTGGCCCAGAGGGTTGAGGGTCGACGCAATATCGCCAAGGATAGGCAGTGGTGCTTTGCTTGTTTGGGCCCTCACTTTGCAAGGGACTGCACCCACTCCCAGGCGTGCAAGTCATGTGGAGGGAAGCACCACGCCATTCTGTGCATGAACCGCAGCGGAGTCAAACCCCCCCCTGCGCAGGGTTCGTCCTCCCCCCCTGTCCGGAGTCCGCCCCAGGCAGACCAGGGGTACTGGGTGCCCAGGGAAGGCGGGGAAGGACGCCGGAGTCCTCCGAGGGGTCCCTCCTTAGGGAGGGGCACCCCTCCCCCCCCGCCTTCACAGAATTATGCGGCTGTCGCGCGCGCACCCGCGCCCCCACGAGGGGGGCCCACGGGCGGGTGCCGGCGATCAACGCCGCCCAGGTCGGCGCCACGGATGTCGCCGCCGCTTGTTGAGCGGCCCCGCCTGGAATCGCGGCCTCCGAGGTACCAAGGCCGGATATGGACGTACCAGACGCCGCAGACCGCTCGGCCAGCCCGACGGGCCTACCAGCCGGAGTGGGATCCGCTCGACCGGTTCGAGCGGTACCCCCCTGCCGAGCAGGAGGCTTCGTTGTATCCCTGTTAGGGATACTCTGCCCAGGCATCAACCACCGCCACCCCCCTCGAGACCGTGTTATTGCCCACGGCCTCTGTTTATGTCTGGGGTCCTGGCGGAGGATCCGTCTGTGTGCGTGCCCTATTGGACACGGGCGCACAGGGCTGCATTGTATCCAGGAGGTTGGTGCAACGGCTGGGCTTGAACTTGGAACACCACCCGGAAGGTGTGCGTGGGGTAGGCAATACCATAGTGTCAAACCTGGTTGGGCAGGTCACTTTCACTTTTGGTCAGAGCCCTACTTCCCGTGCGAGGATTACAGCTCCAGCACTGGTGTTGGAGGAAGTAGTGGGGAAGCTCCCCCAAGTGAAACTGCCACCAGAGATTCGGCGTTTGACAGCTCACTTGAATTTGGCTGATGCTGGCTTTGATACCCCTAGCCCGGTTGACGTGCTGCTGGGTGCTGACATCCTAGGGGGCATACTGTTAACCAGCAAACGGACATTACAGCCTGGTGGCCTTATGGCTTTGGACACCAAGTTTGGGTATACTGTAATGGGTCCAGTGTCCACAGTTTCCACGCCTCCTGCTGAGGAGAGCTGTTTGGTTGGAACTGCGCTCTCGGAAGCCGTGCAACGGTTCTGGGAGATTGAAGAGCCGCCCACTGTGTCGCGATTAAGTCCTGAGCAAGAGGAATGTGAACTGTTTTATCAGAATAATACTGGTCGCCTCCGCTCAGGTCGGTTCATGACTCGACTCCCTCTACTTACTCATCGACCACCCCTTGGTGCTTCTCGCGCGTTGGCTGAGAAGCGGCTGGTTTCGATGGAACGCCGCATAAGAAGAGACCCGGTCTTTCGGCAGAAGTACGTTGATTTCATGAGGGAGTACGAGGATTTGGGACATATGTCGGTGTCTCGCAGGGATTGGAGTACGGTGGAGCACTATTTTCTCCCCCACCATGCGGTATTGAAGTCACCGGACTCCAAGATTCGAGTGGTTTTTTATGGCTCTGCCCCCACCTCGACTGGAGTGTCCCTAAACCAGTGTTTTCATGCAGGTCCTAAACTGCACAAGGACATAACTGACATCCTCACGAACTTCAGGAAGCATCAGGTCGTGTTTGTAGCCGACATCCGGATGATGTTTCGGCAGACAGTGATACACCCTGATGACCGTCGGTATCAGCTGATTTTGTGACGTGAGAGCCCTGATGAACCGATGTTGGTGTACGAACTGAATACGAATACCTACGGCCTCAAGAGTAGTCCGTACATTTCTATTCGTACTTTGATGGAATTGGCGACTCGAGAGCGATTGAGGTTCCCTCGAGCGGCGGCCATTTTGGAAAGGGATTTGTTTGTGGATGACGTGTGCACCGGGGCCAATAGCATTGAAGACGTCTTGGTGTTTCGGGATGAATTGATTGCACTCTTGCAGACTGGTGGCTATGAGTTGCGAAAGTGGTTGTCCAACTCACCGGCACTTTTGGCCGGCCTCCCAGAAGAGCACCAGCAGGATCCGCACCTTTTTGAAAATGCTGAGAATCCGCACATGTTATCCATCCTTGGCGTGCAGTACCGACCAGTCCAAGATGTGTTTACCTACCGGGTCGAATTGGATTCCCCGAAGGTCTGGACGATGCGGCTTGTACTGTCCACGGTGGCCAGAACGTATGATCCAAACGGATGGATTGCGCCGGTAGTATTCACGGCCAAGGCCTTCATGCAGCGCCTGTGGACAGCCCAACTGGGTTGGGATGACCCGCTTTCCGGAGACTTGTTGAGCGATTGGGAAGCTTTCTTCGCTACGCTCCCGGAAATAAATCAGGTCGAACTGCCGCGTAAGCTGTTACCTGCAGGGAAATGTAGAGCAACTCTGCACGGGTTTTGCGACGCCTCCGAACGAGGGTTTGCAGCTGCCGTCCATTTGCGAACGGTCAGCTCCGACGGAGCGGTCGATGTAAATTTGGTAATGGCGAAGAGCAAGGTAGCGCCCCTTCGGACACGTTTGACGATCCCGAAGTTGGAATTGTCGGGCGCAGCGCTTCTCGTGCGCTTGTTGAACCACGTAGCTTCTACATTGAAGGACACGGTGGACCTTGAGGAGAGCGCCTTCGCCTGGAGTGACAGCCAAATTGTGCTGTGTTGGCTGAAGTCGTCAGTCCATACCTTGGAGGTCTTTGTGGCTAACCGTGTTTCGCAGATCCAGAACTCTGAGACTGCTTTGATTTGGAGACACGTACCAGGTGAACTGAACCCAGCGGACGTGGCGTCCAGGGGTTGCAAGGCACCTGAGCTCGTGGCCCACCCCCTGTGGTGGAGGCCAAGCTGGCTGTTGGAATCGGATACACACTGGCCTACCAGTTGTGTCATTGCGACCCCATCGTCGGGATTGAAGGTCCACGTTGTCGAGACAGCTCCAGTGCCGGACACTGCGTGGCTTCTAGAACGCTATAGCTCTCTCGACAAACTAGTTGGAGTAACCGCTTGGGTCAAACGATTTATCCACAACTGTCGCCATCCTGAAGACCGGTCACACGGTAGTGTTCTCGCTGTTGAAGAGCGTACAGCAGCCCTCCATCACTGGACTCGAGTGGTGCAGGCAGAACACTTTGGGGACGTATTGGATACCTTACGGAAAGGTCGCCCCAAACTTAGGAAAGCGACAGCACACCTCAACCCGTTCATTGATGAGTCGGGAATACTCCGGGTTGGAGGGCGTCTGCGCAATGCTAACTTGCCCTATTCGGCGCGCCACCCCATATTGCTGCCTAAGAAGGGCCAATTGGTGGAGTTGTTGGTGACGGATCGCCACTTGAAGAACTCTCATGCTAGCTGCAATGCACTCTTGGGCATTTTGCAGCGAGAGTTCTGGATTTTGAACAGTCGACGAGTTGTACGGAGCATCGTGTTTCGGTGCTTGCCTTGCTATCGACTCAAGGCAGCCACGATGCAGCCTCAGATGGGTGACCTGCCCCCTGACAGGGTCACTGAGGCTAGAGCTTTTTTGAGGGTAGGGACAGACTTTGCGGGACCATTTTGGGTCAAAACGTCGCGACTTCGGAATGCGAAGGCTGTGAAAGCGTACTTGTGCGTTTTCGTCTGTCTGTCAACCAAGGCTGCTCATCTTGAAGTAGTTGCTGATCTTTCGACGGAGGCATTTATTGCGGCTTTGGATAGATTTGTATCCCGAAGGGGATGTCCGTCTCTGATCCGGTCGGATTGTGGAACCAATTATAAGGGTGCCGACCGTTACTTGCAAGATGTAGTTAAGTTTTTGCGGGAGAATGATACTTGTATTGGCACGGCCCTCTCCCGTCGGGGTATCACGTGGAAATTTGACCCTCCCGGATGCCCCCACTGGGGTGGAATTTTCGAGGCTCTTGTTAAGCAAGCCAAGGCTCATATGTATAGAGTAATTGGTCAAACTATTTTGACATATGAGGAGCTCGCGACGTTGTTTTGTAGAATTGAGGCGATCCTCAATTCCCGTCCGTTGTGTCCGCTCAGCTCCGACCCAAATGACCTGGAAGTGTTGACTCCAGGCCATTTCTTGATTGGTCAACCACTTGTAGCATTGCCAGAACACCCCCTCAGGGAAGTAGCCTACAATCGTTTGTCGCGCTATCAGATGCTGCAACAGATGGGTCAGAACTTTTGGGCCAGATGGTCATTAGAATACCTGCATGTTTTGCAGCAGCGCCTCAAGTGGACTGACAAAACCAATCCCCCCACTGTTGGAGACCTCGTGTTAGTTAAGGATGCTAACCTACCGCCACTGCGTTGGCGCCGGGGGCGCATTGTTAACTTGTTTCCCGGTAAGGACGGGACCCCTCGCTTTGCTGAGGTCATGGTTGGGGATTCGGTTCTCAAGCGAGCGGTAGCAACCCTTTCGCGACTTCCTCTAGTTTAGCGGACCGGCTTAGAGGCCTGTCCGAGGCGGGTGATTGTTCGAGCCCATCGTAATTCGGAACGCACCCGATCTGTCATGAACTGTCACTTGAAAAACGGACTTGTCTTTTCATTGTTGGAATCGTGGCGTGTGTTAAAAATTGAACTTTTGAATTGGATAGTTATATACCGCGGCAACGCGAAGTGCGTATGTTTTGGTCTGCGAGATTTGTCGCCAGTTGAGTTGTGTTTTGTATGTAATATCATAACATTGTCGGGAGTGCGACTTGGTGCGCTTGTTTGGTGCGGCGAAGCTGTTCTCAACACCTTGGAGTGAGGATAGTGTCCTAGGCGAGCTTCTAGATGGGTACCCAGATAGGTAGCTAGCTTAGGGGTTTGGCAGCAGCGCGAAAATCGGTGGATTCGAGGTAACTTAGTCTGTAAGTTTCGTATTTAGGTTAGGTAGGAAAATTAAGATCCACGAACCGTGGACGTTCAGAGCAGCTAGGCTGTGATAAGAACATTGCTAATAATAGAAGATAGATAAATGGTATTCTAAATGCATGAAACTTGTATGAGATAAGTACTTATCGTTACTTTTCACTTACTTCGCGAGTTCGCGAACTGCACGCGGCACGTCGTGTGAAGCGCTGACTTGCCTCGGTTCAGGGGACTCTCGTAGATTAAAACAGAATAGTCACTGTGAAACTTTTAACGCTTTAAATGGTAAACTAGTTAAAAATCAAGTGCGGGTAGTTCGAACCACCCGCGCGACAAGAAAAATATGCTGATACCGTCACTTCAGTCTTCTCGTGACCACGGCCGTTGCATCGCGGCCGAAACGTCGAGGTAAAATATAAAAAGTTTTTTACGCCATGAAGTCCCGTTGGTACTGTGTTCAATTCTAATAATAAACGATTTATCTATCTATCTAATAATATCCGAAAACATCTAAGTTTAACTTTAAATCTCACTTTTGTACAGTCATACACTCGGCTATTTAGCGCTGCAGGATTAGGTACCACTTACGGGAAATAACCTGTATATTTTAGAATCTCATCACAAAATTTCAAGAGAATAGTAGAGTAGGAACAGCCGGAAATAGGCTGGACATCCGAATATACGAAAGCATTTCTGTCACAGAATATTGTAAGAGGCCACAATTGCGAAATTGCTAATGTTTCGCCATCTAGATCTCACTTAAGGTGGCATCTACGAGGCTGTTATTCATATACACGAAACTTAAACATATTTGCCTTAAACAGTCAAACGTGAAAACACGATTAGAAACAATTGCATCGATACTTTTATTTTTCAAACATAGGTATATTTTTACAAATTTTTACTTTGGACGTGGAATTCTCAAGGTTTATAACGACTAAGTTTTGCTTTCCAGATAATAAATAACTTGTTTTTTATTTCCTCAAAACCTTTTTATTTCTATCTCCCAGAATCTTATTTTTATAGTAGGTAAATTGGGCCATTTGTGTGTGTGTAAGTTTCCGTACTTAATTATAGACAATTTCCTAAACTTTCTTTCATCACGGGCGGTTTTATTCATCGTGGCAAGACTGTAGTCTTCTGCTCCTTCGAGATTAGGATGCCCTAACTTCCCCAGCTTATTAAACATTTACAGGCTAAATGCAGATTAGGGTGCGAATTGCACGGTGCTGGCGCTAACGGGGGTATTCTTGCTAACTCCTTATTAGATAGCGGGTGTCTCGAGTTCACTTCGAACTGTAACAGTACAGTCGGTGAGATAAGACGTTAGACGATTCAATGACTCTCTTAGGTTAGTAACTAGGTACTTACCTGATAAAGGATAAAATTGTGTATACTACACAGTCTATAAAGGTCATATTAATGCCGTATGCTAAGATTACAGAATATTTAATAGTACTACATACAGAATGGCCACGGAATCAACCGCCTGAATCTAGCCGGCGCGCAACTCGCGCCCAATTCAGCCTTACCGTCATTTGTTTCATCCGGAGATGGAGAGTGGATCACTGGCCCGCGTAGTTGGTATACACACATTTACAAGTGTACAGACGTCCTCCCACGCACACAGACGTCCTCGCACGCAAACATTGACACTTCATTCGAATTGCGTTCGAAATCGTGCTTTTAATAGGCAGTGTCCAACGTGTGCCAAGGTACAGGATTCCTCTATCGAGTCTGGTTTATACGATAAAAATAGACTGTATAGGTACGATCACCAAGACGCGATCACTAAATAAGTTTAAGTCTTGTACAGTCGGCGATATATACACTTTTGGACCTCAATCCTCAACACAATGGAATAATGTGCAAAAGTCGTCCGTACCTATTTTTTTTAGCTCTGGATGGAATGACTGGGCAATGTATCTTTTGTTTACTTCGACTTTAGAATCAAGCTTTTATTATACCTAAACACTTATTTAGGTATTTATTTGGTTATGGCGCTCCTGCGGGAAATAATTGTTTCTCCGGGATAAAAAGTAGCTTATATCCTTTCCCGGGACTCCAACTATAGCCGTAGGTACGAAATTTCATCCAAATCCATCCAGTGGTCGAAGCGTGAAGAGGCAACAGACAGACAGACAGAGTTACTTTCGCATAAAAATTATAAAATTAAAAGTATGGATTGTACCTAAAGTACCAAAATTTTTAATTTGTTGATGTGTAAGTGCTCCGATATGGTCACATTTGCTAAATACTTATTTATTTATTTATTTAAAAGTACAGCCACATCGTATACATAACACTTTAGTAGTAGTAAACAACATGAAAACAAAGACAATTCTGATATATACGACAATTACGGAGTACATAATAATGACAGTGTATGACATGAGCTACATTAAGACAAGAAAAATGCTTATTAATACTAAAATCATTGGTGTTTCCTTGCCCTATTATGTCATCTTTTTCATATCAAATGAATCGTTATTGTTTCTCCGTCCTATATAAACTTATTGTCGGCGTCAACTGTACACGAGTCCTCCAGTCTAACACAATCTAATTGAAACCTAGCGGCGGAGAGCAGACTAGACTCCTTGAAAGACTAGGGTCGCGATAAGTGCGGTTAGACAGCAGACTACAAATGAGTTGATAGCAATTTATGCTTTAAATATCTATTGTTTAAATTAAGTACGAGTTTTAATTAAGAGGGTTTACTCCGAAAGTTGGCAACGTCGAAAATAGCTGTCAAATATTTCGCTGTTTTCATTAATTTCTGAATATTACTGAATGAAAACTCGAATTATTGATTTATTTATTTATTTATTATTACAAAAATGACACCAACAGCAAGAGCCAGGCATGACATTAAGGTTAAAATATTACATTATTTCTTACACAATACTTGGTGCTAGGAGCTACAATGGATTCTAAATAGTGACCAGCTGTGGCTAGAAATTTCGGTTCGGAGTCAGCGAAGATGTCGAGCGTGTCGTTCTTAATTATCGCTCTATGGTTGAATAAAACATTAAGTATGGATTGCAACAATTATCATAGGAACACGAAATTTTTAGGATTATGGAAGTACCATCTTTTGAAAACTTTCCATTGCATTTTTCATGCATTTTAATATAATCATATCATTTGAATGCCTAACCAACAAATATAAAACGGGACGCGTCATTCAACCATAGAATGATAGCTTCTTTTTAAATTCAGTAATATTGAGCAATTAATAAAAACAGCGAAACATTTGACAGCTATATGTGACGTTGCCAACTTCCGAGATAAACCCTCTTAAATATGAATAGAAAGAGCTAGAGATATGTAATCATTCTCATCTGGCATCTTTATTCAAAGTTACTTGTGCCGTGTTAAATTTTGTTCTGCAGGCCTTTAGTTAAGCAACATTGAAAAACCTACATTTCATCCTTTTATTTTTTGACATTCAACTTTCGATTGCTTATTCATTAGATTGTTACTTCTTACAAATACATTTACCGACAGAACCAGCTATAATTGTTTTTTTGTATCCCTAGGTAAGTTGAAAATATATTTACATCGTAGATATCTTTACACCAAGACCAGCTAACACTGCCAGTAAAATGTCAACTACATAAAAAAGACAACATAACCAAGAAGTCGTCCACGTACCGTACTATATAGCGTCTTAGTCCGAAACCCAAGCATGAAGTGTCGGAGTATTGAATTAGCTGAAACATGCTTCTCTTGCCTCATCCATATTCATTCACATCTTTATATAAGTAAACGATCTCCTCGGTTATTAACAATTTGGCTTTGCAGTTTCCAAACGTCCATTCGCAGCTTTCTTCATCATGTCAATCGAAAAACGTCTACTACTGGACATAGATAGGCCTCCCCATATTTCACTTTATACCTAATTAGTTTGATTGGTGACTGCACTCATCTTACTAATAAAGCTGGAAGTTTGTTTGGATGTTTGTTACTCAATCACGCCAAAACAGCACAATCAATTTGCATGAAATTTGGCAAACAGATAGTTTGTAACCTGGAATAACACAAAGGCTACTTTTTATTGTAATATTTAGTATTTATAAGGAATTATTTTCTATTTTATCATGATTTGCCGGTATAGAAGGCGCCACGGTGCCGCAGTCTAAGTCGATTTGTCAAATTTTGGTCTAATTTGGAGGGCAAGTTTAGTAAGAAAGTCTCTGCAGACGAAGTCGCGGGTAAACGCTCGTATTTCATATCCAAGTAAATTTAGAAGTGTGAGCCGCGATTTGAAGATCCGATCTCTGTCTGAGAGACGATAGGATGAACCGATGGCCTTTATCAATAGTCAAAACATATTTTAAAAGACCTCCCCATGTTACTCAGTAAACATAAACGCCTAACTAGTCGCTCGTAACCTCGAGCGACTTGGTCTCATTTTTACAAACCGTGGCAGGACGCGTCGGCGAATCGAATTAGCCGCGCGCTACTGCCCGCAAGCCGCAAGAGATGCTTCCAAGCTCGTGGCACCTGAAAATGTACGGATATGGCATATTATTTTACAATTATCACAAAGGTTATACTCTCGGCTGGCTGGTAGCTGGTAGCCTCCTGTTGCCTTCAATTGATACGCTGTTGATCTGCAGCGGTATTGTTTGGTCATCCGATTGCGATTGCTTGAGTTCAGTACGAGTGGCGCACATAATTTTAGAAAAACAACTTCACGCACCTTGCTCTTTGATAGTCATGATCCGCATCGCAAACGCAAATCCGCTGCTGGTTGTCTTCCGCATTATAAACGGATGGCCAAACGCAATACCGCTGGCTGTTGTCACACTCCAAAGATCAATTTTCCAGTCTAACCTCCCATCTGATGAGTGAAGTACTGAGTGTGCATTTTAGATGGCTTGCTTCTCTTGGCAATTAGATCGGCAACTGGGATGGGCTGTCTGCTAAGTAGTACAGCCACATATTGGATTACATCTACATCCATACTAATATTATTAATGCGTAAAGTAATTCTGTCTGTCTGTTAGGAGGTAGTTCCAACTAGGGAGGTACTACCGGGAAAGGACAAAGTCTAAATTTTATCCTGGAAAAACGCATTCGGGAACGCGAAAACCAAATTCCACGCGGGCGAAGTCGAGGGTAGGAGATATTATTTACAATAAATGGTGCCTACTAAACCGCTACATGTAGGTTTTGCCCATGTATAAAGTCTCCAATACGACTTAGCCCGCCTGTGATCTACAGCCTTAACCCTCTCGGTCCAAACTGTCGCGTGATAATAAGAAGACTTGTATCCAGTAGTGGGATGTATGTAAATAAGAATAAAACTAAAATGTAACTTTTTTAATGTACAATTTTCCTTATAAAACATTAGTTATGGAAGAGCGGGTCATCCTAACACAGGTTCATTTACCTAAAAGGAAGTCCCCAACCACTATGTAATATAGACTAAGCTTAAGAAAGGAAATAAATAATTTTCATTTTCATTTTCAAGCTGGGGCTAAAATTGGTTATTTACCCACTGCCTCGTCCTCAGTTCTCACATCTCGACCCTCGGCCACACGTTATACGCTCTTTAGCGGAAAGTTGGTAACAATGTTAGCGAGTTCAGTGCGATCGTTGATGGGACCCTCGGAAGACAATCTCGTTTCGAGTCCATACCGAGTTAGCTTATTTATTAATACGGGGAAAGTTTAAAATCAGTTTGCGATGAACACTATTTTGAAACGACAGCGCGGAGTTTTTATTTTGTTTGCTTATAATTATATAGCGACGAGATTAAAGATGATTAGTTTTGCAAAGGTAATTTAGTTAGAGCTTTCCAAATAAAATCACTGATTATATTCAAAGGCAAATGATTGGTTTTATGCCTACCACAACCAGCCTACTCGTATTTACGTCCCTCTACTGGGCACAGGCCCCTCTATTATCACGAGAGGTCCTAGATGCTTCCATTTTTCATCCATTTTCCAGTCAAAAAAAGTTAACATCTTTATGCCTAGTAGTAGGATCATGATAAACTGGTAGGTACGACTATGGCCTACTCGTATTAAGTATATCATTTGGATCATAAATAATTTCATCTGTTTACCTAACGTTTCACAGATAACCTCTGGTACAATACATTCTTTTGTATAAAATGTTTAGACACGTAAAACTGCCTAGATAGAATAGAATAGAATAGAAAATCTTTATTTTCGATACTGTAACAATAATTCTTAAGGCTATAACTTATGACCTAACAGGAAGGAATGTTACAGTTAACCGAAAAAAGGAGTCCACTCAGCAGTGTAGTCGAGGCACGGGACCTCGACGATGATTTTCAGTGGCTCCATAAAATAAAATAAAAGAAATAAAGAAAGACAAATAAAAGTTAAAATTTAACTGTAAATGGTACACATTCAAGCTTGTACTGGTGGTAGTGGTAATTGGGTACAATAACAAGAATGCGGTGCTAAGACTGAGTACGTAAAGATGATCCAGATAGTGTCCTAATCACTGACTAAATTATTTTGTATGTTGTAAGTACCGCCTCTTTAAAACTCGGATAACAAGATTAATCAACCGTAATACTTAAATTCAATTAAACGAACTAAAATTATTCGCCAACCTAAGCTGAGCCTCGACGATTCTTGATCATAACAAGCCAATACTGCTCAGAAGTTAGATTAATTCATTAAATAACTTTCCAGTAGATGTTCTCCCCCAGGCCCCTTCTAGCTTCGAGGCTTCGTAACCTTGTACTAGACTACGGGTCCCTGGGGTCGAGCTTCATCAGGCCCCTTTTTACTTTATGTTGGACTGAGTCTCGCAAGCATTGTTGCCAGAAGTGCAATTATAGTTATAGCATTGTGGTAGGTATACAGGGTTGTAACTGACTGAAGAAGCAAACAATAAAGTTAATAAAATAACTTGGCTTGGTAAGAAATTTACATATAATTTAGAGCGTACGTTTTATAGTATTTTGTAAGGAAGTTCGGCTACCTACTCAAACTTAGGTATTTGGCTAATTCTCTCATTTGTTGTGCTTGTGTAAGGACATAATCTTAATAAAAACTATTGAAAGATTTCACAGGTTAAGTGAAATTCTTTGACATAAGAAATCTCAAAGATGGGCCTTTGGAAAAAAAAAAATTGTCTACTACATATGTATTTATTTCTAACAAGGTACCTCTACATCCCGGCTACGCAGGGATGTAGAGGTACCATGTTAAAAGTCTTTAAAAGTGATGGTAAAGATACCATCAGTTTTAAAGATCTCACTTTATTCTATTCAAACTATTGTATTGCAAGTAGAATGAAACCTTTGTGACAGAAAACTCAAGTAAGATAAAGACAGTACCTTTTTCAGGCTCCTGTTGTATTCAATGTTTCCGCAATCAACTGATTTTTTATCTAAGTAAGTGATTCGGAAGCTCGTTCAGCCTTGATACCGCTGAGCGGAGGTGAGTCGGGAGTCTCGGGTGCTAAACACACGGCCTGTAGTTACAAAACAACAGCTACTTGTGAAAAAATATACCTAATCTATATATATAAAACAAGAAACTGACTGACTTACTGACTGACTGACTGACTGACTGACTGACTGATCGATCAACGCAGAGCCGAAACTACTGGTCGTAGAGAGCTGAAATTTGGCATTCAGGTTCCTTAGGGAACGTAGGTAAGCACTAAGAGAGGATTTCCCGAAATTCCCACGGGAACAGAACAAAACGGGATTTTTCATTTTCATATTTCTGCGCATACGAAGTTGCGGGATAAAGCTAGTTACTTACATACAGTGTTCTATTATAAGTAAGGATTCACAATCAGCCGGAGAAAAATGGCCCCGTCAAAACGGGTGCCCGAACATCTCGGGCACCCATTTGGCCTTCGTTATAAAGAGGCGTTATTAGCATATTGGAACGTATTTTCAACCGACGAAAAAAAAAAGGAGGAGGTTCTCAATTCGACGCGTATATATATATTTTTTATGTATGACCACGCATATTCTAATGTCAGTTTGCTCCATAAATTTTGACATATTCTGTTAGGCACTGTTCGTCCATATGTTATTACATTATAGGTCAATGCTTACATATGATATTTCTGTGAAGCTCACTTTCAAAATCAGTAAAAGTAGTTCATAACATACCTAAGTTTTATGCATAGTTATGTAGTTTTTTTAAGAACGCTAGGAGATGGAAACTCGCGTGTTCCAAATTATGTAAACTTTTTTTTTACTGAAAAAGAAAACATAAAAACTTGCGAGTACTTGCGACTGCTTTGCACGGTAGTAGAGTACAAAAGAACAATAAATTTTACACCTAAACTTTCATCAAGAACCCTCTTTTTTGATGAGAACCGCATGAATGTTTTTAGTTTATCGTAAACAGATAGACAAATGGATATAATAATATGAATAAATAAATATCTTAGAACATTTCACATAAATTGTGACCTAGCCCCAAACTAAGCAAAGCTTGTACTATGGGTGCTAGACAACGATATAAATACTTATATGTATAGAGAAATATATATAAATACTAAACATCCATGACTCGAGTACAAACATTTGTGCTCATCACACAAAGTTTGCCCCGAGCGGGATTCGAACCCGCGACAGTCGGATCAGTGGGCAGGGTCACTACAAACAAACTGAGCCAAACCTGTCGTCATGCTGCGGGACTTTAAAAATTACCGTGAAATCACACAGAGGATGTCAAATAGATCTTATTAGTGTTGGATTCTAAATGCTTATCAGCCAGGCGTACGTAGGAAATTTTTAGAACGCTACTTGATGGTAGAAATATTGTGTTCTTAAATATTATATTGCAATGCACTATTGAAATTATAACCTATCTATACATTATTACTTTAAAGATTTCTTTCATGAATACGCATTGGATTCCCGCGGAAACTACTCATGATGATGGCATGATGACAGGAGTCTGGTGCTCAGGGCAGGACTATGATAGATTTATTTAGGTCAAAGTATAGCTCGAGTGACGTCCGCGAACCGGGAGACTATAAGTATCTAAGCCTCCAAGAAAATAGAGCGACAAGCTCGTTTGAATCCGGTGGAAACAAGTAGCACAATATCTTAGTGGCGAGCCTTGGGGGAGGCCTATGTCCAGTCAGTGGACGTTTTTCGACTGGCATGATGATGATGATTGCCTAGTTGTTTGGCCGCCGCAGCCGCGCCCGGGCCGCCGGTCCGTATATTCTCGCGCGGATATCGTCGGGGGCGATTCTTTTAATTGCTCCACGTCCCGCGCGGGTGTGAGATTGGACCCATTTAAAGTTTTTCGATTTCTCTCACGCACACAAACCGGTGTCTGCAGTTACTGGAACAATCAAGTGATTTTAGCTTTAAAAAGTTTCACTCGACTCTGTTACGTGCTATGATTGGGTAGTATGTTTCAACTTTGCCAATTTGTGGCAAGACAACGTCTCCAATTGTAAAGCTCGTTGAATTAGGAAACTTTTTTTAATGAAAAACTTAAAAAAAATGAGATGGTTCAAGATGTATTTCGTTGTCTTCTAACAATAACAAGTTGCTTAACTGTAATAGGCCGGGAGATCCTGACACTGAATTCCGAACCATTTGTACCAGGCTGGCGAGTCTACAGGGGTATAATTACGTAATGACGAAAAGGAAAATCATGGTCATAGCGCCAGTACCGGGGGCCCAATCGCGTGAGCGTTAATCGAACGTGTCGCATAAATTACGAAAGTCGAACGATTTGAACCACAAAAAATCTTGTATTTTCCGATAGTCGATGAAAAACGAAGTAGGCGATCGCGTAATGCCATACTTCTCCGGCGCGGCCTACATCCCGCCATACCGACGAAAACATGTTAATTAAAAACCAAAAATTTAACCATTTGTACCAGGCTAATTTTTGCACGGATAATCATCGTCGAGTAGCCATTCACGAAAATCACTATGCCATACTTTTTCGACGGGGTCAAATGGCCGCCATACCGCTCCAAAGATGTAATTTTATTTTATTTTGCAGAACGATTTGTACCAGTCAATTAAGTAATTATGTCATCATCAACTTATCCAGCCGAAAGTCCACAAAGGTTGCCTGGGAGAGATCGCTCTATTAGCGATAAGACCGCCTGCTGTATACCTAACAACATGTTTTCCTGATCTTTTTTGTTCTGTCCTTTTTTTCTCTATTGTGTGGTGTTCAATAAAGAGTATTTGTATTGTATTGTATTGTCCACTACATCAAAGGCGTTCTCCACATAGCCCGGTCTTGAACCACTCGCGACCTCCAGATTCCCGTGACCTTTACCAGGTCGTAGCTCCATCTAGTTGGAGGCCTACCAACTGAGTGTCTTCCGGTACGCGGACGCTATTCGAGAAGTTTCTGGCACAATCGGTCATCATCATCGGCTGCCGTCGTCCCGGACGAATTTGCTTAAGTATGCGCCGATCACCAGGGCCCTTACTCTTCTTAACGTTGTGGTTGTAAGAAAACCCTCTTTAGATTTATTTCACTGCTCGCTGAGTAAATTTACGGAAGCAGCAATTAGTGTGGTGTCTACCCATTAAAGCTTGGTGTGTAAATTAGATAGGTACACACTCAATAGTAATAGTTTTAGGTTATTAAGATAATGAATCTGTAGCTTATATTGTCGCCTTGGCGTTCAGCTGTAAAGACAATGTGATTGTGTTGAAATAAATAAAAATCTCTGACTGCGCCTTCCAATGCAACGGTGAACAGTTTCGGAGAGATCGCATAGAGATCACAGTCGGCTCGTGTATTTAACAAACGTGTAACTACGTACAGGTATATGCACGGGAGAGTCGATCCGCCCGTAACCTTTACTGAAGATTCGACAAAACAGTATAAAACAAAAACACAAAAAAATATTTTTTTTGAGACACGCCTTTATTGCTGACTGTACTTTTCTTTGTAAATCCTTCATCTACCCTTCAAAACGAATCAAACGAGCCCAAATTCGATGGGTTTATGAGGTTTTATTACGGAGTTCCTATGGCCACCTTTCAGCTCCATCATCAGATCAGCTCCACGTCATAATAATATGACATTGTCGCGCGATTTACATATTCGTGCAAAATTCGGTCAAATTTAACTTGCAAGAATCCATCACATAGTTACATACAGGTCGACCCAATAAAAGCGTGTTAAAAATACCAGATCGGAGCCGAGATCCGCGGATTTGGACACGAACGCAAACACGGGAACGTTTCTCCTTCACCGAAAAGCTCAGCGGTAAATTCAAATTGAATTTCGTATATATAAGTAAACTTAGAGTTGCGACCCGGTCGAACCCCCGACCCTTTGAATGAAAGGCGGTAGACCGAACCACTAGGCCAGCACGGCTCCTAATCCTTGTATAGTCGAAGAGAGAAATGGGAGACGGAAGCAGAACAGCGTCTTAAATGGAGACGTGCTATTCATGAGAAGGTTAGTGCTTTTGAAGCAACGCGTCTCGAAGAGCTCGACAAAAACAGAGATGAGCTCAAGGCCCGACCACCCGTGGCCTACACTTATACATACGTCAGCGGGGTGCTGACCCGCCCCGAGTGCACTCGCACATTTGTCAGCAAGTTCGGCTATGCGAGTCACTTTAGAGCGCACCAAAGGCATCCAAGTCCTGGCCAGGTTCGAAACAGTCGCTGTGATCGAAATCTGTCAGGAAGGAGTCAGTCAGTCAGTCAGTCACAGTCGAGGTTATTAAAACGTAACACTTTTGTAGCTTCACAACAGAGAAATGTGCAAAACTGTGTATATAATGGCGAACTAGACTGTGCCAAATACCTCGCGGCCATTCCGAACACCATTTCCAACGACTCGGACTCTATTCGGTTAATTAAGTTTGTGACAAGTTGGTACAGCACGACACAACTTAGAAGGCGCGTGGCGAAGCCCTTTAGCGGTTGACGCAGAGTCCATTTTTGCCTAATCCACGCGCCTTCTAAGTTGTGTAAACCTGTAACTCTACCCTTTTGGTGCACTCTGATATTTGGCGGAGTTCGTAACTCGAGATAGGCCGACTTATTGCTGAGTCGGGTCAGTTAGAACAAAGATTACGTTAGAGGTGACAGAGGATAGTGTTTAGTACTGATAAAGTTCTAGCTTTCATTATTTAGTTTTGCAAGTTTCAAACTTCCAACACAAAATAGATTTAACTTGTTGTATGTGTATCTTGTGTGTTTCCGCTTTCACTTTGGTTAAATTTGGTCTTTTGGTCTTGTTAAGTGATTATCCATATTAATATTATAAATGCGGAAGTAACTCCGTCTGTCTGTCTTTCTGTCTGTCTGTTACCTCTTCACGCTTCAACCGTTTGACCGATTTAAGATGAAATTTAGCATGGAGATAGTTGAAGTCCCGGGAAAGGACATAGGCTTCTTTTTATCCGGGAAAAACGCATAGTTCCCGCGGGAACGCGATAACCGACTTCCACGCGGGCGAAGTCGCGGGCAGAAGCTAGTAAGTTATAAAATAGTTATAATATGAGTTTATATCGCGAAAGTTAAAGATAGACCACATTACATTATAGTATTCAAATTGTAAATTCACAATCTCGTAAACAGGATTATTATCAAGAATCTCGTTCTTTCTTAAGTTACATTCCTTCCCCCGCAATGCTTAAGCGATTCCATCTAACGGCAAGCTGTCTGGTGTCCGTACAAAGCCCGGGATCCCGGGGGATTCCGCGAATCCCGCCGATCTGCGGGATTTGCGCTTGAAGCGTTTAGCCTTTACGGTGCTAATCTAGCCCAGATGTGATGGAACTGTGTTAGTATACCGACTACTAATACTAATACTACATATTAATTTTATTGTTTCAATTTATTCTTATTTTATTGTATAAACTTTTTTATTATTTTTTCTTTTACTGTATTTTTGTTGTGTTGGTTGTTTTTTCTTTGTTTTTTGTTCGTGTGTAGCTGGCCGTGGTTTCACCAAATGGTCCTAACGGAAGACCAGCGCTGGCTTTAATGCCAGCATTACGCTGAGTTGGGACCATTTCGTGTCCAACCATAACCCGTCTTTTTATGTTATTTGCTTTCATGTTGTGTGTTTATCGTCACGAATAAATGTTTTTCTTCTTCTTCTTCTTCTTCTACTACTACTACAGTCTATTTGCATCCCACTGCTGGGCACAGGCCTCCTCTCATCACGAGAGGGTTTGGGCTGTAGTCCCCACGCGGGCCCAGTGCGGATTGGGGACTTCACACACATCTTTGAAATACTTCGCAGATACGTGCAGGTTTCCCACGATGATTTTCTTCACCGAAAAGCTCAGTGGTAAATTCAAATTGAATTTCGCACATAAGTAAACTTAGAGGTTCCAGCTGGAATCGAACCCCCGGCCCTCTGCACGAGAGGCGGTAGGTCGAACCACTAGACCACCACGGTTATTATACCTATCTAGACATTATTTCTATCAGGTCTCATTTGAATGCTTTATCACTACATAGTATAAAAGAAAGTCGCTTCGCTGTCTGTCTGTCCCTATGTATTCTTAGATCTTCAAAACGACGCAACGAATTTTGATTCGGTTTTTTTAAATAGATAGAGTGGTTCTTGAGGAAGGTTTACGTATACATTAGTAGTTATTTTATAATTTTAGGGCTGAGTATATCGATGACCTTAGCTCTGCTGCTGTTCCACTAACTGAAATAATAATGAATTAGTAAAAACATACATATATAAGCTAACATAATTGCAATAGTTTACCCGTAGCAATAAAGGCGCTGCCAGACTCTAACGGGACCGCGATGTCGCGTGCTAAAATATAGCCCGAATTTGTCATACCGCTCGCTTCCCGCGTATGTTTTGATATATTCGCTATTTGCATGCAATTAAGGAGCTGTGTTAACGCGGCATCCAGTTTTTATTAAGTTAAGCGAGGTTGAGAATCTGCTAGAAGCGACGAAATATGTCGAGTCCATTTTGAAAATTTATGGTGTCACCAACATCACCCCAACAGCCTATGTACGTCCCAGTGCTGGGCATAGGCCTCCTCTCATCACGATTGGGTTTTGGCTGACCCCACCCAGATCCAGTTCGGATTGGAGACTTCACACACATCCTTGAATTACCTACTTACTGCTACAGCCTATTTGCGTCCCACTGCTGGGCACAGGCCTCCTCTCATCACGAGAGGGTTTGGTCTATAGTCCCCACGCAGGCCCAGTGCGGATTGGGGACTTCACACACATTTTTGAATTACTTCGCAGATGCGTGTAGGAATTACCTACTTGATTCGATTTAAAATCACTGAGAATAAGGAAAACTACACGCATCTGCGATGTGTACGAAGTCTCCCCATCGATAATGTGAGCAGGGCAGTGCCCAGCCGTGGGATGTAAAATAGTTGTTACAGTGATGCCGTATGATAACGTCATTTCGTGCCTTTCATATAAAATGGCTCATTAATTTTCCAATATGCAAAAAACCTAATATCCATCTTAATTACATTTTTGTCCTGCGACAGAGGGTCACTATTAGGGGTGTCACATAAGCGTTAATCACTAGCGCTTAGAGCGGTAACGCTAGCGCCATTGTCAAAATATGTTCAACCCTAAAACGTTCAGTGAAAATGACTGCGGGTTCCCTAGGGTGGAGATGTAGGGGTGGTTTTTGGATATTAGGGCTATTTGGGTAAATGTGTGAGGAATATGTTCTAAATGACTATCAGTCGTTGTTTTCTCAACCCCAAAGCAAAAAGAGTAGAGTTGCAAGCGTGTAGAACGTGTGTGTATGTGTGTTGGTGACTGTGGCTTCAGAGCATAAACCATCGCAGCGCATGAACTAAAATTAGTTCAAACTAAACCCTCTTAAACTAAATAATTTAAGAGGGTTTACTCCGAAAGTTGGCAACGTCGCAAATCGCTGTTTTAATTAATTGATTTGAAAGAAAACATGAATGAAATGAATAATTTGAAAGAAAACATGAATTATCGCTCTATGGTTGAATAAAACATTGAGTATGGATTGCAAAAATTATCATAGGAACACGAAATTTATAATCTTTTGAAAACTTTCCATCGCATTTTCAATGCATTTTAATGTAATCTTATCATTTGAATGCCTAACCAACAAATATAAAACGAGACGCGTCATTCAACCATAGAATGATAGCTTCTTTTTTAATTCAGCAATATTGAGAAATTAATAAAAACAGCGAAGCATTTGACAGCTATATGCGACGTTGCCAACTTTCGGGATAAACCCTCTTAAGATGCTTGTGATGTCTATTATTGTAAGGTATAGCGGGGTAAGAACGGACGGATTCAAGACCAATTGAACAAGGGTTGCAAAATTTTTATTTTCTCTACATCTTTATCATCATCATCATCTTTACCATACGGGTGGAAAGTTGGAAACGAGCGTTTTGTACCAAACAATCTCAACGACATGCGTAGCTTCCAGTGTTCTGTCTGAGTGGCTTTACCCCGTGTTGAAGCGCTCAAGATATTGTGGTGACACACGGGTTGGTCTACTACTACTACAGCCTATTTGCGTCCCACTGCTGGGCACAGGCCTCCTCTCATCACGAGAGGGTTTAGGCTATAGTCCCCACGTGGTCCCAGTGCGGAAGACTACACACACATCTTTGAATTGCTTCGGAAATGCGTGCAGGTCACGATGTTTTCCTTTACCGAAAAGCTCAAATTCAAATTGAATTTCGCACATAAGTAAACCCCCGACCCTCGGCATGAGAGGCGGTAGGTCGAACCACTAAGCCACCACGGCGCCCACGGGTTGATCTATAAGTCTATACACATCAATTCATCATTCATATGATTAAAATTTTCGTGTCTTCTCTTTTATTAAAAAACGTGTTATCATCAGCTTGTTTTGAAAAAAGCTTTCTGCTGAGTTTGTGTTTGGCTGTCTTGCTCTCAGCAATGGGCTAGCAAACGCTGGTAGGTTCATTGAATTTTCTGAAAGCTGCCCGTATGTGGCCAATTTTTTGAATAAATGATTGATTTTTCTTAGAATTTGTTTGTGCGATACCTCAATATTGATGCATACTACTTATAAAATACAGTCTATTTTGTTAATTCGCGAAAAACTCAAAAATTAGGTACCTACATACGCATCGGATTTGCATGCAGTTTACACATGTTTCATCAGTGGTTCATGAGACAAGTTTAGGAGTAACCTTTATAATTTGTTGCCATACCTAACCCGTGCAAAACCGCTAGTGTTCTCTTAAAAATATCTCCTTAAATCTCAAGCCCCATGTTCCAATGTACCCCACGTCGTCAGTCGTGAAACAATACCCCGCAACGTTAACGGCCGTTGATCCCACGTCTGCTTTTAAGACCGACGTGGGGTCTGTTTGTGGAATCTTGTACTGGGATTTATAGGCTGTTAAGTATGGGATGCCAATTCTTTATGCGTCACGTACTGGAGTAAAAGTTGGAGTTGGTTAAGAGTAATTTGATGGTTTTGTACGATGTAAAAAGGATGCATGAGAGGTACGATTAATAAAATTTCGTATAAAAAATACCGAAATGAAGACATACAATAGTATTAAGGTTTATGTTCCAAATAAATATTTTTCATTTCAATTCATACAATACAAACGACATAGATGACAGAATTGGTGATTGAGGCGTGGAAGTGATAAACTGTGAATGTCTTATTAGACTAGTGTGCTAAATACCATGTAAACCTACGTATGTAACTCCGTTATTTTCCTTGACAAGACTGTACTTGTAAAAAAAACTCTTAGGAAAAAAGGTAGGTATAATAGGCAGCGATAAACATTAAATACAACTGTAGGATACTACGTAAATTTTCAGTTAGTTATTTATTGCATCTGTATTTAGCACCAAAGCAATTAAGACACTTTTTTACTGAAAGTTGGTTAATTATAAGTAATCTTACAACTCAATCATCCTAACGAAAATTCCTGTGAATTTGGAAAAATAACGTTATTTCATTTTGATTTAAAATCGGAACGGCGTCGATTACCGTTTTTACGATTCCGCCTGGTCGGTAACGCAGTTTTAAAGCCCAAATTACTGTGTTTCGGTGCTTTAATAAACATTTATGTTGTTTACGAGGTCCGACTTAATTCGCTGACTGTAACCCGTATAGGTTTCAGCTTGGATATGATTTTCGAGGATTATACCCTACTGATTTATTGCTACATGTGCCTATTATAATGTGAATTTTGATGTTGTATACTGGTCCGGATTATAGCTAGTAAAATCAAGACGTAATTATAAGTTGGTTTGCGTTTGAGAGATTAGGTAACTTGTGATTTTCCCACCACCACATTACACGCACATGGTTGGAGTTCCAAAATCAGTAATTCGAGTTCAAAAATGATCATTAAATAAAGTTTGCCACTAGCGGGATACGCAGCCGGAAAAATGCAACGGTTACTACCAATACCAACTGAGCCAATCAGGTCGTCAAAAAATGAATGAAGAACAATTTAAACTTTCAAACATCGTCTATTTCCATTTTACCGCAATTTCAAATGCTCC
Organism: Aethes cnicana; assembly: GCA_963971205.1. Taxonomy (NCBI): domain Eukaryota; kingdom Metazoa; phylum Arthropoda; class Insecta; order Lepidoptera; family Tortricidae; genus Aethes; species Aethes cnicana. Next base: position 11,909,862 of record OZ020288.1, read on the forward strand.
TAAAAAAAGCCGACGCACTCCAACGCAAAAATACACTCTCGAAAAACAGCAAACGAAGCAGTGTGGGAAAGCTAGTAACAAATAAATTTGAATAATGGTCGACAGAGGATTTGTTGGCGCATTTGAAAGTCAAATGGCGGGGCCGACACGCTATGTCGGAAAAAATTGCTATAAATGTCGTTATCTACCCACTTGCCTTCGAAGTGGTTTAATTTTTGCCTAATTATGCGATAAATTTGCACTACTTACGGTCTCATGAGTTGTAGATTCAGGAGAATAAAGTACAACCATAGAAGAATTAGAACCAATGGAATTGGAACTCCAGATCATTGAACAAAGCTTTGCTGTTCACTGTCATTAAATATTTAAGATTCTAATTAAACAGATGATTCTGAATGATTAAGGCAGGCAATAGTACTTACCTACCTACATTTCAAAACATCACACTGAAAGGGTTGTAAGTGTCAAAACCCCATTTTGATCGGGATCTTTTCATAATAATGAGGCAGAACTTGTTAACCTTTACGTTCAAAACTCATTACCCCTGAGTCTTTGACTTCAAGGGTGGGTAAAGGACTGCGTTTAAGCATTTATATTATACCAATAAAACTCTAAGTGGTTTATAAAAACAGTGCTGGAAAATGTCTTTTTCTCAAAAATGGCGGGGAAACTCGTCATTGTCTGCTTTCTGTCAAACCGCAAAGTGCGTCATTGACAATCAGTCAAAAATTAAAAAAAAAACTCAACTGCATGCCCCGGAAATTCGTATGAATTTACTTCCGCGGCATGTATAAGCGCAGGGAATGTTGTATGAAATTTCATTATCGTACAGGTACTTTTTTTTTAAACTGATAAATACGCGAAGGAATTCCCAAACAGCCAAGTCTGCATGTTCTGTATCTGTCAATTGACGCGAAACCAAACGTTTTTATCCGTGTCTGAAACAGCGCAATGTATTTCAGAACGGAATTTAAAAAAAGAACGATCCATAAAGAGCGGGTGTTCTTGTCTTGTATCAGATTTATTTAGCTAAATTTCATGAAAATTGTTTACTAGTTTGGTTTAAAAATTGATAAAAGGTCTTAATTTTTATAAAAAACGAGTAATCTACATGCGAGTTTTTAACTTGTCGTGTTAGTGTGTCTGTTAAAGTCAAATATCGGTGAATACGAAAGAAGACTGGCGTTCCATTGGATTTGTTGTAAGTACTTGACTACCTTTGCGTGCGTGTCAATGCTGTATTATGAATACCTAATATCAACTTTTTTTTTCATTTTTGAGAAAAGCACTATATAAGCCTCGGCACGTGAAAGGCTTTGCAGGCTTCGTACATATTAAAGGGCCTCGGCGAAGCCTCGGCCCTTTAAACCAGTACTCAGCCTGCAAAGACCTACTTTCCCGGCCACGGCAATAATGTACTATTAATAGAATTAGTTTATTATAGTGTACACAAAGGAATAGGTACTCTATTTTGCCTGCGTTTTCCACCACCACCACCACAAAATTCTCTTTACGTTTACACTGCTGGGCACAGGCCTCCTCTCATCACGGGAGGGTTTGGGCTATAGTCCCCACGCAGGCTCAGTGCGGATTGGGGACTTCGCACACATCCTTGAATTACTTCGCAGTGTGTGCAGGTTTCCTCACGGTGTTTTCCTTGCTATTTAAAATTGGAGTCGTTTGTTTGTTGTATGTTTTCATAAATTTCTCTTTAACTAAATTTAAAAAAAAATACACACCTCTACGCAAGCGACACACTACTCGTGCATAAAAAATCTATAAACAAAGCATGAAGTTTTTTTGTTTTAAAATGAACATTTCCTTGTATCTCAAGGCACAGGCTACATATATTGTAGAAATACGTTACGACACGCAAAAACAATAAGTTAGCGCTGTACAGTCGCGCAGAGAAACGGTAATGTGCATACGGAATATTAAGACGAACTAAGAATATTTTGCGTTAGAAGAATGATACTGGCGCAGATGGTGACTGTACTTTGGCTGATGGAAATTGGCTGTTGAAAAATAAACGAACGAATACTTTTTTAAGGAAACAGAGTCACTGCAACCTTCATATTGTAAGCATGTTGACTTGATAAACGATACAGAAAGTGTATCATTTTATTATTTTGTCGAAATCAGGATCTAAAAGGAGCATTTTTCGTTGAAGTCATTACGACTATTAGAAGTAACTTAAAAGTTTAGCACAGTTCATTGAATTGACTACTACTACAGCCTATTTGCGTCCCACTGCTGGGCACAGGCCTCCCCTCATCATGAGAGGGTCATTGAAGATTAAGATATTTATTTAAAGACCGGGAAACGAGCTGACGGTTGGCCTCCAACAAGAAGGAGCGACGACCTCGTGAAGGTCGCGGGAAACCGGTGGAAGCAAGTAGCACAGGACCGGTCTAAGTGGCGAGCCTTGGGGGAGGCCTATGTCCAGCAGTGGACGTCTTTCGGCTGAAATGATGATTTAAAGACTAGTTGTGCCCCGCGATTTCGACTGTGTTGGAATATGAAATTGTTGATAACTTTTCTTTTCGATATTAGATTTTAATCAAACATTGCTTATATGTAGCTCCAAATGATGCTCTATCTATCTTTGAAAACTGCATTTAAATCGGTTCAGTAGTTCCGGAAATTAACTCTTACAAACAGACAGACGAATAGAAATAAAGAAGGAGACGGAAAAATTACGCTTCTATAGTAACCAAGATAGATAGATGAAGCACTCATTCAATATGTGCGTCAACATGTTTTAAAAACGGTGCCAACTCTCGCCGAACCCACTACGTACCAGCTGCCCGCCAGGACAACAGTCCATAAACCGGCTAAATCGGTCGTCGCCGCCATTTGCATAAACACGAACGACAAGATGGCGCCCGAAAGCGTAAGTGACAGCGCTCACTATCAATAAAGCGCTGTGGACCAGAAGTTACAACATCAGTGGAATTTTAGTACGCTGTTAGTGCTTTCTCGATCGTAGATATTTTAGGAATATGTTTACAATATACAATCTGATGCAGATAGAATATCACGTAGCTAACAAAACTTTGACATTTTCAGGTTAAAATCAAGACTGAACAGGTAGTATCTAGCATGTAACGTCACTGTCTACTAGGTCTGATTGTGGACAAAATTAAATGATCTTTCTTCAATGAAGAAATTAGGTAAAATTTTCGCCTGAAGTTGTAAATAGAAATAGAAATAGAAATATTTATTTGTACTAATGCAAGAAAGTATGTTACTTGGGACACGCGGGCCGTGAGTTTATTTGTATAAGAGACAAACATTAAATAAATATGAAAGTTGATAAGATCATTTTAAGGTCATCTATGCTACTAATAAGTCAATAGAAGAAGTCGCGTCTGAAACTTGAAAATTAAAAGAAACTGTATAAACGATACTGAACACAAAATAACTATTTTTAGAAAAAAATCTCTGTATGAATGTATCGGACTTAACTCGAAAACTACTGGACGGATTGCAAAAAAAAATAGCATGGGTGTAGTTTTATAACACTGGTCAACATATATGCTACTTTTTATCCCGTAAAAACGCATAGTTCCCACGGGAACGAAGAACGGACGAGGTCGCGGGCAGAAGCTAGTTCGTCAAATATAAAGGTTTCCTTTATCAAGTCAGTCTGTTAAATTAAAACATAATGGCCTCTTGATGTTTAAACATTTTAAGCAAGAAAGAACCCATTAAAAGATGCGACACCCGTCTCTCTTAATTAAATAGTCAATTAAAAACAAGGAAGAGCCGGACTAAAGCCCCCAAACATACATAATGAGGTAATAATTACCCAAAGCATCCAAATTTGAAACAGGAAAAGGCATAATAAAAAATTTCGTGCCGATTCTGAAATAAGTGTTTATTTTTTCGCCATTTTTTTATGGTAATTGTATTTGGGTGGTACATTTTTCTCTGTTTTCACGGTCTACATTTTCCTGGTACAGAATTTGAATTTCAAATTAAGAACAAATCCTGTGGCACGGCTATTCCAATGTATATTCAGACGAGGGCCAATGACGCCGAAATATGAGTGCAATCTTTCATTTATGCCAATTTATTTGGACTTTTATGTGCGATGGTACGTACGTACAGGTTATATTGCTGGTTGACCTACCAATCAAAATCTGCAAACTATCTTGTTTTATTAGCTTTGCCGGGAAATAAAATTTATTTGAATGTGACACGTAATAGGAATTAACCGGAGATAGTTGTTTTTCATGGCGTAATTTTTATTTCAGAAACATGAGCGATGTTGCAATTTATGGAATACTACGAGATGGCTTTACTTACCCCAGAAACAAGGAAATTGTATAGACTGACAATCTCCTTACATTGCGGCACAGAATATTTAATTGTACTACTACCTACTACATATATACCTACTCGCTCAGACTTGGTCTTTAACAGATTCTCAGAAGTTCAAACTTCGAGTTTGTCAACGAGCTATGGAGCGTAGCATATTAGGTGTTAAACGTAGGGATCGTATCCGGAACACTACCCTACGCTCCAGGACACAAATAGTTGACGTAGCTCAGAAGGCGGCCAAACTGAAGTGGGACTGGGCTGGTCATGTCTGTCGCATGCCGAACGAATTGTGGGCCAAAGCAACCACCGAATGGAAGCCCAACAATTCCAATAGGAGAAGAGGCAGACCTCGTTGGCGATGGCGGGATGAAATCGATTACTTAATAAGGAACTGGACAGAGACTGCACAAGATCGAGAGCACTGGAAAAAGTAGGGGGAGGCCTTTGCCCAGCAGTCGGACACAATGGGCTCGTAATAATAAACTACTACATACAGAATGGCCACGGAATCACCCGCCTGAATCTAGCCGGCGCAACTCGCGCCCAATTCGCCCTTACCGTTATTTGTTTCATCCGGAGATGGAAAGTGGATCACTGGCCCGCGTAGTGGTACACACTCATTTACAAGTGTACAGACGTCCTCGCACGCACACCGACGTCATCGCACGCAATGATTGACACTTCATTCGAATTGTGATCGAAATCGTGCCTATATAGGTCCGCCCTGTGAAATCGGGAAGCTCTATGTTATGAGCAATAATCCAGGGGACGCTCCAAATTTCCATACGTAGCCTGTATGATAATTTGAGGCGTCCCGGGATATTGGTTATGGAGTTAAAATTTTCATGCAGGCTACCTAGGTAGCGACGGGTGCCATCTATTTGGCATAATTCTTTTTGTCCGAAACTGTTTACGCATAACAATCTTGACTTTGCCGAATTTTTATTAAGCATAATTCTTTATTGGCCGAATGGGTCTTTACCCGAATATTGTGTTGGCATAATGTTGACTTTACCGAATTTTATTATACATAATGTTGTTTGGCATACTAGTAATTTAGCAGAATTTGGATAGGCTGAAATATTATCCGAATTTATGTCCAAAACAACAATTTATGTAGAGACGGTGTACGGTAACACCCAAAGTTTGGAGCAAAAACGAGTCGCATAGGTTAGGTTAGGTTATTTTATATATAAGTAAACTAAATTATCAGTTAGTAAACATCTAATAATACTCATTTAATTAAATCGACGAGAATAAAGGTATGCGAAAGTAATTTTCGGCGTAACGAACTTCGGCGAAAGTAATTTTCTGCATAAACAATATTCGAAATTCGAAAATTATGCGTGAAAACCATTCGGCGTAAATAGATTATGCGTAATATAATTCGACGAAAAATCGTTATGCGAGATTAGTTTCGGCGTAAACACTATTATGCCTATACTTATTATGCAAAATCGAATTCTGCCAAAAAAAATATATCCGTAAACAAAGGGAACCAGGTAGCGACATCTATTATCGCACTTAACACTTATTTCAGCTGTACGCTAATTAGTATGAAAGTTCTCATGATTATTATAATAATAATAATCATGAGAACTTTCATACTAATTACAAATAATAATTTGTTGGTACATTTTCATGTCACGGGCCCATGGGCACCCGGTCATTCGCATTCATGGGGCCGAAGCCAACATGAAGAGTCTTTTGGTACCTTTTACTATAAATGTGAGATGGCCGCAACTGTGGAGATCTGTCCTCCCAATACAACATGAGGCTGTACTGGCGGACAGCCCTCCAAAGTTGCTAAACTATTGCCCAGGAAGGAAGAGACTTGGAGTGGGCAAAATTATTATTATTATTTTTTATTATTAATAAGCATGCAACAGTGCGATCATACATATAAACATGACCTTGCAAAACTGTTCATACAGTTTGACTGCAGGCGGACACTATGTTGCAATATGTTTAATTCTAGGTAGGTTTACAATGCTTTTTTTATGCTTAACCCTATCATGTTCTCCGCACATTTCGAAGTGGCAAGACATGACTTGTCAGGCTTGTAGATTGTTACAAAAAGAAGTACTCTCGCCTAATGAGCTCTGTCGTGTTGAACTGTTGACTGCACTGCAATTAACACAAGAAGTGCGCGACAAAAGGTGTCGAGTTCTAAGGATAAAGTTAGGTTCATGAACTTTGAGATAAGTCTGATAAGCTTAGCCAGCAATCGGGATAAAAGATTTCAGTTGTTTTTTCTTTATCTCTACAACACAGGCCTCCTCTCATCACGAGAGGGTTGGGCTATAGTCCCTACGCGGGCCCAATGCGGATTGGGGACTTCACACACATCCTTGAATTACTTCGCAGACGCGTGCAGGTTTCCTCACGATGTTTTCCTTCACCGAAAAGCTCAGTGGTGAATTCGAATTGAATCTTTATCTCTGCCATCTAGTATTGAAAGGTTATTAATAATAATAAAACCGGCCAAGTGCGAGTCGGACTCGCGCACCGAGGGTTCCGTACAAACCTGTAAGGTTTACAAAGTTCGTTCTTTACGACAATCGAGTCATAACTATGGTATTTTTATTGCAAAATGAAATTCATAACATTACAATGGGGAAAGATGGAGTAGCATAAATTTAAGACAAAGATCTTAAAAAATATATATTTTGTAATGTAACTAAAAATTTAAGGTTTTCGGAATTTTTCCTTTATGTGTGCTATAAAACGTTGCTTCATGCCAAATTTCAAGATTCTAGGTCGACTGGAAGTACCCTTTAGGTTTTGATTCCCTTGCGAGTACTTGCGAGTTTCAAAATATGCAGCTTAAATTGCTGTTTCTTTTGATTGCGTTGAAATAGAAGTTTGATTTTGTTACAGCTTAAAGGTATTATAGACCTGAGTATTTGGTATGAATTTCAATTTAATACCTCTACGCGTTTATGAGGAAATGGGTAGTAAGGTTAAAATTATTAAAAAAAAATATATTATGTGATGTAACTAAAAATTTATGGTTTTCGTAATTTTTCCTTTATCTATGCTATAAGACGTTGCTTCGTACCAAATTTCAAGATTCTGAGTTCACGGGAAGCACCCTGTAGGTTTTGATTCCCTTGCAAGTGTCGAAAATTTGCGGCATAAACGGCTGTATCTTTTGATTGCGTTGGCTTAGAAGTTTGATTTTTTCACAGCTTCAAGGGACAGTAGAGCTGAGTAATTGGTAGGTATGCATTTTTCCACACTGGTAAATTTATTTCATTTTATTTCATTTATTAAAAGTGCTTGTGTGTAAGCAGCTAATTCTCTGAATAATTAATTGATCTTGGAACTTTGATAAACGTTATTTCTTATTATACTAAGTAAAAAAAAATTGAATTATTGTTCTTAGTGCAAGATTCTCCATCTAATTTTATTTGATCGGAATTTAAAAACGTCTAATTTACCAAATACATTGAACCTTAATACTAGACTAGGCATAGATGGTTACCAAAAAAGTCAAATAATTAAATAAATAAATATCTTGGGACATTTCACACATATTGACCTAGCCCCAAACTAAGCAAAGCTTGTACTATGGGTGCTAGACAACGATATAAATACTTATATAGAGAAATACATACATAATATATAAATACTAACATCCATGGCTCGAGTACATACATTCGTGTTCATCACACAAAGTTTGCCCCGAACGGGACTCGAACCCGCGACCGTCGGAACAGAAGGCAGGGTCACTACCAACTGGACCAATCCGGCCGTCAATTGACCATTAAAAGCGTCAAATATAGTAAGTTAGGTATTTATTTTTTTCTTCTACGAGAATCTTCAATTGTACTACAGACAGAAAACTCGATATCAAAACAGCCGTCACGATGTTGTTGTTTCTAACCCAGCGAGCGGCTTAATGGTCCGTGGCGATACCGGCAGATGGCGCTGTTTATTCTTTACTACTTACTGTATTGCAGGCACAAAATAGCTATGACATAATCATACTATGTAGTTATAGGCATGACTTATGATGGGAGCTGCTAAATAGAAGTTTGTTTCTTCCACATCATCAATTCAGCCGAAAGAGGTCCACTACTAGACATTATATACAGTTGATAGTGGTAGAGCCTGGTGCTAGGTCCATCCGAGGTGGTAGGTACCATCATCTTTCCCCGCTAACCTGCCGCTAAATAGTAGTGCTCGCACTGTTGTGTTCCGGTAGGGGGTTAAGACAGCCGGTGAAATTTCTGGCACAGAGGCATTCCATCTTAGGCCTCAGGGTAGGCAACGCATTCGCGATCTTATGGTTTCTTAATGGGGGATCAAAGGATTGAGGTGTCCATGGGCCGCGGTGACCACTTACCATCAGGTGGACTGATACCATCGACATAAAAAAATATATAGGCCTCCCCCAAGGTGCCCATTCAGACCGATACACCATATACTTACAAGTTAGATTTTATGATCTTGCAACTCCTTATGAATTCGGAGTGTGTTTTTGTCTACTTTGTACGAGTATATACCTACTAAGAAAAATATTTAAAGTCACAATATTTCATTGACATCAGTGTTCATTAGATTGGAGCTGGAGCAATATCGCGAAACGATTTATTCCGTATCGAGAAATATTACACCTTATACCCTCCGTTTTAATTAAACTTTTGATGGCGACGTACGTTTGGCAGAATGGCGTAAGTTGCTGGCTGATAAAAAATATGTTTTTTTTTCTCTAGACTGTTTGAATGTCCCACTGCTGGGCAGAGGCCTCTCCCACATCTCTCCCAATTCCCTCTATCTTCGGCTATTCTTGCCCAGTCACTGGAGAACATGTCCATGTCATCCCGCCATCTCCGCCTAGGCCTTCCCAGTCACCGGTGGCCGTCATGTGGCATCCATCGAGTAGCAATAGAAGCCCATATTTCTGGGTGCATGCGGATGATAGGGCCAGCCTAGTCCCACTTAAGCCTGGCAGTTTTGTGGCCCACGTTCGGCTATGTAATTTATATATTGAAAAAAGAAGTTTCCAGTTCATTTGAACGGTGTTAAATGGAATCCGCATCTACTTATAGATACTTACCAGAACTACCAGTGCATAGCCAACTTTTTTGGTTCTTTGGGTTGAAAAGGATCTTTGTTCTGGTTGATAACCTATGGAATCGCTGTGCTGTGCTGTCTTTTGTTGCCGAACGCTTATTTTTGCAGTCGAGGTGATTAATATTCGCACATTTCTTTGTGGGTTTTAAAATAGACTGTACCGTTGATGTGGCAGGACCTGGTACTAGGTCCGTCCGGGTTGGTACCATGGTTTTAACCGCTAACCTGCCGCCAAATAGCAGTACTCAGTGTTGTGTTCCGGTAAGGGGTTAAGGCAGCTGGTGAAATTACTTTCACAGAGTAATTCCTTCTCAGGCCTCAGGGTAGGCAATGAATTCGATTCGAATTCGATGCATTCATAAGATTTCAGCGCCCATGGGCCGCAGTGACCACTTACCGTCAGGTGTACTGGTTTGCTTATCATACTATAAAAAAAACCTTTACTTAATTAGCGAAGTGGATTTTATCAAATCCAATACATTACATTCTTAGGTTTTTTTAACTCGATCTTTTAATTCCTACCAGTATCCTACCACATGGCGGCTAAAAGCGGCAGGCGTTGAAATCAGAGCTTCCAATAACTGAACTGATCAATTGTACCCCGAATATGAACGATTAAAGCCGAACATCAAAGGGAACGATATATGGAGCTCGATTACGTCACATATACATATTCTTAGGATACTTCGTATAGCTTTTCAATACTCAATCTTATACTTTAGACCATTGACCTATATAATAATAAGTAATAACATATGGACGAACAGTGCCTAACAGAATATGTCAAAATATATGGAGCAAACTGACATTAGAAAATACGTTCCAATATGCTAATAACGAAGGCCAAACGGGTGTCCAAGCTGTTCAGGCACCCGTTTTGACGGGGCCATTTTTCTCCGGCTGATTGTGAATGCTTTATACGCACTAATCTATACTAATAATAAGTCTGTAGAAGAAGTCTTTCAAGTTGAGGGGACTATATACTCGTAAACGACACCGAACACAAACTTAACGATTTTTAGAAAAAGTTTCTGTATGTATGTTCGGATTTAACTCGAAAACTACTATACGGATTGCAGCAAAAGTATGGGGGGAGTTTATAACACTGGTCAACATATAGGCTACTTTTTATCCCGGAAAAACGCATAGTTCCCGCGGGAACGCGATAACCGAATTCCACGCGGGCGAAGTCGCGAACAAAAGCCAGTATCAAATAATATAGTAACGTCAAATATGATTTTCGGTAAACAAAACCTCCCCCACGCCGCGCCACTCTCGGGAGCAATTTGCCCACCGTTTAACCCTTCCGCGGAATTATGTTTTTCCCTCCTAGTTTTTTTTAATGGCCGCCTAAGAGTTTAATGGAGGCGTCGGAGCGAGAGGTCGTCAACGCAATTTTTATAATGTACTCAGTTTTTTGTAAAATACGTAGAGTTCATAAGGCTCAACCCCAATTTCCATTTATTAAATACTGTAATTCAGCTGAAATAGGCTGTTGTATTTTGGATGATGACGATGCAAGTATGATCGACCTTTTATTGGTTAAATTAAATAACGCTGATTTCTTTGTCCTCTCAATAGATTTTTCTGTGACCTTGTCCGGTCAAAGACTTAAACCTACTACTACTACTACAGCCCAAACCATCATGAGAGTTTGGGCCCAGTGTGGATTGGGGACTTCACACACATCTTTGAATTACTTCGCAGATGCGTGCAGGTTAATTTCCTCGTGATGTTTGCCTTCACCGAAAAGCTCTGATTATCAAATCAATAATAACTCGTAAGAAGTGGTCGAAAAGTTGTAACGGAAATACTAAAAAAGAAGCTTTTTAAAAAGGAAGAAAATAGTAAAATAATCACTAGGAAATCATTGTAACAATGTTTTTCCCTCCCGTGTGAGGTTAGAGAACATTTTTCACCTCGAATAACACAAAGTTTAATTTGTGATGCTTATTGCGCGCGGCCTCCGCAGGATTAAAGTAATGGGCCTGAATACTAAATGAAAACGGACCGTCCGCCCAAAGATCAATGGGATTAAGTATTTTGAACAGACGCGGCTAAATTTGTCTTATTTTATTTATTTATTGATTTTGTTTGTTGCTTTGCCATTGGGGCCAAAATGAGTCTTTGAATATTTAATAATATTATGCATAACACTAATCAACTGAACTTCTGGTTGAGTTACATATTCTTCACTACGATATGTACCTCTATGATTATAAAAATATTTTCATCCTAAAGAAATGTCTGCAAGGCTGGAATTCGTGATGCCGCTATTCGTATTGCGGATTTTCAAATAATTATACATGTGCAGGTTATCAGTTTGTGAGTGTGAGTGGCAGTGGGCGGGGCACATTGCTCGCAGGACTGATGGCCGATGGGGCCGGAAAGTTCTGGAGTGGCGTCCGTGAACCGGGAGACGAGTTGTCGGTAGGCCTCCAACACGATGGAGTGACGACCTTGTAAAGATTTTGAGGTTCGATGCGAGTGGCACAGGACCGGTCTGAGTAGTGCGCCTTGGGGGAGGCCTATGTCCAGCAGTGGAATTATTTCGGCTGAAATGATTATGATGATGATGAATTTTCACTTTTGTTGTAATTATTAAAACTTGAACTCGTTTAAGGCGTTCACTTAGTTTCAAACCTTATGAAGTGGTTATTTTCAAGTCGAGCGAGTTTTTTTGCCCTTAAAACATGCAAATAAGTGTAATTTTACTTTTGACTTTGACATTACTTTTTTTATACCAATGGTATAGGCAAACGAGCGCACAGCCCACCTGATGGTAAGTGGTGACTGCGGCCCATGGACACCGAAATCCTATGATCCCCCATTAAGAAATCATAAGATCTCGAATGCGTTGCCTACCCTGAGGCCTATCACGGCAGCATTTCTCACCGAGGCACGTAGGCATGAATGACGACCGTTCCCCTTCCACTCCCCTCTGCGTTGTTTACTCTTTGCGGCGCTGAAATGCCGCGGGCGGCTCACGTCGCCGCCGCGAATTGAAGAATAAAGCGGGCTTATGTCCACGCTCTTGTCTATTTTTCGTAAATATTAAATGTACTAGCCGTTTACCCGTGACTTCGTCCCGCGTAGACTTAGAAATTGCGTACCCGATATACGTACATACAATAGACAGTTATATTTGTAGAAGTATTGAAAAATTGGTTTGACCCGTAGAAAACTCGTTGAAATATCGGGATGAAAAGTAGCCTATGTTATTCCCAGGGTCTTAAACTATCTCTATACCACATTTCATCCAAATTGGTTCAGTCGTTTCGATATGAAGGAAGGACAAACCAACAAACAAACAAACAAACACACTTTCACATTTATAATATTTATTTATTTAAACTTTATTGCACATAAAGAAAACTTAGTGTACAAAAGGCGGACTTAATGCCTTGAGGCATTCTCTACCAGTCAACCTTTAGGCAAAGCAGAAAATGGTAAAATGGTAAATGGTAAAGCAGAATATTAGTCCTTACTATTATCCTCCTGTATTTTGTCCTTATTATTCTGCTTTTGTATAATATGTAAGTATAATACTAGCTCGCAGCGACTTTGCCCTCGAGGAATTCCCTTATTGCGTTCCCGCGGGAACACTGCGTTTATTCGGGACAAAAATAATCCCTTCCCCGTGACTCCAACTATCTTCATAACAAATTTCATCGACATCAGTCCAGCGGTTGAAGCGTGAAAAGAGATAACTGACAGACGGGCAGCGGTGGTTATAATAAGCTAGGACATTCATCATCATCATCATCATCATCATTTCAGCCAATAGACGTCCACTGCTGGACATAGGCCTCCCCCAAGGCGCGCCACTCAGACCGGTCCTGTGCCACTCGCATCCACCGCGTTCCCGCGACCTTTACAAGGTCGTCACTCCATCTTGTTGGAGGCCTACCGACAGCTCGTCTACCGGTTCGCGGACGCCACTCCAGGACTTTCTTGCCCCATCGGCCATCAGTCCTGCGAGCAATGTGCCCCGCCCACTGCCACTTAAGGTTCGCAATTCTTCGGGCTATGTCGGTGACCCTAGTTCTACTGCGGATATCCTCATTTCTGATTCTATCACGCAGAGAAACCCCGAGCATAGCCCTCTCAATTGCCCTCTGGGTGACCTTGAGCCTTCTTATGAGGCCCATCGTAAGCGCCCACGTCTCGGAACCATAAATCATCACTGGCAACACACACTGGTCGAAGACTTTCGACTTAAGACACTGCGGTAATTTGGACGAAAAGACACTGCGAAGCTTCCCGAACGCTGCCCAGCCGAGTCGGATTCGACGATTGATCTCTTTCTCGAAGTTGGACCTACCTAACTGGACTGTTTGTTCGAGCGCAGAGTCTCCGATTATTACTGGAGTTGGCACAACATGGACATTGGACATGATCTTCGTCTTGTCCATGTTCATTTTGAGACCAACTCGATCGGAAACTCTGCTGAGGTCAACGAGCATAGCACTGGATCTTCCATGGTCTCAGCCATAACTACTATATCGTCGGCAAATCGAAGGTGAGTGATGTACTCGCCATTTACATTGATGCCTCGTCCTTTCCAGTCCAGCACCTTGAAGGCATCCTCCAATGCAGCGGTGAACAGCTTCGGAGAGATTACGTCTCCTTGTCTGACTCCCCGCTGCAGTGGGATGGGCATCGTGGTCTGGTCCTGTAGTCGGACGGACATGGTGGCATTTTCGTACAAACACTTCAACACTTCGATGTACCGGTAGTCAGCTTGACACCTCTGGAGAGACTGCAGCACAGCCCAAGTCTCGATCGAATCGAAGGCTTTCTCGTAGTCCACAAATGCAAGGCAAAGGGGAAGGTTATACTCTTCGGTCTTCTGTATAACCTGCCGCAACGCATGTATGTGGTCTACGGTACTATAGCCCTTTCGGAAACCGGCTTGTTCGGGAGGCTGGAATTCGTCAAACCTGCGCGCGAGACGGTTCGTGGACATTCACCATTTATATATATTTGGAAGTTAATTTCTAAAATACTTGTACCATTTTTAGCCTTTCCGATTTCAATAGCCATTTAGCCATATGATGTGCTTTCATATCACTGTAAAATTCTCGAATAGATATCAATATAAGTACCTATCATGAACTCGAATTTAGAAATACCTAAATAGTAAATGCAAACAATAAAAATTGTTTTATTACCTCACATCACTATTCCTATGCTGCCGTCTTTACGAAAAATGCAGTAACTCAAGTTGAGTATATCATAGATATTTAATTAACAAGAAGATATATTTTATTTTTCACTTATCTGAAACAAATTGTGCTGCAATAGTACATTACAGACCTAGGGAGGTGAATTCGTCAATGTCCTAGATCGCAGGTTCATAAATATGCGATCTGGGGCTTCACGAAATACCACCCGTGGTTTGTCAAAAGTTTTACGTCTTGCCTTGGCCAAGAAGTCAGATTTCCTCTCTGCGTAGCGGGCAGAAAATCTCACTTTACGGCCAAAAGGGTGATGTAAAGTTTTACATACCTAACTGCGATAAATTTATAATTTAGGTACCTTTAATAAAATTATTTTTGTGAGCACTTAGCGATACCTGGAGAAAATACCTGCTAAAACACTGACCTATAATAAAGTAATAATATATGGACGAAAAGTGCATAACCTAACAAAATATGACAAAATACAAGGTGCTAACAAATGAGTCAAGGATATTTTAAGAGATAATAAATTACATTAAAGCAATTAACTTTTAACTATAATTAAGGAAAAAAAAAATCGGCGGGAAAACGGCAGGTTCTTAAACAGGGTGTTTTAACGTAGCAAATTTGTTTCCTATTTTTCTCCAAAAAAACATAACAAAACCAATGATGTTTCATACTTAAATGTACTTCGAGAGCCGAGTACTATCAGCTGTAAAAATATCCGTGACTAATTTGTTAGCACCTTATATATGGAGCAAACTGACATTAGGAAAAACGTTCCAATATGCTAATAAAGCCTCTTTATAACGAAGGCCAAACGGGTGCCCGAGCTGTTCGGGCACCCGTTTTGACGGGGCCATTTTTCTCCGGCTGATTGTAAATCTTTACTTATAATTGATCAATGTACTAAAATCAGAAAATCATACAACAATTTCTACATTGCCCAAATGTTTAACTTTTATTAAGTAAGTTCACCGACTGCGTTTTATTAAGTAAGTTTTGTATTAGATTTTACTAATGTGCAATACTACTTCAGCCTATTTGCGTCCCACTGCTGGGCACAGACCTACTCTCATCACTAAAGGGTTGGGCTATAGTCCCCACGCAGTCCCAGTGCGGATTGGGGACTTAACACACATCTTTGAATTACTTCGCAGATGAGTGCAGGTTTCCTCACGATGTTTTCCTTCACCGAAAAGCTCAGTGGTAAATTCAAATTGAATTTTGCACATAAGTAAACTTAGAGGTGCGAGCCGGAATCGAGGCTCTGCATGAGAGGCGGTAGGTCGAAACACTAGGCCACCTTTTTCTATCCATCGTACTTATAACGCTTTCCTTAAGGACGTCAATATGGATTCCAATGTCTATTATGCCACGGACGACCAAAATACAGTTTTTCCGCGCCTACGAACTATCTCGGTTTACGACGCCTATTCCAAACCGCATAACCTCAGAAATCGATATTTTAAAATTCATAGCGCCGCTGTTCTGGATTTATGGTTTCATATCTACGTGTTGTATACTCATATTTTACTTATCTTTAACTAGATATCTATACTAGATATAGTTTTTTTTAGGTGATATAGGAAAGAAAGCCACTTTGTAGATTTTAATGATAGGAAAAGTATCAGATTTGGTGATATTATTATTACCCATCTGTCGTCATCAGAAGCCGTAAGCAAACTTTACTTGACTAAACTTTTTTTTTTGAAAAATGGATTTTTGTTTCAACGTTTAACGCATTTACTGCCACCGACGCATATGTGCGTTTTGCTGACTTTCCCGCAGTGCCTTGAACGCACATGTCTGATGTGGCACCTGGCGAAAGTTCGTAAAACAGAAGTGGCAGTGAATGCCTTAATGAAGATTACATTTTCAATCTCATTAGAAAATGTGACTAGACATGTCCGTACATTGTATGAATTCGTCATATTTAATGTAAAATGAATATCCTATTAAGACTAAAATAATAGGCACATATCTCTTGTATATTTAAATATTATGTATAAATACGTATACACGGTGGGTCAGAAAATATGGCAAATAATTAACCCACAGTATCGGATATCGATTCTAAGTATATTGTATAGGTCTTTAATTTTTTTCGAGTTGGTAAAAAAAATATTGTATATGTATTTCGGTAGATAGCTAATTTAAAACTAAAAACAAATACAACAATAATTAGTTTTCTTAAATAATTATTTAAAATAATTAATAGGAACTTTACATTTTGAACCTTGCCTGTGAACTTGATCGAATAGTTGACGTATTTCGGCTGAACTGATGATAATAAATTGACAAAGTACCCATAATTTTTTTTCTCGCACTCACTCTTTTCTCAAACGCGGTCACCATCATACTCTTTTCGGCCGAAAAAAGTCCACTGCTCCCCCAACGCTCGCCATACAGGTCCTGAGCCCCACGCATCCATCGGATTCCGGCGACCTTCGTCAGGCCATACTTTTACACCGTAATAGTCCGTGTCTTTAGTAATTCAAAGATGTGTGTCAAGTCCCCAATCCGTGCGGGGCCCGCGTGGGGACTATAGCCCAAACTCTCTCGTGGTGAGAGGAGGCTGTGCCCAGCAATGGGATGCAAATATAAATAAATAAATAAATAAAAACCGCCTTCAAACTCCGCAGACTGCGATGTCAATGTCAAGTTCACTATATGATTATCATTTCTTTGGGTCGGTTCACTTGACACCGACTTCGCAGTCTGTCGGAGTTTGAAGGCGGTTTTTATTTTTTTATTTTAAATTTTTTTTTCGGCAACACTTTCCAAACATTACTATAGAAAGTACCTACATAAGTAACTCTGAAGTCCTCGAAATTGACACCAAAATCATCTACGTGCTAGCAAATTTCGAGGAGTTCCCTCATTTTCTCATAGATCCCATCATCAGAACTGAACCAAATTAATATGGGACCAACTTGGAAGTACCACCTTTCGAACAAAAAAGAATCATCGAAATCGGTTCACGTTTACTATTTATTTTTGGTGAACATACCTACATAAAAAATAAAAAAATAAAAAATAATAGGTTCCGACGAATTGAGAACCTCCTCCTTTTTTTGAAGTCAGTTAAATAGGCTGTAGTAGTAGTAGTCCATGTCTTGTCGTAAGACGTAGGCAATAACGGATCGAAGAGTACGAATTGTGTTCCATGCACCGAGCTCTCACGCTTTACTACCGATTTTTATATCGCAATAAAACCACCGCCGAAGCAGGCACGTGCGGGGATACCGTGCATGTTACGTATGAGTAAGTTATTTAAGGTTCCGTACCACAAAAGAAAAAACTGATAATATAGAAGAAGAAGAAAAACATTTATTCACTACGCACATTCAAGACACATACATAAAGAGACATAAAAGACACAATATAGATACAAAAGAAACAGGACAAAAAAAAGGGATTAAAAGGGAGCCTGTGTCCTCACGGCGGTGAAAGGGTGTCTGATTCAGCATTTATGAAACACCTGCAGCGCTGATTTTCAGCCAGCAACCATTGTGTGACCCACGGAGCGTTATACAAATGAAGGAATACAATAATAAAAATAAATAAATATATGCTATATATTAATAGGTGTAATAGTAAGATAATCATACATAAATACATAGAATCACTTGCATAATTATCTTTATATCCATCAGTCACAGCCAATTAGCTCGGAAACTACAAAACCGATTGAGAATTTGGTACACATTTACACTTTAGTACCTCACACAGATCCTTGAATAGCTTCGCAGATGCATATAGATTTCGTCGCGATATTCCCTTCGCCGAAAATCTTAGTGGTAAATTCAAAATGAACAACGAATTCAAATTGGCGTGAAGCATGTGACAGCATGTGACGGTGAATTTTACTAATGTGCTTTACTTACTTGCGAAGAATTGCGAACCTTAAGTGGCAGTGGGCGGGGCACATTGCTCGCAGGACTGATGGCCGATGGGGCCGGAAAGTTCTCGAGTGGCGTCCGCTAACCGGGAGACGAGCTGTCGGTAGGCCTCTAACAAGATGGAGCGACGACCTCGTGAAGGTCGCGGGAAACCGGTGGAAGCAAGTAGCACAGGACCGGTCTGAGTGGCGAGCCTTGGGGGAGGCCTATGTCCAGCAGTGGACGTCTTTCGGCTGAAATGATGATGATGAAGACATTGAATAAAATATAAAAAGTTGTATAGTAAACAATACTCTGTTATTTTGTTGAGACATGGTTTCTTTCCAATAACAATCGGCAGGGTAACGGGATACCGCGGAGATCGTAGTAAATTGAAACGGCTGGGGTGATGGAAATTCTGCAAGCGTCGGTTCACAGTAAGCTTGCGAAAATCTCGCCAAAGAAATATGTCAAGCACTTGAAACAAAGTCCATTACTTGAACACAGTTGAAACAATTCAACTCAACACGGCTGAATCGGCTTTCTTGTCACTGAAACTGCGAAAAAATTGTGCTAATCAATATCTGAATAGTCATTCAGTAAACTGACTGAAGTTCTGATTGCCTGACCGATGACAACGTACAGCCGATAGTACTGGTCGTAGGAAGTTGAAATACTAAACAGCACTGAAAACGGATCGCTTTGTATAAGATTTTCCGGACCGGTTCTATTGCTGTTCAGTGTATTTCATGTAGGTTCCTCGGAGAGTTTAAGGTAAGAGACTTCTCGAAATTCCCACGTAAACGGGAACAAGTATGTAATGTTTCATGTATTATGGCATACGAAGTCGCGGGCAAAAACTAGTAAACTATAACGTAAATTCATCTCCAACTGAAGGTCGCGGGAAACCGGTGGAAGCGAGTGGCACAGGACCGGTCTGAGTGGCTAGCCTTGGGGGAGGCCTATGTCCAGTAGTGGATGTCTCTCGGCTGAAATGATGATGATCTCCTACTGACAAACTGCCACTCTTTAGGTAACTCTATTCGTATTTGTACACTCACTTTGTATTAGGAATTTACTCCAGTTATGAAATGTTGTATACTGTAAGATAAGTAATATTAGTAATAAACATGTAGAATAAAACCAAGCAATTTGTGGAACCATACATTAGTAAGTTAATAAATAAGATATATTAGCCACATATGCACACATACACACACACACACACACACACACACACACACAATCACACACACATATATACACAAACACACACACACACACATACACACACACACACATTCACAATTTCACACACACCCAATATATATAAACAAGAATTTTCATTGTAAATTGGAATATAAGTATTTAACATTTAACTTGTTGGTTATGTAAATAATAGTCAATGGAAGAGCGAGATCGCCCGCCACAAGTATTGTCATACTTAATGGGAGATCTCTACCTTACTCACTGTTATTTAAAACCTGTAACCAATAAACATATTTTTTTGTTTTAAAACTTTGTATAGGATTTTCCATACAAAGTGACTCGAATTCATCATTGCTGTTGAGTGTATGAGCATTATGTTTGCTATTGAAAAAAAAAATCTTATCCAATCCACTGTTATTTGAGCACACTACAACAACATATTTAAGTCTCACTGCTCAGCTGGGCACAGGCCTCCTCTCATCACTAGAGTATTTGGGCTATAGTTTCCACGCGGGTCCATTTTGGGTTTGGAGGCCTCACACACCCTTGAATTTACTTTGCAGAATGTGCTTTCCGCACGAAGTTTTCCTTCACCGAAAATCTCAGTGCTAAATTAAGATTGAATTTCGCACATAAGTAAACACAGAGGTGCGAGCCGGATTCGAACCCCTGACCCTCTGCACGAGAGGCGGTATGTCAACTATTCCACCATTAGCCCTGCAAGCAAAATGAGTCTTGGTCTACTACTACTACTACTACAGCCTATTTGCGTCCCACTGCTGGGCACAGGCCTCCCCTCAACATGAGAGGGTTTGGGCTATAGTCCCCACGCGAGCCCAGTGCGGATTGTGGACTTCACACACACATCTTTGAATTACTTCGCAGATGCGTGCAGGTTTCCTCACGATGTTTTCCTTCACCGAAAAGCTCATTGTAAATTAAAATTGAATTTCGCACATAAGTAAATTCAGAGGTGCGAGCCGGATTCAAACCCCTGACCCTCTGCGCGAGAAGCGGTATGTCAACCATTCCACCATTAGCCCTGCAAGCACAATGGGTCTTGGTACTATTTCATTCTATCAATTCTTCGGACTATATAACCGACCGATTCACGGCATATAAGCCCAGCAAGCCATCTGGAGCAGTATGGAAAACTAAGGAAAACACTGTTTGATTTACTTGTTAAGGAAACCCGTTCGTCGGAGTGATTCCATATGCAAATTATTTCAGACACTTGTAATAACATTCCACGTTAGATTTCCAATGAATTCATCGAATACTTTATTTTTCGTCGAATACCAAGGCTTCGTAATATTTTGAATGCTGATATTCTGTTATTACACTCTTGTATCGTCCAGATTAGATAAAGTAAAATTAAACTGGGTTTAAGATCAAAATCGTACAAACAGACTTTGAATAACGAAAATTCAAAAATATCATAAAAGTCTGCTTATGTTATTTTTGATAAAAGGCGTCTTTCCACATTATGTATCTTGCCTTGATCATCCATACTCAGATTTAATTCTATAAGAAAATAAAATAATAATGTTGTTAAATACTAAATACGTATTATTATTATTTAAAAGTTAACATCTATCAAATAAAGTATGTACCTAAAAGTAGGTTTTTCAAGACTAGCGTAAATCTATCAGCTGTTTGTTGAAGGTATCCAATAACGGCGCGCAGGCGTCCTTCCCTTCTTCAGGCTGAGATCTTCAGGCTGTGTTTTTAATGGAGGGTGTTTTGCACACCGTATGGAATTGTAGACATGATTATAATTTTTATGAGTTTTATTTTTTACTTTCTAGATTGGCGATCGAAATAAGTATACTGTTATCTTAGTGCTCGCTCATACCAAGCCAGTCTCTGAGGTTATGGAGCTGTTTACGTCTGATGTTTCCCGGACCTGTATTTTGCCTTGCAAATTCAAATTCAATATTTTATTCAGCTAAATGGATACAATATGGGCACTTTTACACGTTAGCAAACGCTCGTAAACAAACTGAGCAGAAAGCTTTTTTCAAAATTTCAGCTACAATAGGGATGACGACAGGATGAAGAAATTGAAATTCTAATTAGTCCGTCAGTCAGGTAATAAAAAAAATATTAGACACGTATTTTTTGTTTTATCAAATTAACAAAGAATGACTAAGTTAAAACGCATTAAAGTTGGAGAGTGGAGGCTAACTACGTCACCGTTAGGTATAAATCGTACCTAACCGTGACGTCACGCGACATTTCAACTCAATATTCTCCGTATAAGTTTGATTACGTGAAAAAAGAAAAAATACGTGTCCAATACTTTTCAATAATCTTCCTGATAGACTAAGGAAAAAAAGTTGTCGTCATCCCTATTTCACAATAAACATTCTTACAGAAATAAACAATCTTGCATAATGAACTGCTATATTATATTTAGCAAAATATGGTTGATTGAACTCGTTTTTTACGACTTAAAGGAATATTTTAGCTATAGTGCAAATTAGATCTTGATATTGTATGCCCGAAACGGGTTGCCGTTGGGACAAAACTTTAACTAACACCACGTACATGTACACTGAACAATAAATACTTTCCTAAGTGGCTCTAGTGAAAAGGGGTATAAGTCGATTTATGACAAAAATGGGTTTTATATACCAAAAATCTTACAAAAAAATAACGCGTAAGTACGTCTTATCGAAATTTAGCTATCTTACTAAATAAAAAAGTTACAGTTGTGCAAAATGATATAACTAAGACAATTTTTCATGACATGTGGGGTATATGTCGACATCTATTCTTATCAACAATTAAAACATATCGTTCCATCGTGAAAAAAGATTTAAATCAAGTTACTTTTGTGATTTGCTTATCTTTTTTGTGTGTACGAAGTTATCTCTTTTTGTATCCTTAGAAAATGATTGGTGATCAAAGATTCACGTCTAGTTAAATCAGTTTACACCTATAAAAGTACATCATTTAAGGATCAAGTTGATATAAATCAATAATCACAACAACATATTCGTTATAATGAAGTGTAAAGAGATATAAGTCTATAAACTCCTTTTCGTACTAAACAAAAACAATGTGAAAAATAAGTCAACATGAACTTCCGTAGGTAATTAATATTAAATGTAAAACGATATAAGTTTCGCCGACTGATGTGGGGGGCGCTGCGCGAGGGCACAGACGCCCCGCACCCGCGGGCTGTCGTTCTCAGTCGCCTGGGCATAGAGGCGAGAATATGGTGTGCGCGTACACGGCAGAGGTCGACGATTTATACGGATGAGTTGTATCCCTTTTCACGATTTTTTTTTAACAATGGGATGAAAAGTTCTATACTAGTTAGATACAAAATAAGATAGATCAGTTTACACGAAACTAGTTTCGACTTGTAACTGCTATACATTTAATGAGAATAATAGAATTTTGATCTAGTAAGAAACATGGCACGTCCACTCTTATGTTTAAAATAATTCTCTAATGGTATGAGACGAATGTCAGTTTTTAGGGGCTTTTGAGCTTTTTTCGAATTAAGAACAAAACGTTTTCTAGTTTAGGATGAATGGGATATAATCATCGCTACTATCAGAGAAGTCTATAAAAAAGCATGGTAAAGAGTCTATTACTGTAGAAAGTATATCATAACAAATACAGTTTTTTCCAATTCTTCTATGTGTCTATTCCGTTTGATAAAGTAAAATCAAACATTTGTGGTTCTGGTAAATCTTTCGAGCAACAGGGCTTCGGACTATCTGCTATGACATTCTCGGGGATAAGTCGTGCCTCTGAAAGAAATGATGAATGATGAAATGATCAAATGGAATAGACAGCATAGAAGAATTGGAGCAAACTGTGAGCAATTTTTAACAGATGCGGACGATCCGTTTTTGATTTGTTATGATATACTTTCTACAGTAATAGACTCTTTACCATGATTCTTT
Source organism: Aethes cnicana (assembly GCA_963971205.1). Taxonomy (NCBI): domain Eukaryota; kingdom Metazoa; phylum Arthropoda; class Insecta; order Lepidoptera; family Tortricidae; genus Aethes; species Aethes cnicana. The sequence goes on from OZ020288.1 coordinate 11,933,469, forward strand.
ATAGACTTCTCTGATAGTAGCGATGAATATATCCCAGAAACTGGTGACAGTTCTGAGTCAGACGGAAGAAACACGCGTCAAAGAAGTTCTAATAGACAGAATGTCCCTGATTCAGTACCAGAATCGGCGGACTCGGAACCTGAAAATAATCAATCATTTTGGGATAGAATAGGTGTTAAAGAAGGGCCTAAACGTAAGCCAAGGAAAAGTGAAAAGGACAGAAGACAGGAACTAGAAGATAGAAAGAGAAGAAGAAATTTGGCGAAGAATTACAACACTAAAAAGGTAAACAAGTAAAGAAAAGGGAAATGAGAATGCTTGGAGATTGCACAATGAAATGTGCTTTAAATATACCAGAAGATTTCAGAAAAAAATTGTTGATTGTTACTGGAATTTAGGGGATTACAATAAGACAGTGCAATTCATGGCCAACCTGATTGTATCAGAAAATAAAAAGACACGGATAATAAATACAAATAAAATTCGTATGTTTGCCAACTCGTATTATTTAAGATTGCAGACAGTCTTACAGAATTTGCAATTTCTAAAAAACGTTTGATGAAACGCCAAAGTTTGTGCAACTTGTAGCCAAAAAACTGAAGGTTAGTGAAGGACTCGTTCCTGAATCCCTTAGAGGGGGCCAACCCAGTGCTGCAAAGATTAGCTACTAGAGACTTGAATCCGTACAACAGCATATTCTATCGTTTTCGGCCTTCGAAAGTCATTATGTTAGGTCTAAGTCAAAAAAGAAGTTTTTGGCCCCGCACCTGTGCTTGGCTGATATGTATAACGCATATAGAGAAGTCACTGAAAGTCCAGTTTCATTAACTATTTACAGCTGGGTTTTAAAAGCCAAAAACTGTCTTTCAAAAAGCCGTACCTTGATACTTGTATAAAGTGTGATACGCTAGACATGGAAATAAAGAGCAGGTACTTTTTTGCGTTCTTGAATATATTTTTTCATTTGTTATTGAAAGTTGAAGAAGATTATTTTTATATTTTTGTTTTTGATCCTGAAATCTTTCAATATTATTTAATAAACGACTTTTACTTCAGTGTCTTCCTTAAAATTACGATACAACTTGGAAATACAGTGATATAAATCGACTTAGTCCCGATACATATTTTGTGCAAATAGATAAAAGTATTTTTTTTTTGATTACACAACAAATGTGTATGCCAAATATAAGATGTTCGTTAGGAAAGCACAACTTACTAATATTACTTATTTAAAATATTTCTATAAAACGATATATTGATAAATGAATTACAATGGGTATCTTTTTGCACTTTAGTAAAAACTCGTGAAAAGAGGTATAACTAAATTTATATCCTCAAAAAACATTTTTTGCAATGGATATATGTCAATTTTTTTTAAAACTTTAACATTTAAGTAATAAAGACCAATGCTATACGAAAGAAGCTATTTTTTATACAAAAACTGCATTTAAAATTAATTTCTAACTATATTAGTTAAGACGCATGAGGCTAAAGAATAATGAATAAATTTCGCCAACGATTTTTCCCCTCTCCTGTAAAACGGTGTTTTAAGAGTTAAACCCCTTTTCACTAGAGCCACAGCTATTCTTATTCTTATTCATTTTCGCAGAAATCTTGATTTTCTCTTCTTTATCAGCCCCAACCTCTTTTTGGTAGGTTTGCCAAGCGTGCAAATCCTGCCCTACCTATATTTCGGTGTGAAAGCCGCCCCGCCCCACTTGTGCCCTAAGTGTTTGCCGCCTCCACAAGCCGTGTACCAGCCCCTCGTGTGTCGAGCGGTTATCTCGATCCTCGGAGTGTTTTAATTGTAAACGGTTCGGTCAATGAGAAAACATCTGAAGTTTGTTAGGTCTGTTAGGGTCCGTCGCCAAGTGGCTATGGGATTTCAAGTTTAGTTACTTACAAATGCTTTAACATATGGACAAACAGTGCCTAACAGAATATGTCAAAATATATGGAGCAAACTGACATTAGAAAATACGTTCCAATATGCTAATACCGCCTCTTTATAACGAAGGCCAAACAGGTGCCCGTTTTGACGGGGCCATTTTTCAACAGCATAGATAGATCAATCCTTTATACAATACGTTTTTCAGTTTTTAGCATACAAAACTTCATAAATAAAGCGATATTTTCCCTACCTATAGAAAAACGTATAGTATCAAGTTGTCAAACACGAAAAATTCCGTTATTGCATAATGAGCTAGACGTCTTGTTACTACGCGTAAAAGAAACGTCTTTATGCGAAAGACAGAAAGAGTTTCTTCATAATATCATTTCAAGTAATTTATGGCTGTGGACTATTTCAAGAGCACTTATTACTAGTTTTTGCTGAAAGTGGTCGTTTTATCATCTTCAGAGAAACTATTGCGTTTTATCAGGGCAATAGTCAAGGTAGACATAGTGTCAGTAGAACAAAAACCTCCTGGCTTAAGAATCTGCGTCAATAGTCCCAGAAGAGCACCCGATCACTACTTACTCGTATCTCGTTAGCTGTGTTAAAAGTAGAAATAGCCATGATGATCGGCAAACTGCGATAGAGCATGGCATTCAACAAGATGAAGAAAATTTTCTAAATCGTTTCCATCAAGCATCCAAAGCCGAGAATATTCGAGATAGAAACATGAAACACCATCGTCGTGTACTTACTTGTACATACTTTTTACCAAAACTCCAGTCAAGAAAGCTTATTCTTAATAAAATTTGACCATCAACAACAAGCGGAAAGCCTGCGAGAATTTTCCAAGCCTCCGTCCTATCGCATATTGGAGTCATAAATCTACCCGCTATATGTTGAGTAGGTATTTACTTGGCAACGGCCTTCATACATCACGAGGCCCGACCAATTTCTTGACCGAAAAATTTATAACTCCCTCCTCGGATTTATGGGGGGGACATTCTGATGTCTACGGAGACATCACTCACGGCTCTCTGCGGGCTCGAGTGATTTTTTTAAACGGAAGGTGCTTTTGTCGAAGGTGATATTGTCATCTTTTGTTTATTAACTTTCAAGGATAGATATTTGAAGATAATCTACTCGTCTACGCGAGTACCAATTTAGTAAGTTAGTACGTTAAAACTGTAAAAAGAAAAAAAATGTACATAATGACGACCACCGTATTCCTGCTCTCCATTTGGCGCCACTATCGTCTGACATTGCCAATTACCAACAACCCTCAAGTTGGGCTGTCGATTTCAAAGTTTGTCATTACGCACCTAACACCACACCACCGCCGCCAATCAGAGGTGCGAGCCGGATTCGAACCCCCAACCCTCTGCATGAGAGGTGATGGCCAAACCACTAAGCTACCACGCCTTCATTATATATTATATTGTGTACGTCATCACATACAATTATTGTCAACACTGTTATATAGTGCCACCTTCACTGTGATATTTGAAGTTTCAGAGACCTCAGTGTTGCCAATTTAGCATATAATATGGCATTATAATTGTGCAAAATTGGCAACACTGAAACTCCGCGACACAAGCCTCTAGCGACAAATTCATGCGCGATGCGATATCACATTTTTACGAGCAAAACTATGTGTGCGAATAATTCAAAGGGGACCCTACACAGCCAATCCCAAATAGTTGTAAATCTGCAGGATTAAGGCTCTAGCGGAATGCACTTCTTCCAAGCCCAAGCTAAAGTTGTTTGGATTCTCAAAGCCTTTTATAAATTGCTTTTTCGTATTTTTACTGAATTTCCATTTGCGGGTTTTTTATAAAACGGATTAAGGAGTTTTTTTTTTTTTATTTTAGAAAAAAAACACAAACTAGCTTCTGCCCCTGAACCAGGGGATTTAAAAGCACTAACATTGCACGTCATCATTAACTTATTATTAGTTACCGACATAGCTCGAACAATTGCGAACCTTAAGTGGCAGTGGCTGATGGCCGATGGGGCCGGAAAGTTCTCGCGTGGCGTGCGCGAACCGGAAGACGAGCTGTCGGTAGGCCTCCAACAAGATGGAATGACGACCTTGTAAAGGTCGCGGGAACGCGGTGGATGCGAATGGTACAGAACCGGTCTGAGTGGCGCGCCTTGGGGGGGCCAATCTCCGGAACGCCCAGTTTTTACGTTCCCGGGGAGATCTATGTCCAGCAGTGGACGGCTTTCGGCTGAAATGATGAAGGTGGAAGAAATAAGGGATTAGCTGCACGGAGAGGGGTAGATAATTACACAGAAGATACAAGCAAGAGCCCCCTAACTATTTCAAGATAAGATAAGCTTCTGCCCGCGACTTCGTCCGCGTGGAATTCGCTCAGAGCTTTCCCGGGGACCATGCGTTTTCTGGGATAAAAATGACCTTTATGTTGACCTGTGGTAGGTAGCCCCATATAAAATTACGTGGCAAACTTAACAGTACTTCTTGAGTTAAAACCGCGACATAAAATACACGGTCACGTGACTTCTACAGATTTCATATTTGTAGTATAGATAGATTTTATATCTACCATCTTCAAGTAGTAAAAGTCTTTGTTCTTTCTGAATTCTAATCTCTTCGACGATATAATGTTACAAACCTACTTGTAAACAAGATTCTGACAAGGAGTATTTCATCCGAATAGTATTGGAATAAGGCCATTTTTCCATATCATCGCAATAATTCAGTCGTGAAATATATAAAACGATTGAACAAAGTTTATATTGCTCACTCGTGGTGGAAGTTACGAGCGCGTGTGTCTTCATTTATTATTAGGGTTTCGTACACAAAATCGACTTTCTATAAAATCCTTATATTTATTAATCAATTGTATCTCCGTCTACTTATTTAATAACGTCACAATCTCTTCCAAAAGTCCTACTTCTATGTTTACGCTTTTGAACTCCCGACACTCTGCTTGAGAAGCGGTAAGTCAAACCACTGTGCTACCACGGTTATTCAATCATTATCATCATCATCATTATTAGCCGAAACACTGCTGGAAGAACTGACCTATCTTAAAACTCGCCACTCCAACCAATACCATAGAATATTTAATAGTACCTACTACATAAAGGCATTGTTCAGATACCCATGAGATTTACCAGGTCATCGCTCTTTATCGTGGAAGGCCTATTGACGGTGGGTATTCAGAAAAGCAGACGGCATCCAAGAAATTTCTGGCCCCATCAGCTATCACTTAAGTTTGCTAATTCTCCAGGCTACATGCAGATACCATAATATCTGAAATTGGCTATTTTAACAAGGAGGATAGGTTCTCAGTTCGTCGGAATCTTTTTTTTAAATGTATGTTCACGTATCATAAATAGTAAACGTGCGCCGATTTCGATGATTCTTTTTTTATTCAAAAGGTGGTAGAGCCATGCGGGGTAATAATGAGACGGGGTTAAATTTAAGACATAAGATTATACACATGTACAAATACACGTAAAAGCATTTCTCATTTCATTTACAGAAAACAGTTTTCTACTATGTTATGATACTTGTGATTGGTACGTGTCATTACGTCTTAAAACCTTTGTCTCATAATTACCCCCCTTGGTTCTACTTTCAAGTTGGCCCCCAATTAATTTGGTTCTATTCTGATGATGGGATCCATGAGAAAATGAGGGAACTCCTCAAAATTTGCTAACATGGAGATGATTTTGGTGTCAATTTCGAAGACTACAGAGTTTCTTGTGTCTTTCTATAGTAATGTTTGGAAACTTTAGCCGAAAAAAAAAGCCGCCCTCAAACTCCGACAGACTGCGAAGTCGGTGTCAAGTGAACCGACCCAAAGTAGTGATAATCGTAAATTATAGTGAACTTGACATTGCCATCGCAGTCTGTCGGAGTTTGAACGCAGTTTTTTTTAAATAGGTATTGTTTAACGACGCTACCCGCTTCAGCGCGTCCCTTGCTCCCGCTAGCATCGGCAGCCGAGTCCTATTGCCCGGTATTAGCATACAAATTGCCTCGCATGCACTAGACTGCACTCTTGAGCAAACTTGGCCGATTATAAAATTGGCCAACTTGCTCTGCCGATAGCGCCGCATATTCACATGGCTTCACATGATTGACTATTTTCATCAATAAAAAAGCATTCAAGAATTATGATTAACTTTGGTAAGTAATTAATTATGTCAGATTCAATTAGGAATCCATGAAAGCATATTGAATAAAAAGAGTTTTTGAATTAGGCGTATGGATTGATATGATGGTAGAGGTAGACTAAGAAAGGTAACGAATTGCTTAAAGACGACCTGGTAGAGATAAATAAAAGAAAAGAACATAAGATGATGATTGCTATCCAGGCTTTTAAAAAAGTTAAGTTGGGAGACAAAAGTCAAGGCCAATTATATACTTCGCCAAGTAGTTAAAATGACGGAAAAACTGTAGTGACCTGAACGGTTTAAGCTACGTGCATTTTATGTTCATAAGAATAATAATAAAATTATTTCAGCAAAAAGACGTCAACTTACTGCTGGACATAGGCCTCCCCCAAGGCTTGCAACCGGTCTTTTGCCACTTGCATCGACCGCTCTTCCCATTCCCATCTTGTTGACATTCGAGAACCTGGCCCCATAAGTCCTGCGAGTATTGTGCCCACTGCCAATAGAGATGACGACAACTTTTTTTTCCTTAGTCTATCAGGAAGATTATTGAAAAGTATTGGAGACGTATTTTTTTCTTTTTTCACGTAATTAAACTTATTCGGAGATATATTGAGTTGAAATGTCGCGTGACGTCACGGTTAGGTACGATTTATACATAACGGTGACGTATTTAGCCCCCACTCTCCAACTTTAATGCGTTTTAACTTAGTCATTCTTTGTTAATTTGATAAAACAAAAAATACGTGTCTAATATTTTTTTATTACCTGACTGACGGACTAATTAGAATTTCGATTTCTTCACCCTGTCGTCATCCCTATTAAGTTTCGCGATTCTTCGGGCTAAATCGGTGACAATAGTACTGAGGATATCATAATTTCTGATTGTATCACGCACAGAAATGCCGAGCACACTCGTATTTACCGTACAATTCTACATAGCTCGAAATACAAAGTAATAAAATTAGCAAACAAATAAATATGACCCAAGTATGTGTAGGTAGGTAATCAAAGTAAGAAGACATGACGATGTCAATTTATGAACACAAAGAACACACTTAATTTAATATCTTTTCATATACAAATATTGGTAAAATCGAACCAAAGCAACCAAACAGAAAGTTGTCAAACAACGATCGCTCCTTTATTTACTCGTCATCAGATATGATATTTGTTTTCATTTATTTGGTATGGATGTTTTCTTTGTTTGTGTAAACACTTTTCATCTAGAAAATGTTTGTGTACCATAGATTTAATAGCTTTCACTACAAAATAATATTATTCCTTATTTTTTCCGTGCTTCAACCATCAATTATTGCCAATTGTCATACCGTACCCTAACCGAACCTGAATAACCATAGTCATTCAAAACCATAGATAGATAGATCATTTAAAACCATATTCACAAGGATTTGAGAGTGAAACTGGGTATTTATTATCATACTTAATTGTGGATTACAAAGTATGATATCTGTTCCTTCGAGATTCGATCCCGGATCTACAACACCTATTACCTCCACGTAAACAACCAGCCTATTGATCTCGTAGTATTGGGCAAAGACCTTCTCTCATCACAAGGGGCTAGGCCTTAGTCCCCAGTTACCTACTGGGGACCACAAATGATTCGTATGTGGAACAGTTCCACACGCGGATTGAGAACTTCACATACAGATTCCTTTGCTTAAGAGACGGGAGGTCAAACCACGAGGATTTGACCTCCCGTCTCTTAAGCCAGTTTATTTAACTAAGTACCTACTATACCACACATATTATACACACTACTATATTATTCTATATTACATTATGTCTACTGTTCCTTGATTGTGTGGTGTTCAATAAAGTATATTGTATTGTATTGTATACCACTTATATGACTTGTACTAAAATTACACCAAAGATTTCCGTCATGTATTTGTTGCAGAAAAAAACATAACTATTCATAAGGTGTTCTCATAAGATTTTCTTATGTTACCTAAATAGTTTAAGGCCCGGTTCCTATATCCACGAAACGCCTCGTTTTGCCTACGGACGGTTGATTTTTGACATTTGTTCCATAGAGAATCTGTCAAATTTTAACCGTCCGTGGGCAAAACGAGGCGTTGTTTGGATATAGGAACCGGGCGTAAGCAAATCCCAAACTTAATGCAGACATTTACACTGCTCATGCGTACTTAATCACGTAAACATAAGCCTGAAGCCGTCAAGCCCGACTATTACACAATCGTCCCGCAAACAAAGGGGGGCGGCGTAAGAATCCGTTTGCGAATCGCTCGGTTTGTAATGTACTTACCTTACAGGCGAGATTATGACGTCATCTAGAGTGCTCACTCGCGCGGGGCCCCCGATAAGGGGGGACACATGGCTGAGGCAGATTGACAGCATTTTGGAAATTTAATTCAGAGAAGTATAAGAGAGATTATAAGTATAAGAAAGGTTGATGTGGTTTGGGCATGTGATGAGGAGGGATGAAAGCCATATTTCTAGAAGAGTATTAGATATGGATGTGGATGGATATAGAGGAAGAGGTAGACCTAGGAAGGTGTGGATGGATTGCGTGAAGGATGATATGTGTATGAAAGACGTTAGTAGAGAGATGACTGCTAATAGAAGCGAATGGAAGAAGAAAACATGTTGTGCCGACCCCACATAACGTGGGAAAAGGGCAAGCAAATGATGAGAAGTATAAGAAAAAGAAGAGAAGAAAAAGAAGAATGTAATGTAATCCTTAAATTGATCATCTTTTAATTTTTTTTCTGTTTCAAGCTATCTGCTATACTAATCTGTAATAAATTATCACTGTGTAAATAAACAAAATAATATAAGTTAGTAATAAGTTAAATATTGTAATACCCTAACAGGGTCAATGTACTGTCTCACCATAGAATAGACTGAGAGAACATGCAACATCTGATGCACATTCATGCAACAAATTAAAGTGAATTGAATTGAATAAGTTAAAAATAAAATTAATTCAAGTACGAATAGCATTTAAGTTTACAGAAATAAAAAAAGAAAACTAAACAATAACCTAAAAACCTATATTATGGCCTTTAGGAAGGGTTCCCTTCACGGAGGCAGCATTCCCTCGCTGTATGGCAATAGCCAGTCTTTGCGCGAGAAAGCTGCCGGCGCGAGGGTCTCCCGTTGCCTCCCTCAAGCGCTTCCCTAGCTCCCTGTGGAGCCCCAGCGCCCCTTTGCTACATGACCCCGGAGTCTCCACCACGAAGGCCACAAACTCATGCTGTAATGGTTTAGGTAGGTAAGTATTTCTTGGTATTTTAAATATGTTTTCAGTTAGCAAATTTATTATGACGGCGGATTTATTGATTTTGACGGCCGGATTGGTCCAGTTGGTAGTGGCCCGCCTTCTGATCCGATGGTCGCGGGTTCGAGTCCCGCTCGGGGCAAACTTTGTGTGATAAACACGAATGTTGTACTCGAGTCATGGATGTTTAGTAATTTATATATGTATGTATTTCTATATATTTAGTATTTATATCGTTGTCTAGCACCCATAGTACAAGCTTGTCAATATGTGCGAAATGTCCCAAGATATTTATTTATTTTATTTATTTATTACAATTTCCTACAGAAAACTTAACTAATCTGTCATATATTTCTTGATCTCCAATTTAATTTGCCGGTGGTAGCACCTGGTGTAGGTTCCATCCGGATGGCTACCACCATCTTATCCACTGACCTGCTGGCAAACAGCAGTAGTGCTCAAACTCTTGTCTTCCGGTAAAGCCAGGGAGCCTGTGAAATTACTAGCATAGATGTATTTAATCCTAGTTCTCAGGGTTGATAACGCATTCGTAATCTTATGACACATTATGTCCATGGGCTACAATGAGCTAATTACCATCAGGTCAGCATAAATAAAGAATAATAATAGAAATCGTACAAAACTTAGCCCAAAAACAAGCAAAACTACCTAATAATTTTCTAACAAAGTCAACAGATCTAGAAATAAGATAGGTCCCCGTAAAAACTCTCGACTGCATTCTTGCTCATACTTCAGTAAAAATAGCCAGCGTCACTGCCAACTGACCCAATGAATCAAGAATAGTCCTTTAACAATAATTCAACTCGCAACAGCTTACATCACTGTGTAGTCATTCCAAATAGATGATGACTGAAATAACTCCATGTGTTAAAGCGCGTCGTTTGTCTCGCGCCCTCTATGGAGTGATCAGTCTTCCCCGCTGCGCTGTGGCGAGCCGGAAGATAAGGCAAATGTATAGCTATTACTGCCTCAGATTTATTGCTATATTCATTACTTGGTTCTTGACCAGCACTGGGAGTTGCAGAAAAAATGTTTTTTTTTCTCTAGGAGTTCAAAACCAGCAGCGAACGTCTCAACTGAATTATTAAACTACAAGTTATGATTCGCAGAGTCACTTTAGGATCATTTTATTTACTATAGGATACATACCTAATTTTTATTTAAGTAATTCGGTAGTCCTCACGGACCTCACAGTTTGATGACATTAAGTACATTGCAAATACGTCATGTAATACTTTTAATGGCATTAACTTTTCAAGTTCATCAAAAGTAACAGAAGATTTTACAACTCAGTTTCATAAAGTTACAGCATCTATGAAAACTGGAACTTCCTCATTTTTAGGTTCTTGAACGATTATTAAACTGGTTATCGAACTTTCTTTATCAAACGGGCCATCCGCTTGTTAACCCTCTTGAAAATATTAAATAAATTTCAAACTACCGTTGCCTCCACAATTCCACATGCGACGAAACACGAAAAAGCGCTAAAAAGTCGATAACTCCTATCATGTTACGAGTGTGGTCTTTAAAATTGAAATTCCCGACCGCCATCGCACATTTGGGGCGTGAGTGAATTAGCCGCTCAAAGCGAGTGCCGGCACGTGTCAAGTGTCGTGTCGGACGCGCCCGTGGATACGAGCCGTGAAATGTCAATGGAAACGGTGTCTTTTAGAACGGTTGATGCTGTACCTCTGGTTTTAGTTGAAGAAAGAAGAAAAATATGCGGTAAAGGAAACTGGAGCGTACGTGTGGACTACTTGTATCCTAGAAAAAAGCCGTGGCTACTACTTACTACCACAGCACTACCAATGTCCTGCTAAGACCCAGCTGTCAATTTTTTTCGCGCCTATATAAGTCCTAGCTGTCAATTTCGTTTCTCGCGGAATTGAAACTCGTAGGGTGAGTTGATTCATGCATAGTTGACGGACTCCTGGTCGTCAAATATGGCCGCTGAGCTGTCATTCCATACAGAAACGTCATTTTATCCCATAGTAAAATATTTAACGTTAATGTTAATAATAATAATATAATAAAGTTTTTTTCATTCAATCTTAAGTGCTATATACATTGTGGTTGAGACTTCCCTTTAGGTGTGTTAGACCTGTGTTAGGAGGCCTCGCTCTTCTAAACTAGAATAGGTACAACAGTGTTGACATGAAAATACTTTGTTAGTTTTATGCTAAGTAATTACTTAGATTTAGCTATGCTAAGTTAATTAGAATAATTAGTGTGTGTGTGTGTGCGTGTGTGTGTGTGTGTGTGCATGTGTGTGCAAAGGAATCTTAATAAGTATACATATTCTATACCCGTATGTAACAGTTTATACATCTCACTAATCAAAGATAAAAGTTTCTTCTTACAGTGTTTACGGACGGTTTTAATCAACTCACCCTTATGAAATGCGTAGGACTGTATTTGTTATTTTTGATGGTTTGCTGCGCTTTGGCATTCGATAAAGCTATTTCGAGTGCACAATATCCTAGCAAATGTATTTTGAAATTCACTATGTTTATTAACATTTCTTTTGACGGAGATCGCATCGGAAACAAGACGGAGTGTCGTCCGCCAGACGGGGCGGAGGAAAAACTGGGGCTCCATTTACTTACAGAAGGATTATTCTGAAAGCGAAAATAAACATAATAGTAGCGATATTATTTCGAGGTCAAACCATTTATAATATGATGATTTGCCATTTTAAACATGAACCCTATAAATGGAAAATTGGACAAAAAGACTATCGTGTGATATCATAACGTATAGGGTCAAGCAGAACGTTATTACGATATTTTAACCACATTATCAGCTATCGATTGTAACCATGTTTTTTAGGATATTTTCTTTTTCGAGTTGGTTAATTTTTTTTTTGTATGGTATAGGATTGATAGTGTGAGCGATACCTGAATTCTATCCAATTTTTTTTATCGAAAAAAAATAAAAACCTAAAAAATCATGCTTAGAATCGAAAGCTGATTCTGTGGGTAAAATATCGTCACAACGTTTTGCTTGACGCCGCTGAATTAAAAAAAAAAATTGTAAGTACACGATTTTTTTTACAATTTTTTTGATAAATAACTTTAGAGTTATTGAAGAAAATAGGCGAAAAAATACCGTTTCCCCTTATCTCCGAAATACTGAGGAATAAAATTTTGAGGAAAAAACAGAAAATAGTTCTCGACCTATTATTATTTTAGATTAAAGGAAAATGTATGAGAAGTCCATATTATTTGAAATAATAAAAAAAATATATAAGAATGGAACCCTCTTCAGGCGAGTTTTACTCGCTCTTGCCTATTTTTTTTTCGACCTCATACCTACCTTTGTGTAGGCATTAAATAGCATTGTGTTTGATACCATTAGTAAAGTAATAATATTATGTTTACGGTAGATGGTCTTACCCGACTCTGGCGCATTTGCCCTGACTCGTCTTATGATTTGTAATTTAAGATCATTTCATTACATTCTCATAAGATATTCTCAAGGCAAGTAACAAAAACCTATTGTCAACTCTCCACAATGGAGTTCCTCTCCAGAATAGGGCGGCCTGGAAACGAGAAGGCTTTTGTTTAGTTATTTTTGAACGCGGTTTCGATAAAATTCAATTTCTTTTCATCTCTTTGTTGAGAAAATAATGGTATTTAATGCAGCCGAGTGAAAATGGACAAGGCGGTAGTTTTATTTGGGGTTCCAAAGGACTTTGAGCCATTTTACCGGCAGAATAGTTAGTCCTTATGCCCCTTGCTTATGTTTTCGGTACCAATATGTATGCATATTTAAGTACTTATTATCTGATTTATGTGCTCCCGTGCAGAAGAAGAAAAATATTAAATTAAATTTGCTTGAAAATGTTAACTACACAATTATGTAGGTACATTTGTACTAGGTATCGAAAATTTTCTCACTGGTAAAAATTAAAATTTAACTTTATGAATTTAATTCATCTTACACAATTAATATAATCTTTATCTATTTGACCTGTTATTTGATGAGGCTTTATTTGTTCGAAAAAAAAAATATTTTTTCGTCACATTAACTTTAAATCGAGATTGAATGTATTTTGGATTAAATGTAAGCTACCTAACAATCAAATTTTACCACGCGGAACCGAGGTTTTATTCAGGGAGTCTCACTTTGCATATTTCCCACAAAAAAATCGATGTCTTCGTTTCAAACATCCGACTTGGCTATTATTATGTCCTTTTTTTAGCTATTTTGAAGTTTTGCTTCATATCGCTCCTTTTTCCTGTGTTTTCTTATAAGTAAAAGGAAAGAAATATAGGTAGTGTGTACCAGTTTGTAGTTTATTAATTTTTTAATTTAATATGCATTATTTTATTATAATTATCAAGTTTTATATGTAACTAAGTGAATGGGGACTATCGTTTCTTTGCTCACCAGTTGGCGCCACTGTTGACTAAGGTCCAGAGGTATAGCTGTCAAAGGCGACTCTATAAGATCGGCGCCGAAACAAAGTTTTTAATCTTGAATCTCATTAAGTTTATTAATTATAAATAACTATCATCATATCGAGTAGCTATGTCGCATTGTTGTGCAGTTCCGTTTTGTTCAGAAATTTCATTCTTGTTTCAAAGCATTTACATTCATCGCCAAATAATCCATATTTGCGATAATTTCACGAAGGAGATTACTTTTCAACAGTTAAATTAAAGAAATTAATAATTTATATCACGAAGCCCGCCAAAACCAGTGAAAAGTGAATGTTATTGGACCTCACGCGATACTAGCGCCTCTAGTGGCAAATTCACACGCGATAGCCCCCATTATATGATGAGATGGAAAAAACGATATTCATATAAAGTACTTATGAATTATTTGAAGTACCTATCTATAAACCCCATCTATAAAGCCATCCAGCAGGATTTTTGTTTGGGGGGCTTGGCCCCAAGGTTTTCATTTCGGGGGGCTTTGCCCAGCTGAGTGAAAAAATAAAGATTGATCACGAATACATTTAGATGATTTTAAGAGGGAGGGTGGGGGGGGGGGGGGGATTAATGTAATATTTTTTTCCAAAATCATACCCAATCTTTTCTCGCTATCTGCGCCGTTTTACTTACGACCACAAAAACTCATCATTATCAACCGATTCACTCCCATTGCAATTTCAACCACAATTCGACATCGTTAAGTTGATTTTCTTGCTACACTTACGTGGCACATAATCTCGTTGTATACTTACAAATAGCGATATATTGTGCGCAAGGCGCTAACGAGATTGCATTGTGCGACGCTCATTAAAAAGCCCCGCCTTTAAAGGGTTTTTATAACACGTCATTTTTCACGTTACACCGTAGCGGTTGAGAAAAAATGCGACTTATTTCCATGAAAAATAATGTAGAAGAAGAGCCACCACCTCAACAGTCATTTTATGTCCTTCCTCTCATCAAAAGAGGGTTTGAGCTGTATTACAGTTCATACACGTCTTTGAATTATGTACTTACTTAGGTTAGCTTCACTGAAATAAACAGAATGTATTTTTTTTTAGGTTTCCACTCTATGATTTCCTTGACCTAAAAGTTCAGTGGTAAATTGGAAGCCGTGGTGGCCTAGTGATTAGACCTCCGCCTCGCATGCAGTGGATCTACGGTTCAAATCCGGCTCGCACCTCTAAGTTTACTTATATGCGAAATTCAATTTAAATTTACCACTATTCGGTGAAGGAAAACATCGCCTTCACGCATCTGCGAAGTAATTCAAGGATGTGTGTGAAGTCCCCAATCTGCACTGGGCGCGCGTGGGGACTATTGCCCAAATCCTCTCGCCATGAGAGAAGGCCTGTGCCCAGCAGTGAGACGTAATTAGACTGTCGTGTGCTTGTGTGTGTGTATGTGTGTGTGTGTGGTAAATTATAAATTGCAATTTTAATTTAACAATCAGTATACTTAGCAGCACTCATCTAATACCGTCCGCTGATCTAAAGGTTGTTGTGCTGTCCATGTCTACTACTACACTACTACTACCACTACTACTACTACTACAGCCTATTTGCGTCCCACTGCTGGGCACAGTCCTCCTCTCATCACGAGAGGGTTTGGGCTATAGTTCCCACGCCGGCCCAGTGCGGATCGGGGATTTCACACACATCTTTGAATTACGTTTCGTCACGATGTTTTCCTTCCCCGAAATGCTCAGTGGTTAATTGAATGAATTTCGCACATAAGTAAAATTAGAGGTGCGAGCCGGAATCAAATCCCCGATCCTCTTCATGAGAGGCGGTAGGTCGAACCACTAGGCCACCACGGCTTCCCATGTCTACTAGGCTTCCAAAATGAGAGAGCGCCGAGCTGGTCCAGCTCCCGGCAACTCGATGGAAGCAAGTGGCACATACTTGATATCTTCGAGGAGGATTCTGTCCACAGATAAAATGATACGAATAATAATGAGATTATTTAATAATTCTTACATAATGTAAGTATTCAATGCAATGTTGTGACGTCACATAGCCGACATGAAAACTGACAAAGTGACGTCATAAAGGAATAATAAAAAGGTGACAAAATGGCGGCACTCGAGACGGGCGGGCATTAATCGCCCCTCTCGTTAGCTACGGGGGTGTATTATTCGCGTAAATTGACTTATATATCCGCGTAGGCAGGGCTGTCGAAACTTTTGTTTATTGTTTATTTATATCCATTATATTTATAATTTATAGCTACAAGTGGCCATAGCGTCATAATATTTTTTTATTAAAAATGAGCTTGCGTTTGACCCTAATCACACCTGATGGAAAGTAATGGTAGGGTTTAAGGTGGAACACGCTTACCCAGAAGATGCCTATTCACTATAGATTTGAATACACCAAGATTATAGGAACTGAGAAACACAAACGCAGGGAGGGAATTCCAAAGTTTAGCAGTACTAACAAGAAAAGATTTAGCTCATCGCTTTGGATTTTATTAATAAAATCCATTCATCTCTAACATTCTCTTGCATTTTTAGGCACAGTTACCATAATATAATGGACGCGAACAAGTGATCAAACATGTCTGAACACGATCTCATTGTCAAGGCGTCGGATACCATTAAAACTGCCATAAATGACCACACCGAGGATAAACACCAGCGAGAGTGGATAGCCATGTCTGGTCTAAGGCATTCTAAGCTCTTCATTGAAAGAGTTAACTCAGGCTCAGGCAGTCATTAAATGGATATCGTATTACATACAGGCCCATCCATATCTTCCTTTGTACACCTCTAACTCGTTATACAAAATAGGTAGCAGCCTTAAAAAAAAACTTTTTTTTTTAAAGAAAAAAAAGCCTTAAAAAAAGAGTTTTAGATTATTTTATTTCTTAATCTAAATATATAAAACTCAAAGGTGACTGACTGACTGACTGACTGATATAGTGATCGATCAACGCACAGCCCAAACCACTGGACGGATCGGGCTGAAATTTGGCATGCAGGTAGATGTTATGACGTAGGCATCCGCTAAGAAAGGATTTTGCAAAATTCCCACGGGAACGGGAAAAATCGGGATTTTACTTTTTAATATTTCTGCGCATACGAAGTTGCGGGGAAAAGCTAGTCTAAATATATAAAACTCAAAGGTGACTGACTGACTGACATAGTGATCTATCAACGCACAGCCCAAACCACTAGACGGATCGGGCTGAAATTTGGCATGCAGGTAGATATTATAACGTAGGCATCCGCTAAGAAAGGATTTTGCAAAATCCCCACGGGAACGGGAAAAATCGGGATTTTACTTTTTAATTTTTTGCCTACTTTCATAGCAAAATGTCATACGGAATCTTACTTTGGGGTAAAGCCGCTGATATAAAAGTAATTTTTGTTTTACAAAAAAGAGCAGTACGAGCAATTTATAACATGGGTTCACGTGAATCTAAGGGAACTTTTTCCAAAGATTGGCATACTAACTGTGGCCTCACAATATATTTACGAAACCATTATCTATGCCGTAAAAAATATGAATTCCTTTAAAAAGATGATCAACACCAGACATAAACATAAAATAGCAGTACCAAAATTTCGTGTGAGAAAAGTTTTTAGATCATTTATGGGTCAGTGTATTCTTTATTACAATAAACTACCCCCAGAAGCCATGAACCTGCCCCTCCCGGAACTTGAAAAATATTTAAAAAGTGCTCTGCTGCGCAAAGGTTACTATTGTGTAGAAGATTATTTAAGTGACAAAAATGCCTGGCCTGAATTGGAGTAATAAATATGTGTGCGCTTAAGGACTTAGTTAAAATTCGATATAGTGCGTGTGATTAAAAAAAAAGTGTGATACAAAGTAGAAGATGTAGGTACCTAAATCAATGACGAAGCTTGCAGCGGATAACGGTATGTTTTTAATGTTAACTACATCAAACTGTACATAATGACGATGCAAAAGTGATTGTAAAATCCTACTTGAATAAATGGTTTTTATCTTATCTTATCTTATCTTAATATTTCTGCGCATACGAAGTTGCGGGGAAAAGATAGTTGTAAAAGTAAAGTGGCAACCCTATCCCACCGGCGGGCAGCGGTCATTTTCGAGCCGCTCCTAGCCACTCGGACTGTATGCAAATGTTCGGGATTTTTTCAGGTAGACGACCACACATTCTGGTGGGATTATAAAGCTATTTTAGAAGTGTGCTTGGGTTGTAACTGCTTTAAGTTTGCTTACGCCCACTTGCACCAAGCCGCTAACCTCGGGTTAAGATAAGATAAGATAAGATAATGATTTATCGCCACAAACAAAATTAAATAAAGTATGCACAAGGTAAAGTGGCAATAGGACCGGACTCAGCATGTGCTGCGAGTGTGCGGAGCACGACGGCGCAGCGCTGGTTTTCAGCCCGACCTTTACACAGAGCCACGGTAACATTTCAACATGGGGATGAGTAGACCTAAAGACCAAAGAAAAAAAATCCTACATTTAAATTAGTCTGGGGGAAGAAATGAACAACATAAAAGAAAGGAAAAGTATAACAAAACTAGCTTTTCCCCGCGACTTCGTACGCGCCTAAACATTAAAATGTAAAAATCCCATTTTTTCCCGTTCCCGTGGGAATTTTGGGAAGTCCTTTCTTAGTGCTCCCCTACGCTCCCCAAGGAACCAGCATGCTAAATTTCAGATCCTTACGATGTTACCCGCGACTTCGTACGCGCCTAAAAATTTAAATGTAAAAATCCTTTTTCTTTCCCGTGAGAATTTCGGGAAATCCTTTCTTAGTGCTCCCCTACGCTCCCCTAGGAACCTGTGCCAAATTTCAGCTCTCTACGACCAGTACTTTCGGCTGCGTTGATATGTCAGTCAGTCAGTTTCTTCTTTTATATAAATAACAAAATATAAAAAATCCCACGACTCATCGCATCATTAAAAAATACCCGTCTTAACTCAGATTAAGAGGCTAACCTCAGGTTAGCGGCTTGGTGTTAGTGGGACTTAGAGTTATTAACTCTCTAGCTCTAGTAATTTTAATGTAGGTAAGTTTCGAATTTTGTGTTGTATGACGTTACCAAAAAAGTAAAGAAACGAAATAGAATGTGTCGCGCATTAGGTATGACTCTTATTTTACAGTACCTATTCATCATCATCATCATCATTTCAGCCGATAGACGTCCACTGCTGGACATAGGCCTCCCCCAAGGCGCGCCACTCAAACCGGTCCTGTGCCACTCGCATCCACCGCGTTCCCGCGACCTTCACAAGGTCGTCACTCCATCTTGTTGGAGGTCTACCGACAGCTCGTTTACCGGATTTCATTACAGTACCTATTATTGGGTATTTAACTGGAAAGTATCGTGATAATTTTACTCTGTATTTAAAAAGTAAACTTATCTAACATCTGATAGGTAAAGTTATTTCACACGTATATTTGAATAGGAATATATAATATTTATGAGGCATAGGGGGATCCTATGATGTTCGTATTACGCACACTTACATTTGATCTAGGTTCGCAGGGAACATGAATAGAATATTTCCCTACGGAGAGCTAGCTTACGGCCAACGTTGTGTGGGAACGTTTAGCTGTTAGAGATGAAGGCAGAATTTTACAACCATTTTCAGCAGACGATTACTGCGATTTCGATGCATTTATTACAATTTGCTAGTGGTATGGTCCGGGGAGATACCACCGTCTTTCCCCGCTTACCTGCCGCCAAATAGCTACGAAGAAATAGTAGAAGGTAGTTTCAAATAAAATGAGCAAAAAACTAAATAAATATCGGTACAGTCTAAGATAAATGTTTACACTTTTGTACTTACCTTATTCCGTTTTGTTAAGGCCCAAAAGTGTAAGCATATCGTTGAAGTCGACCGTATATATTCATACAACTGAAAGTTATTTTATTGTGGCCAGTATGAATGCAGATACTCTGAGAGATAAAAAAAAAACTTTTTAGTCGGGGATATGTTGATAAGTAACATAATCATAATTTCGTCATTCACCAAGACGCTTCCCACGATCTACATCTTTCCCGTTTAGGGGCCAAACAAGGAGCATGTCTTTTCGAGAACATTCTCACCCAAAGAATCATTAGCCCTGCGAGCAACCTCCTACGCAGGCTGCCAGTAAAGGTAAGTTTAGAAATTCGTCTTTACTTAAAAATAGTTTTATTGCAAATATCAATATTAGAAGAAGGAATCGTACGACTATGAGCTAAAGTCGCTGTACGTGTTTTTCACGTACAATTTTTTTTATCACGTTAAGCATAAAATGGCCGCTACAAGTTTTCTGACTGGATAATTTAGTAATGCTTTTCCTATAGCCCAGTGTTGTGGCAGGACTCGTGTGCTGACCGCTGAACAAGTTCCAACTATCGTAAACAATGAAAGGAGGATACCAAACCTTGAAGACGAAAATACAGTTTCGGCTAAAACCATGTTTCTCATGGCTACTTCTGGAAGGTAAATCATAATACATACGGTTGGAGCCACGCCACAGCGTGAATTTTAGTTCGTTCGTGGTGAGGCAAAGCAAGGCAGCAACCTTCACGAGAGAGGAATTTTGGCCGAAGGGAGTCGTGTTCCGTCGCTTCCGTGGAAGACTGAACAGCGATTCCAGAGTGCGCCTCACGACGAAGAAGCAATCGTGTTAGTTTTTAAGATTCATTTTAATATGTATGTTAGTCTTTAAGGTATATGTAATATGGACCTAGATGCCCGGAGTAAAATGTATTATTATTATTATTATTATAATAGGGAAAACTTACTACTTACTACCTCATGTAGGTACCTATTATATTTTAATTTTGATTTTACTCCTGTAACGTGAGGAGGCTAATTCACTTGCCTTTTAAGGTGAGACAATAAGACCGCATAAGAGCGAAATTTGATCGAAATTCGACACACAAAATTACAGGGCAAAAACATCTAAGTTCTGCACAAAAGTTGATTCGTCCTCTTGAAAACGACTTTTCTCAGTCAATAATAATAAAAACACTAACAAACAAGTTATTTTTCGCAAAGGATGAGTCAAATATCATATTTAAAGTTGCATAGCATTTCCAAGCCTTCAAACAACGTTACTCGTCGTACCTTCCTGTAAGCTGTCAGTCAAAAGTACAAAAGTTTCGGCGATTCCACCGCTTTTGGTTTCGGCGTTTCGGCGAGCCTGTCGGCGATCCACGCATCAAACTCTCGTTTAACAAAACTGTTACGAACAAACGTTAACAGTTAAAACGTTTTGTTAAAATTTGCGGTATGAATTCGTGTGTTCGCTAACTTTAGTTCGGTAAAGCGACTGTAAATTGTGCACAATGTATCGCTAAACTTTTGAAGCACGGCTCTTCATTTAAACAAACAACTGGTTACAATGCAGTATATCGTAAACTATGCCTATTTTATAATACTGCGAAATATATATATTCTATCCATATGTGAAACTACATGAAAATCAGTGTATTAATTTCTTAGATGTGTCCTCTAGTGGCTCTAGACCTCTGAAACCTCTAAAAACGGGCAGAGAAACAGGATAAAATCAATTAATTACATTTAAATTTAAACTATACCTAAGCTTAAATCTGATATTTTGTAGTGGAAACTATGTTGGCTAATGTTTAAACCATAATGTCTGTACTTATACTGTATTATTATCGCTGTTTGTTTCCCTTCATTAATAAATAAATAAATTGTTTTCTATCAGTCATCTTATCTACATTTTCTTTTTTTTCTGATTAGATATGTGCAGACACATCGGGTTCTGCTGTTTGATTATATGTTATATATATTTACATAATGAAAGATATAAATTATTATAAATATAATGGATTTACGGCTAGGTATCAAATTATTCTACCTACTGCAAATCAGAAAACTAAGTCATCTTTTGACTTAAGAATACCATATGTCGGCCTTTTCACCCTCTCCTACTTGTCTTTTTATATTACATGTCTTTTAAAAATCAAGCTGAAACTTGTGTCATCCGTTTTTGAAAACGGTTAGAAGGCACACAGACCGGGGTTCGGGCGGACATATAAACAGCTCCGGCTTTGTCATGCAAATGTCTCTCGAGCTGAGAATTTTAGCACAACGCTATAGTAAATATCATGTAAACAGTAGCACAAGCTAGTTATTTATTTAGTGTAGTATACATTTATTCAAGTAGCAAAAAAACACTCGAGAAAAGTATAACGCACGGGAGGCCAAAGACGAGGGCTCGTCGAGGGGGCTTGATGACATACTGTGAAATCATAAGAACATGGCACTACCATCTTTAACTCACGGTTCTTGGAAAAGTTGCTACAGGAACAGGTGCTAACAACGTTAACTACAACAGGAGAGAAAAACAAAATTGCCGCGCAGATGAATGCAAATTTTCACAAAACTTGATGAAAAAAGCCCAGTTTTGCTTGCAGGTGTAGTAGTTCAATTGAGGTATTGAGGATCGGAGCGAACAGGAAAAAGAAGAATATAAACAGTGCATAAATAGTTGAGTACAGTCTATCTGCGTTTATTAGACTGCAGTTTTCCGAACCGAAACTGCAGTGATGCAATTGGGCTTGCGAAGCCATATATATGTACCTTACCTACGTAGTCTCTCATACGCAACCACAACTTTTTCTACGCCCTGATGTATCTTTCTGCCATCTACATTGACCTGGATTGTAAATAACAATATACCTACCTACTTACTGTATCCAAGCATTTAGTTATCTCTGTGTATGTATATAAAACAAAGACGGGTTAGTTACACCACTTATAACTCATGAACGGCTTACCGATTTCGATGATCTTTGATTTTTTGGATTTGTCTCCGTCCGGAATAGGATAGGTAATAATAATAAAAAATCACGCAAAAATATTTTTAACGGAAAACATGATTTTTAAATAAACTTGCTTCCGCCATCTTCCGCAGTTGACAGCTCATGGCATTCTTAGTCTGTTAGGCGGTACGAAGTTTGCTGGTTCAGCTAGTATAGCATAATAATAATCTATGCCAAATGCTGCAATTTTACAAAACGGTTTATGTGGATGACTTACTGCTGCTTTGGTCCTCACTGCGTCTGTACCGAGATAGCTGAAAAAGACGCTCTTCACACGACGCGGGCAGAATATTTAGCAGTCTGTTTAAAATATCTGTCTTGGCCGTCCGGGACTTAGTGCTATGGAAATCACTTACGCTTTAATATCCCTTTTGTTTGTGTTTGTGCTTTTGAGTGAGGGGGATGCTGACTGAATGAAAATGTCTTTTATATTGATATCATTGTAAAGAAGGTCAATTTAATTTTCATGACCATTTCTACCATCTTTTGGTAAGCATTCGGTGGATATTTAGTTTTCTGGCTAGAATTCTCATAGAAATCTCAAAACGTTTACAGATAAAGTAACGTAATCGTTTTTTTTTGCACCTTGTCTGACAAGTCTCGTATATAGTTGAAACGCCCTAATTTAGTCTTCTATTTAGATAATATCTTCTTACGGCTTATTATAACAGTGATGTTTAAAAAATAGACGGCGAGATCATCAAATTCCTAGCAGAGTGTTTACCTGAAAGCGTCAAGCCAAATTAATGTCTAAATTGTCGACCTTTGAAGACTTCTCTCAGCAATTTCTTATAGAAAATTAAAGCTTTCAGAGTGAAATTACGCCGGGCGGTAGTGAGCGAATTTAATCAGGCTGCGCTGAGTCGGGCGCACGAGCCTTGTATTAAAGTAGACTCAACAAATGTTCGCACTTTCGCGTGCCATAAAAATTCATAAACTTTGACCTAAGCACAAAATCTGTTCAGTCATACTAGGATCTATGGAGGGTTGATGTAAAGGAGCGCAATCTTTATAGTTCCAAAAGTGGACACCGAATCGGGTAGGTTGGGGGCGCTGTGGTCGCCATAAGTGTCAAGCCACCTAGGCGGATAGTCTGCAGTAGCGCCTTCAGATGGCGCTGCAGCTGAGGCGAAAACGCAGCGGAAACGGTTGTGAGGAGAGTGTTTTTTTTTATCAAATCCGCTGGACACGTTTTCAACTATTTCGCCATATAAGATTGCGCTCCTTACCAAGACAGATTCCACACTCCGTACTTGGATCTTTAAATCTGACAGATGGTTTGTCACTCTTTGATCGGACACTTTGAGTCGGTTCAACGCGGCAGTATTTCCCATCACAATAATAATTGTCTATTGACCTCCGTAGGTGTCAAAGAAATCAGCACGCTTGGTTTTCTTACCATTAAAGGCGTTTGTTTCTTCTGCTTCAATAATATTTCTGTGGTCGGGCGCCTCGCGAGCGCCGTGACGAGAACTTGACGTGTCGTGGGGCGTTGCGGTGTCGTGACTGATGACGTCACATTCAGATGAAGAAGAATGTAATAACTTTGTTGTTATTTCTAAATTGTTTGCACTTGGTGAGGAAACGTACTGGACACATGTACTTGGCGGGTTGGAAATCGGTTGCATGAATCTGTTGTCTCGTTCAAAGACGGACGGGCGGAGTTGACTGCATGTGTCGATATATTTTTTTAAATCTTTGGTATAGTAGTTTTATCTCACGACTGCGGGTGAGCCATGGTTGTAGTGGTGATGCGTGTGAAGTGGGAAGACAGCGAGACCGTATCTATATGTGTATCCACTCACACTACCATGGCTCACGCGCAGTCGTGAGATGAAACTACTATACCTACTTGTTTACTTGCTACTTGCATCGATGCACAGTAGGTCTACATCAGCCTACTTGTGTCCCACTGCTGGGCACAGGCCTCCTCTCATCACGAGAAGGCACAGTAGGTAACTAGAGAACATTTTTCAAAATTGGTACACCGCCAACACATGTGACTTTAGAACTAAACTCAAGCCCGATAAACGTATTCCAAGGAATTTTAAGCATACGTTTAAATCGAGTTCCCGCAAGCGACACCCGTACCTACCTAGTTCCCGCGGGAATGCCTTTTGTTTCAGGATAAAACGAGCACACAGACCACTCTGATGGTAAGGGGTCACTGCGGCCCTATGGACACCGAAGCCTTATGATTTCTTATTAAGGCACATTGACCTATAATAACATATGGATGAACAGTGCCTAACAGAATATGTCAAAATATATGGAGCAAACTGACATTAGAAAATACGTTCCAATATGTTATAACAGCTTTATAGTATGTGTCAAGATAAATATTTTATACAGATGTAAACCTAACCTTATAAGACTTTAGTGTCAAATTTACTGAGCGCCAAACGGATGCCCGAATTGTTCGGGCACCCGTTTTGACGTGCCATTTTTCTTTACTTATAATAAATCAATGTTAAGGAACCATAAGATCTCAAATGCGTTGCCTACCCTGAGGCCTAAGGCGGAATGCCTCCGTGCCAGCAATTTCACCGGCTGTCTTAACCTTATTTTATCGTAAGTAAGTAAGCGATATTTTAAAACAAAGTCATCCAACTTATTTTTCTAATCCCAAATGAAAATTAAACATAAGGTCTAAAAGCTGCGATATGATATTCGCAGCACGGCGGTTGTATTGTATGGATAAAACTAAACAAACACGATCTAACTTCGCAGACAAGGGAAATAACCTCTCTTTTAGGGCGCAATTGGGTGGCAGGAGAAGCGGTAAGCGTAGCGATTAGAGCGACCTTGACATTTTGGTTGTTCTAGAACAACCGTTTTTACATAGAGCATCCTTTAAAATATACTACTACTACTACAACAGCCTATTTGCGTCCCACTGCTGGGCACAGGACTCCCCTCATCATGTGAGGGTTTGGGCTATAGCCCCCACGCGGGCCCAGCGTGGATTGGGGACTTCACACACATCTTTGAATTACTTCGTAGATGCGGGCAGGTTTCCTCACGTTTTCCTTCACCGAAAAGCTCATGGTAAATTAAAAAGTTTGTATATTTTAAAAAGTTATGATAGCGTTCGAGATCGGTGAAACAGCATTTTCTCTCGATAAGTAAAATGTAAAATTTCTTTTGAGAAACCATAATTTCCTGTTCATTTCTAGCGAAAACGTTCGCCATATAATAATAAACATGCTGCCAATTTCCAGTTTTTTTTCTTGAAACCAAATCCTGTCTCTCATTCGTTTAATATTTAAATTAATGTAATGTATCACTAAAGCCTTGCCCTTAAGGGCCAGCGTAATGATAAAACATAGGTAAAACAACGCCATCTGTTGCTGAGTCGACCAACTTTTATCGCCCGAGGAGAGTTTGTCATTGTGAAGGTTCAATTTATTCTTTCTTATTGTGTTTCACACATTCAAACTTCATTTAGATTAAAATAAACGAAATCTATCTTGAAGTTTTTTTTTAATTTTTTGATTTAAACTTTATTGCACATTAGTAAAAACTAATACAAAAGGCGAACTTAAAGCCATGAGGCATTCTCTACCAGTTAAACCTTTGGGCAAAGCAGAAATTGTTGTAGCGGTGCAACGAAAGTAAGTGGCTATTACTTATAACAACAACAAAAAATACACATATCTACATAGGTATTAATAAATGAATATATACACAGAATACAGATATATAAATACATAAATACATATTAAAATAAATACATACATATACATAGGAACATAAGTGGGTGTTAAAACTGCCAAGCTCAAATGGGACTGGGCTGGCCACGTCTGGCGGATGCATCCGGAACGGTGGGCCAAAAAATATTTTTAAATAAAAAAATAAAAACCGCCTTCAAACTCCGACAGACTGCGATGTCAATGTCAAGTTCACTAAGTATATGATTATCATTTCTTTGGGTCGGTTCACTTGACACCGACTTCGCAGTCTGTCGGAGTTTGAAAGCGGTTTTTTTATTGAATTTTTTTTTTCGGCTACAGTTTCCATAAGAAAAGTTTCCAGAACTACTCGTACATAAGTAACTCTGAAGTCCTCGAAATTGACACCAAAATCATCTACGTACCTACTAGCAAATTTCGAGGAGTTCCTTCATTTTCTCATGGATCCCATCATTAGAACTGAACCAAATTAATATGGGACCAACTTGGAAGTACCACCTTTCGAACATAAAAAGAATCATCGAAATCGGTTCACGTTTACTATTTCTTTTTGGTGAACATACTTAAAAAAAATGAAAGATTCCGACGATTTGAGAACCTCTTCCTTTTTTTGAAGTCGGTCAAAAAAGCCACAGAGTGGGTTCCACGAGATGGCTGCCGGAGAAGAGGCAGACCCAAAAGGAGATGGCGGGACAACTTGGACGCATTTGACCCAGATTGGTGGGAGCTTGCACAGAATAGAGGAGAGTGGCGAAAAAGAGGGGAGGCCTTTGCCCAGCAGTGGGACACTTCATATGCTATAATAATAATACATAGGAACAAGTCAAAGATAAAAATAAAATAAGTGAGTACCAGGATGATCAATTCTGCTTAGTGCTATACTATGCTAGTTCTGTTTACATGTATTAAAGATATTTTTGGTAATTAAGTAGTTTCAGAAATGGCGTGGTCGAATAGACTCTTGACTCTCTTGAGCATAACGAAGCTTACAATCAATGCAAGATGCCAGATTTCGGAATGACTTTCCTGTCGAATGAAACACGCGATTTTTCATTTCAGTACCAGCGAAAACTCATGTCGCAAGGTTTCCATTTTTGGAATTCAAAAAAAAAAATTGGATTAAGTTTTTTTTGTTTAGACCACCACCATCACCACAACAGCCTATTTACAGCCCACTGCTGGGCACAGGCCCTCCTCTCATCACGAGAGGGTTTGTTTAGTCACCGATTGAAATTCAAACACTTTTTACGTTAAAAGACAATAATCTTCCGAGTTATTGCTGTATTTTTTTTAATAAAGGAGTGGTATCCTTCACAGACTAAGGATCCCTAATAAGTCTAATGACGCATTGCCTTTTAATAACAATGAGAATTCTCTAGACAGTGCATATTAATGTCAAAATGGCGGCTTGGGAATAATCGAGTCCGATTAGCTGATGAATTGATGCTTTTTTCATTTCAATTTGATTTGATCGCTCTACGAAGCTAGGTTATTCGATTTTGAGAATTCTCATTCTCACTCAACTTTCCTTCTTCGTTTGAAGCTGTCGTTAAAAAATGGTTTCAAAAAAAACTCCGTCAACTAAAACGGTCAACAGTTTCAGGAATTTATTAGTCTTGGGATCTTTTATATGCCTTAATCGCTTCGACGTAATCGAGAATCTTAAAACTAAAATCTTATGTTTTTGTATTTACTTCTCTGTGATAAGCATAGTACTTTATGTTGGTTTCACTGAAGTAATATCTGATCCAGATCCCAACTTCAAATTGATAGGTTTTCAAATATTGGTTGCTGTAGAGTTATTCGGGTTGGCAACCGCTTCGCGATTTTCAAATAACCAGTTTGCTGTGTTACAAAAAATGGATGAGAAATTCGGTTTGGATGATGAATATAGTGCGTCATTGAAAGGCCAAGCTGACGTCGCAGTAATTGTCACTGTGGTTTCAGTGATTATTGATGTATGTGGATCGACACTTTTATCAGTAAAACCTGGTCTTATGTTGACTTTGTGTTTGGGATCGGCTGCCCGTGATGCCGAACTGGCCATCATTTCTTTATTTATCAACGTCGTCAATATGAGATTGGCTAAATCTATAACGGCTACTCCTAATTTTGGATGCACTGTGTACAGACACATTTTGATCGCTATTTCGTATTTTAATGGAGGATTTCAATTCAGCGTCAGTATAAGTATATCATCTTCGAGCTTTGTCGTGATTTCAGTGAATGTATTGTTTACTAATGGTGTTCACCCTTATATTTTAGATACTTCTCATCTGGCTTGCCACTTTATTCACAACTATCATTTATGGATTTACCATCGTGGTAATGGACTATGACAATGTTGGTTTCAATATTGTCACTTCTCACAGTGGTATTTACTTTACCTTTTTGCTAACTACTGAAATATTTACTCGTAAATTTTCAGGTTTCGCTTGTAGTCAGTTACATAGCATGGCGACAATTCAAGTTGCTCTATTCCATATGGATAGTGTGTCTAGCCGCATACCGGACCGAAGGTATATGTCAACGTCTAGAATTTCATTTGGCTTCAAAATTGATTCTGGATCAACAAATATCTAATGGTAAGTAAGTAACTTACCAATATAGAACCAGACCACACTATTGGCATTGGCCTATAGCTGTATTTTGTTAGAGCACCTGAAACTACTAGGTATCTAGATCTGAGGAGTATCGTTACTCTACTCGGATAGCTTACTCACATAAAAAGACATAAAATAATAAATAATGATCATAATAACTTTATCTAAAGCTCTTCGGTTACTGGCTGACTGATAACAGTGCACAGCTGAAACTAGTGATCATAGGAAGCTGAAATTTGGCTTGGAGTGCAGGAGAGCACTAACTTAAGAGAGGCTTTCCTACGGAAACGATTGTATTTTAAAAAAAAACTATTTATTTCAATAATAATTAAATTACAATTCTAAATACTAAACTATAATCTTTAATATAAAAATATTGTTTAAGTTAAGGTTATTACATTTTCCTTTCACAGACGTGTCGTCAAAGAAACACCGGACGCTGAAGCGTTGGTTCGCAAGTATCGTGTCCTTGCGTCCCAGGTTCAGCGCCGGGCAGGGCATCCTCGTGAGCCTTAATATCCCGGTGGTCATACTGGATGTGAGCATCAACTATCTCTTGTTGGTGATTCAGGTATTGTCAATTTTCATCCTTATTGCTGGTTGGCTGCCTGTCTTATGTTTATAAAGTTTTTCGTTACTTTTGTACTAAAAGACAGAATTATAGAATTAGCAGTAAGTATCATTTACTTTCCTTTACTTTGGAAGCCGTGGTGGCCTAGTGGTTCGACTTATCGCCTCTCATGCAGAGGGTCAGGGGTTCGATTCCGACTCGCACCTCTAAGTTTACTTAATGTGCGAAATTCAATTTGAGTTTACCACTGAGCTTTTCGGTGAAGGAAAACATCGTGAGGAAACCTGCACGCATCTACGAAGTAATTCATAGATGTGTGTGAAGTCCCCAATCCTAAAACCTCTCTTGACGAGGCTGTAGTAGTATCATTTACTTTCAATAAACTCGGTTTTTAGGGTTCCGAAGTCCACAAGGAACCCTTATAGTTTCGCCATGTCCGTCCGTCCGTCCGTCCGTCCGTCTGTCCGCACTATTGCTCGGAGATGCTTAGGTCTAGAGAGCTGTAATTTGGCATGAATATGCATATTAGTTACGCTGACAAAGTGGTACAATAAAATTTTGAAATATATTTTTTTATAGGGTACCTCCCCTACTCGTAAAGTGGGGATGTATTTTTTTTTCTTGCGTACCCCATGGTGCGGCATATCGTTGAATAGGTCTTAAAAAAATATTATGGGTTTATTAAAACCATTTTTTGATTAAGTGATGCGTTTGTGAAATATTAAGCTTTAAAGTGCTATTTTTTGTTAGAGTCACGTGTCCCCCCCCCCCTGCCAGCTAAATGGTGGTATTTGGATGGCTGAAAAAAATCACGGTTGTGGCATATATAACGTAGTTGAAAGGAAAACTATCAGAGCGAAGTAGGCTGTAGAAACTTACGAGTAATAGTCGACCAACTTATAATGATGATTTTTCTCGAGCGGCAGGGGCGTCGGGCGGGCACGTCATACCACAGGCTAGCTAGATGCTAATAAGTCTTAGAAAGGTACTGTGGACATCCTCAACTTCGGAACCCTATAATTTGCGCGTGGCCCGACACGCACTTGGCCGGTTTTAAAATAAGGTTAATACATACATACTAGTACGTATACGCATTAGTATGTCTTACGAAAATAAATGGTGCAAATAGCGACCCTAACGATATCTCGTTGCCAAAGCTCGATTTCATTCCAAAGGCCATTAGTTACGCCAAAATATTACTCGTAACATCTCTAAACAGGATGAAAATATGAAAAATATAATATGGATCATCTTGCATCATTTTTTTTTTATTTATGTATAATACTTATCTACAAAAGAAAACATGTACTTGATGATATATTTTTGTATCTATAGTTTGACACGACATATTATAACTAAATAAAACATTCATGTATTTAAAAATGTTGAAGATAATAATGAAAATATGCACATAAAATCGCACTATTTTGTTGACTTAAGTTGTTTTTTCTAATATATGTATAAGGCATATTATATTAGTAGCTATTACCATAATATTTAAATTTGGATTTTTTTACTGGATGTTCTGCATTCTGGTAGGCTCGAGGGACAAAGTTCCTAACTGGAGAAAATTGCTTTTCGTACCGACAATGCTTTATTTAAATTTCGCATCTAATCTTTTACTTGGGGAATCTTTTCCAGTTCTACATGGCTTACAAATGAAGATTGACATGGAGATGTGAACACCAGTCAACTGCGAAAAAATTTAATAAAATATTTAAAAAAACATGTGTTTTAATTAGCAGAGAAAGGTGAGAGTTCATAAAGCGAAGAGGTAGGTAAGTTCAAAGTTTAACGAAAAAATTGGATCAGTAGCGATCGTTGCGAGTTCTAATCCCGCTATGGGTAATCTTCGTAAGATAAACACGAAAGATTGTATTTTTATGCCCTTAATTTTGAGTATTTACTTTTATAAATGACTGTGTATTTGTTTATAGATCTTCATAGAAATCATATTTTTTAGAATTCTGTATTTCGTTTTTTCGATTCGTCTTTGCAAAAAAACTCCCGTAGCTCTTTATATTAATGTAACTCATCATCATCATTATTTCAGCCGAAAGACGTCCACTGCTGGACATAGGCCTCCCCCAAGGCTCGCCACTCAGGCCAGTCCTGTGCTACTTGCTTCCACCGGTTTCCCGAGACCCCCCACGAGGTCTTCGCTCCATCTTGTTGGAGGCCTACCGACAGCTCGTCTCCCGGTTCGCGGACGCTACTCGAGAACTTTCCGGCCCCATCGGCCATCAGTCCGAATTTCGTGCAATTCTTCGAGCTATGTCGGTGACCCTAGTTCTACTGCGGATATCCTCATTTCTGATTCTATCACGCAGAGAAACCCCGTGCATAGCTCTCTCATTGCCCTTTGCGTGACCTTATTAATGCAACTGTAAGCTTTTTATTCAACAATCTCTTTTAACCATTATTGAAACCAATATTTCATGTACCTAGTTGAATCATAATACAGCTTAATCAATGGCAAATATTTACACATTTAGGACACCTGTTTGCAACAATAGGTATTCATTTAGATATTACATAGGAAGGTACCTACCCAAACAAATTAAATATACTTCATTTTCGGTTAGACGGATCATAAATTTGTGTATCTAGTTCACGTCACAAACGAAAAGGATTAGTTCAATCAGTTAAATAGTTCCAAACGATTAGTTGAATGTCTGACCTTTATGAATATTGATTACCTACCTACCTATATAGGTATCTGAATGAATTGCTTTCATGTTTCTTAATTGCTTTTCATGGCTGAGTCATTTGTTAATCATTGTGAGTCTTATTATTTGCTAGCTTATTTTCATGATACCTATCGCACTAGATACCTACGTTATTTATTATTAACTTAGTTTGGGACCACGAAGCCGTGGTGGCCTAGTGGTTCGACCTACCGCCTCTCATGCAGAGGGTCGGGGGTTCGATTCAGGCTCGCACCTCTAAGTTTACTTATGTGCGAAATTCATTGAATTCACCACTGAGCTTTTCGGTGAAGGAAAACATCGTGAGGAAACCTGCACTCATCTGCGAAGTAATTCAAAAGATGTGTGTGAAGTTCCCAATCCGCACTGAGCCCGCGTGGGGACTATAGCCCAAGCCCTCTCGTGACGAGACGAGGCCTGTGCCCAGCAGTGGGACGCAAATAGGCTGTAGTAGTAGTAGTAGTAGTAGTTTGGGATACCTGTATAAAATTACTTAAGGATCGTAAGTTTTTTTGTAAATCACTTTTAATTCATGTACCTATACGAAAACGGATTCTTTTTCTTGACTGAAAGAAGGTACTTAACTACCCTATATATCCTTTTTTGTAAAGGTAGGTACTTGAAGGTGTTAAAACAGGCAGAATAAAAAGTTAGTGTTGAGATAGCATTTACTCTACCTACAAGAGCACGGGATCTTTATTATGCTCACTTCCGTGAGATTTCACAATCAAATCAATCACTTATTTGAATATGTTGGACGTCCATGGACGGTCATCCATAAACCCCCACTTCACCCCACTTGCTCTCTGCACTTTGAGATCGTTTGGTTCATCTTCGTGATATATTATTATGACATCCGCCCACCATTTCTCACGTCGCCTTGTCATTGGGGAGACAATAAGGATGACGCGATGAAATTGTAAGAGAAAAAATAAGCCATTATAATTGTGGATGAATGAATACCTAACATACTTAATATGAAGGCAAAGAAGAATAAATTTACTCCTAATCATGATGAATTGAAGAGTTTCTGCGAACTAGAGAAACTTCTGAGAAATATTCATTGAATTAATAAAACGAACGTAAGGTCTTTTCTTTTGACTGATGATGTAAAATTAAACGTTGACAAGTACATTTTCTTAGTAGGAGTTATTTTATTTGAAGAAAAAACGCGAAAAGTGTGATTTTGTGAGCAAGCGAGAGGCATGATGTCTCACCTAAGACACTCGCTAGCTCACCCACACCCCACACTATTATTTTTTTCAAGTATTATCAAAACTTCACCCAGCTGAAAGACATCCATTGCTTGCATAGGCGAGGTGAGGCGAAAATAATAGGAACTTAACGAAATAATAGTAAGTAGGTACCTTCCTAATCAAGCCACCAAGAATCAAGCAGCACTGGACATGGATTATCTTAAAACTCTAGTGGGTCAAAATTGACGATTTTCAATTCACACCGTTATTCACAACCTTTCTTGGTTAATTGCGTCGCCGCTAAAGGGCGTCGAACAAAGGCCCAATCAGGCCCTTGGCACAGAAAACCGTTTTTTGTAAGGAAAAGGCTCATTACCCGGCGAGGTGACGGGAAATTAACCCTTTAGTTGCTGGCGCTGAAAGATTGCTGAGGATCTAGTGGTTTTGTCCCTGTCAACGGAGATTTTGAGAATTTGGGTTGGATTTCGTACAAGCCGCCCTTTTGTGTTGCGTATGTTGGTATATTTTTAATTTAAATGTCATTTTTTTTTATTATGTCATTGGTATAGGCAAACGAGCGCACAGTCCACCTGATGGTAAGTGGTCGCTGCGGCCCATTGACACCAAAATCCCATGATTCCCCATTAAAAAACTATAAGATAATGCGTTGCCTAGCCTGCCTGAGGCCTAAAATGGAATTGCCTCTGTACCAGAAATTCCATTTGAAATACTAACAGAGATAGAGAGAAAATTAATGATAAATATTTTTAAATTACCTAAATAGCGATATTCATCTACAAATTTCAGCTTTACTTATGATGAAATCTAAATCAGTCCAGCGGTATAAGCGCGAAGAGGTAGGCAACAGAAAAATAAACCAACAGATAGTTACTTTCGTATTTATAGTTTTGATACCACATACCTGAACCATCCTATAAACTTATCTTACTTGGAAACGAAAAAAATGTTTAGATTTTATATCCGGTCAAATTCTCAAGCAGCAAAAATATTTTTCATGCAAATAAGTCGGTAAAGGACAACTGTATCCTGTCTTGTGCAATATTTACTTAAATAATGAAGGCAAAAATCTTGATATATTTTATAGCTTTAGTCTTATCCGCAATTAAACTGTCTTTCCCCATTAAGGCTACTTTCGCGTTTATAAATTAAGCCTCTAATGGCCGCCCTATTGTTGCTCACCTTTCATTCAAATGGACAATTATAAAATTAGGAAACACTTTTCAGGAAAAAAATCACCAAACTTTTTAAGAGGGCCAGTAAATATTTTTTCACCTCACTGGCTCGAAAGTGGTCGTTTTGCAGCTTGATATCCGAGCGCAAAAGTTGTTTTTATCCGCTAGCGTGGAAAGTGTTTTTGAAATTCGAACGATGCATGACGCCACAATAAAAAAACAACGATACGTTCTGAAACGAAATTCGTCGTGAGAGTTTTATTAAAATAAAGGTTCAATTTACTTAATATCATCATTAATAAAATTATATTAATAATACACCGTTTCAGATGTATTTCATTATTTCACTATGTTTTATCACAAAAATACTTAAATATGTGTATATGTATTTTAACTGTATTCAATGAATAATTGAATCTTGAAGTACGAGTAGGAGTGATTTGGAACGCAACCTCCGGAAAAAAATATTCAAAAAAAAGTTTTAGATTGCTGGTTTTGTAATTTAGAATACCTATATGAAGTAATAAAGAAAATATGAGCGATTCTAGCGATGAAGATACGAATTTAACTCCTCCAGAGTTAGCACAAACTGTACGTGACGCCGAACTAAGTCTTCTTCCCGAAAAATCGCGCGTGAGGTGAAAAATTTTGTGTTGCGCTCAGCAGCAAAGTCCTTTGCTGTCTCGTGCCTTGAAACCCTCGTTACACTCAGGATTCTATATTTGAACCACTCGCTTCGCTCGGTCTCAATCACGCACTCACAGCAAACAACAACTTTGCAGCCTTGCATAACAAATAACTATTCTTTGAATGGCACTTTATACTCATATTTAACTATAACCTATTATTTTTTTCGGGAAAGTCTCTCGAAAAAATCTCGGTAACCTTGGAAAACAACTACTACGAGGTTTGGAACAGCGCCATCTCTGTGATCACGTTGAAACTACGTGGTCCGGTGCTCGCAAAGCTTTGTTTCGCTCGGTTCGAGAAGGGGTAACGATTTTGTTAAGCGTGGCATTGTCAACGTGTTGTCTAGATGTGAATGTCCTGTACAGCCACCTATTGGATAATTGAGGCAATCACGTTCTTCACATTGACCTATTAATAAGTAATAACATATGGACGAACAGTGCCTAACAGAATATGTCAAAATATATGGAGCAAACTGACATTAGAGAATACGTTCCAATTTCCAATATGCTAATAATTTTTAACGCCTCTTTATAACGAAGGCCAAACACCCGAGCTGTTCGGGCACCCGTTTTGACGGGGCCATTTTTCTCCGGCTGTATGTGAATCCTTATTTATGTTGTTCATCGCCAATTAAAGTGATTGGTTAAACTTGTTTTCTAAATTAAGATATTTACTTATACCGCTACATTGCTTTTTGGTGGTTTTGAAACACCTCTAGCTTACTTGCCTTTTTTTTGTTGTGGTTCCTTAAATATGTACTTACTAATCCTAGTGCAATTCAGTAATTTTCAACAAAAAAAGTCTAGGGGAAACAAGCTTGTTTATAACAAGTTATAACAAGGAATATCGTTAGAAAGTGGAGTTTATTCGATGTTTTTTCGAAGTTAATTTAATTAATTTGATAACCACTCCCTAAAACTTCACCTTATAGCATCCCAATTATGAACACAAGCCTCTCATCACGGAAAATTGAGATTCAATCCCACGCATTAGAGATAACGGATTTTCCAATGTCTTCAAATGATTTTATACAATTTACATTCATACCAGTTAACGGCTGCAAATAGATTATTGCTTTAAGAATGTAAAAAATCCGACCAAGTACTTACGTGGCAACGGTATACGGATTCCATTCCGACAAAGAACATTAATTTCGACCATTCGCGGTTTGAAATTACCTGGAAACGTCCTTTGAGGCAAGGCGGCGCCAAATTCTGCTCTACGCGTCGTTGGCTGCTACGAAACAGTAGCTAGCATCTATTATCAATCTCTTCACTACATAGTATAAAACAAAGTCGCATCCTGCTGTATCCCTATGTATGCTTCAATCTTTAAAACTACGCAACGGATTTCGATGCGTTTTTTTTTTAATATATAGAGTGATTCAAGGGTAAGGTTAGGATAATTTGTTATATTTTCACAATTCCCGCGGGAATGCTATAACCGAATTCCACGCGGACAAAAGCTAGTAAACTATAAATAAAAACCGGCCAAGTGCGTGTCGGGCCACGCGCAAATTATAGGGTTCCGAAGTTGAGGATGCCCACAGTACCTTTCTAAGACTTATTAGCATCTAGCTAGCCTGTGGTATGACGTGCCCGCCCGACGCCCCTGCCGCTCGAGAAAAATCATCATTATAAGTTGGTCGACTATTACTCGTAAGTTTGTACAGCCTACTTAGCTCTGATAGTTTTTCTTTCAACTACGTTATATATGCCACAACCGTGATTTTTTTCAGCCATCCAAATACCACCATTTAGCTGGCAGGGGGGGGGGACACGTGACTCTAACAAAAAATATCACTTTAAAGCTTAATATTTCACAAACGCATCACTTAATCAAAAAATGGTTTTAACAAACCCACAATATTTTTTTAAGACCTATTCAACGATGTGCCGCAACATGGGGTACGCAAGAAAAAAAAATTACATCCCCACTTTACGAGTAGGGGAGGTACCCTATAAAAAAAAATATTTCAAAATTTTATTGTACCACTTTGTCAGCGTAACTAATATGCATATTCATGCCAAATTACAGCTCTCTAGACCTAAGCATCTCCGAGCAATAGTGCGGACAGACGGACGGACATGGCGAAACTATAAGGGTTCCTTGTGGACTTCGGAACCCTAAAAAATGAACTTTTTAGAAACAAGCTTTCATTACATTACTCGTCAAGACGGTTCAAACAAGTCCACACTCGATTGGGTTGTGTCGTTTAACTACCGAGTTCCTATGGCCACCTTCCGGTTTTATCATCAGATCAGCTCCATGTCATAATAATTTTCTCATCCGATTTACACATGCATGCAAAATTTTAGCTCAATCGGTAACCGGGAAGTGGATCATAATTATGTAACTTGCAAAATTTGATCACAGACAAACAAACAAAAAAACATCGGGACAGAAGGTGAAACTAAATAAATGCTCGTGAAATAAAATTATTCTAAAACAGTATTTACTTTTGGAGATAGGAAATTAATCTAAAACGACTTTTTCACTGCAAAAGTATATTAAAAATAGTTGACTTTAACTAAGCGCCTTGAACTATCACAGTACCTAAATTTCTAAGTTCTCATACTCCTGGCAATGCAATATATGACGCGACTTTATCCAGTAAACTTTCTTAGAAGATATAACCTTCTATAGAGGTACAAAACTTGAATCTACGGACGCAACTGATTTGAATTTTGAAATGAGATTTTCTTCAAAGTCCTGGCGGAACATTTAAATTTACGGAGACGCGTTGGGTCTGAAAAGGTTTGTTTCTGCTGGAAGTCGTTTGTTAGAGACGACAGAGTGATTCATGTGATCATAATGTCGCTTTTCTAGAAGGCCTATATTTAGCTGCTTACGATTAAGTATAAATCCAGTAGTGGCTGGTTTTATCAACGAGGTTACCTAATAAGGCAGTGCTTATCGAATATGAAGACTTTTATGATCAAGATCATGCTGTAGTTCTTTTCAACGCTGAAACTACTACTCGTGCTGCTTTTGCTAGATCTAAGATAACCATTGTAGGCCTTTTTAAGAGTTACTTACGTGGATGACATTTTCATCTAATAATAATACATATCGTAATGGGTAACGACCCACCACTGCTTGTATAGTTTCAATTTTCATAACATCATTACGAAGCTTAGACATTGGAAATGTAGTAAACAAATTATATGATAGTTATGTTGCAGTACTTAGGTATGTATGTTAGCATACATACTTCTGTTTAGAAGATGATGATGATGAGAATGGTGATGATGTATATAGATAACTCGCGATGTCATTTGTAGTAGATACCTAAGTACACTCTTTATGTAAGACCATAGTGACAAGTAAATTAGTGATGATGATCCAAATAAAAAATAATTAAAGCCAATAAAAGTAAAATTTATCACATATTAATTGTTTTATTAAAACAATCATAATACTTTAATAACACTAAAATACAGTCAGTCGATTTTTATCTTAACAAAATTTAATTTAATTTCGCTTACAACAACAACAAGAATTTTAACGTTAATAATTATGTTTATTTAATACAATTCTTAGTTTATATGCATTTACAAATTGATCTTAACATTTTAGGTATCTAGAAAATAATCTGAAAAACACATTTTTGTCTCAAATATTTACACTAAATACTTTGTCGACTAAATCAATTACCAACTTATTTTGATACTAAGTAGGCGTGGTGGCCTAGTAAGCCGTGGTGGCCTAGTGGTTCGACCTGCCGCCTCTCATGCAGAGGGTCGGGGGTTCGATTCCGGCTCGCACCTCCAAGTTTACTTATGTGCGAAATTCATTGAATTCACCACTGAGCTTTTCGGTGAAGGAAAACATCGTGAGGAAACCTGCACGCATCTGCGAAGTAATTCAAAGATGTGTGTGAAGTTCCCAATTCGCACTGGGCCCGCGTGGGGACTATTAGCCAAGCCCTCTCGTGACGAGAGGAGGCCTGTGCCCAGCAGTGGGACGCGAATAGGCTGTAGTAGTAGTAGTAGTAAGTAGGCTTTTAGCCTCTTAGTCTTGGTCTTGAAAATTAACGGTATAAGGGTGGGTTGATTCATGCATAGTTGACGGACCCCTGGTCATCAGGTGGGCTGTGCGCTCGTTTTCCTATACCATTGGTATAAAAAAAAATCATAAACAGGGCACAGGAAATCAAGAGGCAATCACAATCAGCTCGGTTGGCTTTTGGTCTAAGTAGGGTTGGTCTAATAAATACAAAAAAGTGTATAGCATATTTTTGAACCTTAGGTATTCCTTGGACTAATAGCCCAAACCCTCTCGTGATGAGAGGCCTGTGCTCAGTAGTGGGACGCAAATAGGCTGTAGTAGTAGTAGGTATTCCTTTGTAATAAGGTATACATATTTGAAGGTTTATTCATCTTTTTGTACTTTGTTTTCAGTATGAAAACGCCAAGATTATACAATGTTAAGTTATTGTCAGTGTTTGTCGCGTCTTTGTCTCATTTATTTACAGTATTTTCTCATAGCATTATTATATTTACAGTCCACAGACAAAATATTATATTTTCACGCCGATGCCCTCCAGACGTCGGTAATTAAATACATACTAATATGGCAGACATCCATTGTTGTGGCCTGTGTTTTGATTATTACTTATCTCGGAACCATTAAGTCGTTTAACGCAAAGCAGTTTTCTGAATAAGTCCAACATTATTCAGAATCTGAACCAGTCGAGCGAAGCATAGCGTTCTGATCGAACTTTGTAGATTGGATTTCATAACCTATATAAACTTTCAAGCTAAAAACTTAACCGTTAGCGAGTTCACTGTTATCTTTAAAATTATTTCACTAGCATTTATTATACAGCTAATTTAATATAATTTGTACGCCCTTTCAAACTTTTCACTTCGTCTCATTCACATTAGGCTGATTCTCTCTGGCATTTTACATCTCAAGTTTTTTATAGTCTCCTCAATCTAATTCGTATCAATATACACAAAACTTTATTTTATCCACTGTGAATCAATCACACGTAAGTTAAAACATCATAAATAGAGCCATACAATCTTGTCACACTGTAAGTTCGTTTCCACTAACACAATCTGTGATGGAACAAAGCTAAATTGACCAATCACAATGCTAATATTGCTGATGTTCCGCTAAGTCCAGCTCTGCGTCATTGAAAACATAATTTGGCACAGCACGACTTGTTGAAGAAGTAGGTACAGTTCTCAAAGAGCGACTAGGTTACCTTCTAGAATAATGGATGTGGAAAGGTCTAACAAGATATATAGGTAGGGAACACCTTGTAAAGACTTTGTGAATCGGGAATCTAGATAACGAAAGACACATCCGCGAGACGAACCCCTTTTATTAGGCAGTCGATAATCATTTTCACGATGATGATAATCATGATGATTGTTTGCCCCATTTACCGGTTGGCAAGCCTCGGCACGCAAACAGAGCGATGCATGATACGTTATAGCAAGCTGGAAGTATTGCCATTTCATTTTTACTTACGGCTGTATCCTGTAGCTAGCCGAGACTGCTTCGTGTAATCGACCACTTAAATTGGTATTAGTAAGCAACAGTTCTATTAACGTCCTTCTCTACGTCGTGTCACATAGAGACAAGATAGCATGCTCTAACACTTCACATGTTTATGTCTATAGTATAATTGCACACTATTATATGCAGCTCTCTCTGACTCTGTGGCTGGTGGTGACCACCTCCGGGCGGGGCCGCGCGGGCGCCATGTCGGCGCTGCGAGCGGTCACCCCTCGGTGCACCACCGATATGCTCTGGGACGACTGTGGACAAGGCATAGTGTTACACAGTCAGTGACTGGTTGTGACTTTTGAGAGGATTTTTTTGGAATACTGTAATCACAAGAAAATCCAAGTAATAGGGATGACGACAAGGTGAAGAAATCGAAATTATAATTAGTCCGTCAGTCAGGTAATAAAAAAATATTAGACACTTATTTTTTGTTTTATCAAATTAACAAAGAATGACTAAGTTAAAACGCATTAAAGTTGGAGAGTGGGGGCTAACTACGTCACCGTTAGGTATAAATCATACCTAACAGTAACGTCACGCGACATTTCAACTCAATATATCTCCGTATAAGTTTGATTAGGTGAAAAAAGAAAAAATACGTGTCCAATACTTTTCAATAATCTTCCCGATAGACCGAGGAAAAAAAAGTTGTCGTCATCCCTATTTAAATGTTACGCGTATAACTTTTTACTGCAGCCTTATTTATAACTAGATAAAAATAGCATGGGCTTATAAACGATCTTTAATTCGTTTAAAAATAGAAGAACAATCTCGATTTACTCATATATCAAACAAAATCCATACTTTAATACTGTCCATACTAACATTATAAATGTGAAAGTGTGTTTGTTTGTTTGTCCTTCCTTCCTTCGCGTCGCAACGAGTGGACCGATTTGGTATGGAGGTAGATAGTTTGAGACCCGGGCAATAACATACGATACTTTTGATCCCGATATTTCCACGGGAACGGGTTTTCCACGGGTCAAACCAATTTTTCAATACTTCTATAACTATAACTGTCTATATGTATAGTATCATCGGGCACGCAAATTCTAAGTCTGTGATGGAAGAAGTTTGCCGGCATCGGCTAGTAACTAATAGCCCAGAAACAAGTCAATTTCTTATATCAATATAAGTAGATACTCAAATTCCAACAAAACAATCCAGTTATAAATAAAAAACAATTTTATTACTCCTACTTTTACAGAAATAAAACAGATTTAACTAATATTCAAACCGTAAACCCACGCTTAAAGCACGATCTTAATTACTCGTGTGATCCTATTTAAATAGGAGCCTGAAGATAATTCGCTTCTGTTATTCATGCAAATGTATTTAAATGTTTTTGCCAGTTATTTACGGAGCCAGTATCGCTTTAAGGACGTCATTTGTCATGTTCCCCTTCATTCTTAACGGATCGGCCAAATTGACTGAAAAGTTACTGCTGTCAGTTAAGTACTTTAGAGTTATCGCTCTCTTGTGCGGATGCGGATGCAGATTTATGGAGATTTGAGAATGAGGATTTAAGATTAGGTAGCCCTTCACAAAATAAAGCAGTTTCTTGAAACCCTACTAGGATTAATTTTATTTTTAACCTCCTACGTAAAAAAATGTTTCAATTTACGTGATTTAATAGAGATTGTTCACAGCTATTTTCGAAAAAAAAATGCCTGGGCGATCGATTTGAAGGATGTCAACATTATTTAGATGATGGTTTTTCATTTGATTTTATTAAATTCATAGTTTTAGAGGATTTGGTCGCAGAGATTCAGACCACTAAATACAAAGATGATTATTTTGATCCAGAAGATGTCAAAGTTTGCTTTGCAAAACCCAAGGAGAGGGTTTAAGATTAAGTACATAAATGGTCTGGACAGGACAAAGTGCATTCTTCCTAAGACAAGGGATACCTACGACTTGCAATATCCATTATTGCAGATTGCAATGCAATACTATAATAAATAAAGAAGATAGGCGTCCCGCAGATGCGAATATGAGTTTTGCAACATCCCTACTGCTCTTTAGGGACGCCTAATATTTGTTGTGATGCCCAAAAAAGTAAACAGATTTGAGTGAT
This sequence comes from Aethes cnicana, assembly GCA_963971205.1. NCBI lineage: Eukaryota > Metazoa > Arthropoda > Insecta > Lepidoptera > Tortricidae > Aethes > Aethes cnicana. Next base: position 11,976,290 of record OZ020288.1, read on the forward strand.
TGACATGACCTTTCAAAGCTTAACTTTTACCAAAGTAAATTGAAAATACGAAAGTAGAAAGAAGCCGGAAATGTCATGTTTAAAGTGATTATCATTGACGCCATGAACATTAGCAAGGGGTTTTTCTTCGCGATAGGTTTTTTTCTACTTTTTGCTTTGTATATTTTATTCAGGTATTTTTTCTTTCGTAGATTCGTTGTATACATCCGGTACATTCTAATCTCTACACGGTGAATGAATTTATTCTTTACCGTTTAGCGATGCCGTACTTACGAGTCTCTATCCTGTGAGCAATTCAACACACAAGACATTTTCTTTTTCAAAACATCCAACTTGACATATTTTCTAACGAAGTTACAATTTATCATTATTATCCAAAAACAGTGACGCTTCCTTCATCAATCCTGGCACCTTTTCCACGCTGATGACCCTCGGTCTCAGTCACGATAACAGGCTATTGTAACTCCCTAAGTTATATAAAGCGCCATTCTAACATTCTTCCTATCCACGCGTTCACGTGGCAGAAAGCATTCCATTTTTCAGTGTCGGAAAACCCGCCGCTGAATGAGATTTCCACATATTTCCCAGGTAAAGGATTTTCGGTAAAATCAGGTAACATTGAAAAACTACTACATTGCCTTTAATGGGAAAAATGCTGAATTCGTTATATAAGAAGTAATACTTTAGCTTTCTTTTCATTTTATAAATGTTATTTTTCCTGTTAGGTTTTAAAAAATAAGAGTCCAAGAAAATTTACGTCCACGCTTTTATTTTACGCATTCAAATATTGATATGCAAGCTATATTCGTATTTTTATGCTCTCGACGCGCTACACAGAACGTAGTTTTTTTTTAGATAGGTTAAACTCGACAATTTGTATATATCTGCCGTAATAAGGTATTATATTATTGGATTATTTGCCCTGGTCTGCTGTACTAAGCAAAAGTTTGTAAGAGAGTTAGACTAAAGATAAATACGAAAAAAAAGCAATAACCTACCACATTATAAAAAAAGCATAGAAACAAAGAAAGGTCAAGTAATATCCATTCGAAGAGATTTGTAAGTAGTAGATACAAGGTATCATGCAGCTCACAACACATTTTTCTTTATTGAACTTGATATTCTTTATTGAACACGACACATGACAAAGGTACAGGAGAGTCGATACAAAAAAAAAAAAAAAAGATATGGTATACAGAAAGCAGTCTTATCACTACATACATTTCAATCTCTGCCAGCTTACTTACCATACTAGGAGGTAGTGATTGGTCACAGTATACCCTGAGGGTATCACTCTCGGAATCTGGTACCGGTAGCTTGCAGTAGCCACCACATTTCTTGTCTGAGACAAACAGAAATCATTTTTGTATTCTTTAATAAATAAAACTAAACATTATTTTTCTTTAATTTTTGCCAAATAATGACCCTCTATTAAGCAAATTAGCAAAGCAACCATATTTTGTGCACATCTCTGTTATTCTGAACCTTTAAAATCCGGCCTATTTATATCTCACCATATGCATGTTTCCAGAATAAAAAACCTCTGCTATGAATTTTCACGACCACCGTTAATGAAGACCGTTTTCCTAACACAATGCACGATCGTGACGCTCGCTGCACTGAGGATAGTTGGCACCACATTATGCGATGTTTAAAAAACACAGTCACGCGAGGGAATCGTGGGCATAATCTGATTAATCATTTATGTAAAAATAAATCTGTATATCGCAAATAAAGCAGAGGATTTTATCCAAATAGGCTGTGGAAATAATATAGAGACGGAAAAGGACTTTCTTGGGAGTTATTTTTTGTCTTTTGTAGTTTAACTACTGAAAAGAGCAACTGTATTGCACTTTGAGATAGGAAAGTAATTATTAACAATGATATTAACAAAAAAATAGTTCAATGGGATATCATTTTTGAAAATCTGATTCGTAAGCTAGAAAATGTCAGCAGTAAATTATATAATAATAAAAACCTAATTACGGCATGTCTCTCTATGACTGAGCTTTATAGGGAAACTTTCTGGAGGTTGTTTTTCTGCAATGAATACAATCAGTTGAGTCGAGAATACGAGCATTCTGATGACAACGATGACGGTGACCATAATGATAATATTGGTATCGGCGATGATAAGAATCAAGTCAATCAATAAAATTAATAAAGATTATGATATTTCCTGTTAATAATGCTGACTACCTTAATGGTGATCCTAATTATTGCAGACAAGACACTATCCAAAACAGTGATAGAATATCAATGATTCTTACCGTAATGACAAGGAATGATGTCAGGGTCTGTCTCCTCCATATCTCCCTCGATTTTAAGGTCGTATTGACTGCAGTAGTCCAGTTTAGGCGTCGCGGTGTACGTGTTCAAACTGTCTGGCTTTGAAAATGACTCCATACTCCGTTGCATATATAGAGCATTGCTGTTTAAAAAAAACATACTTAAAAATCAAAACTCAAAACCGAACTCATAATTGAAATAGTTGATCTATTAGCTAAGCTCCCAGAGGTAAAACTTACGCAGACGGTGGACGCTTGTCAAGGTCATGTCGTCTTGACACATGTCGTCGATAGAGAGCTGTGATGACCCCACAAACTGCTGCACACAGCAACGCTGTCAATGCTACCAGCGATGCTAGCATTGGAGACAGTGGCAATGAGGTGCTGGGACCTGGGGAAGAAATAACTTAGGTCAGGTGGTACAAAAAAAATGTGTTTCTAATTAAAAAAAAAAAAACTGGTTCAATGCAATTTAAGTGCAATGCAATGCAAGGGATTTAAGTAACAATCCGTAGTGACTTTTTTAAAAGGTGTAAATATAAAATCAACATCATCATCATCATCATCATCATCATCATCATCGTCATAATAATCATCATCATCATCATTTCAGCCGAAAGACGTCCACTGCTGGACATAGCCCTCCCCCAAGGCGCGCCACTCAGACCGGTCCTGTGTCACTCGTATCCACCGCGTTCCCGCGACCTTTACAAGGTCGTCACTCCGTCTTGTAGTCTCAATCCGACAGCTCGTCTACCGACGTCACTCTAGAACATTCTGGCCCCATCGGCCATCAGTCCTGCAAGCAATGTGCCCCGCCCACTGCCACTCATAAGCTGCTGCCCACATAAGCAGTGCTGTATGTTTTTCTGATCGTTCCACAAACAGAATACTCACGAAAAAAATTAGAAAAAAACATCAAATCTATAAATAAAATATCATGACTCTTTTAAGTCACTCAAAGGAAAAGGTTGATATAAAACGTTTGAAAACTCTTGAGACAAAAGTGTAAATTCATGTATATTTTTTCCTTACCAGTAAATTTATCTGGAGATCTTAACGCTACTGTGTAGATAGTGATCTCCTCACTTCTTCCCTTGGCGTTGACGGCGTATATCTTCAAGGCGTAACTGGATCTACCTTCGAGATTACGGACTTCGAACGTCGGAGTAGTGTTCGATGAAATGTTAGCCTTAACCTGAAGCAAACTTAGTTCGTTAACTCTACATAGTAAGGTTTCATGGAAATGTTTAGCTCAATAGTAAGCTCAGGGTAAGATTTCACAGAGGCTTTGTTTATTTCGTTTTGAGTTTCAAATTTCAAAGACATTTTGCGTAGTGATTTACATTTTGAAGTTCATCCAAGTTTAAATCGTGTATATATTTTTTAATTTGTTTCAAACATTTTCACTCTAACTATTCAATTGTACCAAAATTATCGCTTTGCCTTCTCTAACGTCTCTGTGTTATATTAATTACTAAGGAAATTAATGATCTCACTATTTTAATTCAACTTATGGAATCTAGAAAACTGGTTTGTGTTGAACTACTGCTTACATACCAGCTGAGAAGGTAGTTCAAAGACCTCCATGAAGAAGACTTGCGGCAGCCCTCCGTCAAAGCCTTCCAGGCACTCGACTTGCAGGCCCATCGCGCTCTGGTTCGTAACGCTGCAGTTTTGTACCGGCATCGGTTTACCTGAACACAAAAAAAGTGTATTTAACTCTTTCCAGAGCCAGTCATATTAATAGTAGATCGTGTGACTAGGGAGAAAAATGGTATATTTTACCGCAAGTGACCGATTGAATCCAGAGCGACGCGAAAGATTCCAGAATAGAATCTTGAGCTAGCGATGGATTTAAGCTATGCCACCCAAGGTTTAAATAATTTTGCTACCATGTTACACACTCTGGATTTCACTCCTCCTATGAGAAAACCAGTAGCAGCAGGGAACTAAATCTTAAGCTCCCTAGAATGCAAAGTCTTACTTTGCTCCCTCTTTGCGGGCAGAAATGGAGAGGGAGCAAAATCGCATTTTGCTCCCTCTAAACGGGGAACAAAGTACTACTTTTCGAATAGGAGGAGTGAAAAGATTATTAATTTTACATTAATTAGTACAGAAAATGTTCCCACTCGGTGACGTTTTTGAAAAGAATGATAGATAAGTGTCCTTGAACCTGAGTAAAGGTGAGTTTAACTTGGGCTTTGACTTAATAAATTAAGACCATTCTTTCAAACCGTCCAATGCATCATTTTCATTTATCATAATCATTGTGATCCATATTTTCAAACCATCCCAATGCATCATTTTCGTCTATCATACTTAATCATCGTGATCATTGTAACTGTAGAGATTTCTACTCTTAAAATAAGTTCTCGTTTATGGAATTATGGTTTTTAGACTGTAGCTCATCATGAGCCTCGGGGACCTTGCAGATTCACTTCACAGTCCATCAGGTTATTAACGTGTCAATTTCGTTGTCGCTCTTCTTATTATTATGTTCGTTAAGTACTGTTGCATGCAAAACAATCTCAAAATATTAGAAATCTAAATAACTCTAATAGACAAGTACCTATTTATATCATAATTCCTCAATAGTAAAATATTATTCTCGGCTAGCGAGAGAATTATAATGCCGAGCGAGTAACTTCGCAACCGATATTACAGGTTCTCGGAATTGGTTGTATTGTAGCAATATAACTTTGTTAAGGATTGTTAGCCTTCGGCCTCGTGTTTACTAGTATGCCATGCCGTGACCGACTGAAATACCTGTTTTCACTTTGAGAACCCCTTGCTAGCTAAAATTACGCTGCCCGTAGTTCAAATTGTTCAATTTTCTGTCTGCCAAAAGAAAGCCCAATTTTACGCCTGTGATACTGTACTTGTAGCATGTGAAAATAAGCTGTAAAGTCTTCCGAAAATTACAGCAATTTTACTCAATAATCGTTTTCAAGGAAACGAAATTTACCATTTCTAATTACTTTGCAGTTATTCTCATTAAAATTATGGATGAGATTCAACACTCTCGTAAACTCGCATTTAACAATGAAAGTACGGCAACTTATTTAGATAAATTCACTAGAATTTGCACCTTGCGCTCTGCATCTTGAATCAAACTTACCTGCTGCAACGACCTTGTAGACACAAGGCGCGTCCTGTCGTCCGACCGAGTTGATCGCGTAACACGACACCGTGCCGAATGCAGTGTCACTCGTCGCAGTGTAGTGGAGCGTGGAGTTAAACCCCGAGACATTGTACGATCTACACAGCGGGACGACATTACATAATAGACAAGAAATCTGCATAATTTGGCCACTAGGAGCGCTGCAAACGCTTGACCCAAACCATCTGTCAATTACATAGAGAAATATTTGTTGTTATTGGTTTTACTTAACGGACGACACGTATTTCCGAAAGACTTGGTATGTATCTGTGGCAGCTATGATTGCATTGGGATGTCTTCATTTTCATCACAAATAACTGAACCAAAATTACAATTGCGGTCAATATTTAACAATTTTAAACAAATCTACATAAAATTTTCAACAAAAAAAAACCGTAAAAATTTGACTGCTGTAGTGTTTGGGTTTCGGTTTGGGTCAAGCGTTTGCAGCGCCATCTAAGTCGAGCTTTGCGTATTCTTATCCATTATGGAAGTAGGTAAAGAAGGGGCACTTAAAACACATTGGTTAAGTTGTAAAGAAAACTGAACGACCACTATCAAATCTATTAATATGTTCAATGAAGAGAAGATACAGGAGTGTTACTTGTTAGTTATTTATTTATTTTAATCTAGTTTGTCCACCGCGGCTTTGCCTTTACACGGGTGCAAGCTTTGTCCTGCAGAGCCAAATATGCCAATATAAGAACTAGTGAAATATGTCTAGCAAAATGGCTAACAGCCATCCCGAATTGATTCTCTTGCTAAAATTATTGGCGAGTCATTTACATTAGGTAAGTACATATTTAACTTTTTTTATTCAAATGTATACTCATAGGTATAATTTTCAATATGATACCTACTTCAACAAGCAGCAATGCCAATCGATTTCAGTTTTAAATTTTAACACAATTTTAAGTAATCTGTGTGAAAAAATAGCCCAAAATAAGGAAAAAATATAGGTATATTTAAACTAATAATAATAATAATAATATCTTTATTTCAGGCTATTGCCCATAATTTGTTAGTTACAAACTTAATTACTAGTGTTAGTACAACTTAACCTAAACTAAATATCGGGTGTAAAATAACTGAGTGATATTCAATTAAGAGTGACCTTTGTTGATGTTAGATTAAAAGCACAAAAATAATCAATTAGACAAAAGGCTTCATTTCTAATCAAAGATAGATTTCTAAAAACAATATCACTAGCCACCACTTCAACCTAATTAATTTGTCAATAAAGCTGTTCGAATTATCAAAGTGTCCAACCTTTGTAATTTGATTGCGTCTAGCCGGCTCATCCCGAGATAGATCAATTTATTAGCGACGACCTCGGTGTGCCTCGTAGCGAAAATGATAGATCACACACACAAGATCGAAATTAATGCTATGCTCGAGGGAGCTCGTCTTGTTAACACTTGTTTCTCACCAAAAACACGAAGTTCTCAGAATTCGCAGTCGAATCGTGGTTGAGAAAATAAATATTTTTACAAAGTAAGTTACAACAAATAGTAATTTGAAAATAAAACAGACATTTTGTACAACTTTCACCGCTAAAGTGGATTTTGTTGCGGTAATGGAGAAAATATAAATAATCCCTGAAATTATTTTTTATTCCAGTAAAATCTTCTATGTCTTGTGTACCGAGCAAGTTAAGAGATCTTTTAAAAGGTTAAGGAATACTCCACTTGTAAAGATAGTTTTTAACTGACTTCAAAATACAGGAGGCTGTCAATTCAATACCGTAAAATTGATAATATCATAAGAAAGAGTAAAAAATACCAAATCAAAAATAGCGCAACAAATTGTAGCCGGAATTCGGTCTAATTTTTGACCCTATTTCTTTGAGTGGCAGAAATTTTTACATGTGTTTTAGTGAAATACACTTGACACCGACTTCACGTAAGTATGTGCATAGAAAAAAATAAGGTAAACCTAGAACACCAACCTACATACAAATTAGCGTACGCCCGAAATAAGTGTAAAATGTGATAACAGATGTCGCTCCCTAGGTAGCCTGCATAAAAATTTGAACCCCATGAACAGCATCTACATGGCGCTGTGCAGGCAAAGTAAGAAAATTTGAAGCTCCCTGGCTAATGCCGGTGTACGCCGTAATGTATGGAGATTGACAGTTGTGAGAACGCATTCTAAATTCGGTAATACTGAACGCAACCGTAAGAATGTATTCTCTCTTTCCCTCGGTCTCGGTCTCGCTCTCTCAGATTGAGTTAATGGCCTTAGGTGTATTAATTATTTACCTAATAAATTAAATTAATCAATTTAATCACAAGTTTTATTTGCTGAGACATTACAACAGTATATATATATATAATATAACTAGCTGACCCCGCGGACTTTGTACCACCTTAGAATTTTTTTTTGGTATGAAAAATAGCTTATGTGCTATTCTCAGACCTACTGAACATACACTCCAAATTTCATAAGAATCGTTTGAGCCTTTTCGGAGGAGTATTTTGTGTTTGGTATGTGATTCGTTCTCGAGACCATTAAAGGTTATTATTTTTCTCAAAATCAATGTCGATCCTTACCCTTCAGCGATTTCGGAGTGTTCTCCAGAGCTGTTGAAGGTCCAGATGAAGCCACTTGGCGCAGGGTTGGAGTCCACGGAACAGTGGAGTGCCACAGTCTCCTGCTTCAGTGCTCCGTACACTGCGCCGTCTTCTGACACCTTGCACACTGGCGCATCTGTTCCCGTAACAAATGAGGACGTGTAAGAGCTAGGCCGCACTACGGCTATTATTAAGCCGCCGCGGTTTTTAACCGCGTGACTTTTTAATCAAGTAAAACTACAGCCGCCAGTGCTGACTTGATTGTAAGTGATGTGATTGCATTACGCTGAGTTGGGACTATTTCGTGACCAACCATAACCCGTATTTTTATGTTATTTGCTTTCATGTTGTGTGTTATCGTTACGAATATTATTTTTTTTCTTCTTCTGCTTCTTTGATGTAATTTTAATTACCAACAGGGAGATATGGTCGATCAGTGACAAAATCCCTTGAAAAAAATAAAAACATAAATGAAATTTGGTATAGAGATAGTTTGAGTACCGGGACTTACGTGCATACAGGATTTATGCCGGACGAAAAACGCAGATACGCGTTCCGTAGCGTTAGGAACGCTATATGCCTATAAATCCACGCTAACGAAGTCGCGAACAGAATCTAGTAAACAGTAAGGTGGATAACAAAGAAAGACTGTCTAGACAAGCATTTATACAAACCTCGCAAATTTACAGATGGAGTAAGCGTTTTTTTGTAATTATTGGAATATACAACTTTGAGATGAATGCAAAGAAATCATTGAGTCGCAGACATTATAATTTACTAGGTATTCGTTGGAGTAACACGTAATATTTATTGTTACCGATTAGGTACGCAGAATTTATTGAACTGAAACTTTCTCTTTTTTATATTTCTGATGAGACATTACAAATAATCTCATTTATACTTACTGAATGACCTATTTAGATCGGTCAGTCTGAAACTTCTTAAAGGCTACCTATTTAAATGGCCCTTTTTATATTATGATATTTTACCCACAGTATTAGTTATAGATTCTAAGCTTATTGCTTTAGGTTTCCTTTTTTCGGAATGGAAATACATGATGTATTTCATTATTTATTGACATTTTGAGACTGTCGACATCTATGGAATTTATCCTATTTATTTGACAATGGAGGCCATCTCCATAATATTTTTTTTTTCTGGACCCTTGGAGACTATACATCTCTAAGATCTTAGATTTAAGTTTAAGTTAGGGACTATACATCCCTTCAATGTAATTGTAGTACGTACCTATATGTATATTTTATACATGTAATGTAAATGTTATAACTATGTGAAAAAAGGCCTTCTGCTTGAGTTTGTTGCGGCGCTTCTTCTCAAGCAATGGGTCTAGGAAGCGCTAGTAAATTCTAGTAAATTCTTTTCTGACGTGTAAAAGTGCCCCTATGCGGCCAATTTGCTGAATAAATGATTGAATTTTGATTTTTTTTGAATTTTGGAAAAAATAGTATGTAAGTATACAGGTAAAGTAACTGATTTTGTTAGCGATACGTCAATTCCATGTTGTTTTTATTATCTCGAAAAAAAAGGTAAGGGTATATCAGCTGTTGTGGCACTATCGTCTATAAAACAAGAAACTGACTGACTGACTGATCGATCAATGCAGAGCCGAAACTACTGGTCGTAGAAATAAGTAGAAATTTAGCATGCAGGTTCCTTAGGGAACGTAAGGGAGCACTAAGAGAGGATTTCCCGGAATTCCTACGGGAACTGAAAAAAACGGGATTTTTCATTTTAATATTTCTGAGCATACAAAGTTGCAGGGCAAAGCTAGTTTTTATATAAAAAACAATATTAAAGTACTGACTGAACGAATCGATACTATTAATACCTGTTAAACTAAAGCTGTAGGCCTATATTAAAATGTAATTGAAATTTCTCACTTTGATCTTTGTAGGATATTGAAACTTCTTTTTTCTTCATTGAAACATCTTTGTTACAAAAGAAAATGAATCTGGAACACCACTCTGAATTCGATTTGACTACTATTACCATTATTTTGGGTAATTCCAGGAAAATTGTGACGATGCCGAATATTTTACTATTCGTTAAATAATCGCAATAGACCTATCTATTGCGATTATTGAACGAATAGTACTACAATGTTTATAGCGTTCCCACGGGAACAATGCGTTTCACCGGGATAAAAAGGCCGGTCCGCAGGCAGCCTGTTTTTTCCCGTGCGAGACCCAAGCTATGTCAAATCCGGGTTCGGCATAAAATCTATCCTTCCCATATGGATAGGGACTCGAACTATCTCCATACCAAATTCCTTATGAATCGTTGCAGCGATGTAAAAAAAATATCTTTTTATTTTCAGAGATCTAAAAGGATTCATAGATTCTGTGTATGCATGGAAGACTTAATAAACTAAATTGTAAAAAAATTATAACTAGAAAAAGGTCGGATTACCGAGACACACTTGTCGCGTGTAGCTAGTTCAGCTCGTTAAGGCCCTTCCCTGACCCAGCATCGTCAAATTGCTCATTTAAGATCATACTTTTCTAAGAAATGTTAAAAGTTAAAAATAAAAAAAAACATATGTTATATTTGATTATTATCATCCTTACATTGACAGCTTTCGTTACACGTTTCACGAAACTTCGCTCGATACAATTTAATTCCAAAGTAACCTCTAACTCGGACATTTAATCCAATTTTACTCCAGTTTATTATATCAAACAGTGTAAAACTAAATATAACAGAAAAAATATCCATATTATATGCATACATTGACAGCTTTATAAATGCCATGTTTTTAGACGGTATTTTTATAGAAATTAAAACGTGTTAAAAAGTAACTAAATCGGGCGTTCTGTGCGTAGCGCTTTCTCTTTCACTCGTCCCACGAGTGACAGTGACGGCTGAGCTGGGTCTATGAACGGCCTTGAGCATGGAGAGGTAACATATCTACACGCAATCGATCTCAGTCCTGATAAAACGACGTTTGGAAACTGTATTTTTTTTCTTTCTTACATCTCACTTGAAGTGACACAGGGTTGCTGGTGGCGGTGCCTTCTGAGTTAGAAGCGAGACAACTATAGTCCCCCGCTGCCGTCCTGTTCACGCTCTGCAGGACGAGGCTTTGGTCGCTGAGTATTACGCCGGCGCTTGCGTTGTGGTTGATCTCGTGCGTCTGGATAATAAATATTTAGGTCATTATCATCATCATCATCATCATCATCATCATAATCATCATCATTATCGTCATCATCATCATCATTACTATCATCACCATCATCATCATTACCATCCTTGTCATCATCATCATTACCATCATTATCGATGTCGCCATCGTCATCATTATAAACACCAACACCATCATTATCATTTGGACGTCTCTGGTAAGTATGGTTCAAAAAAACCTTTCCTTTCCATAAATTTTAATCATTTTTATTAACATTAAGTACCGTTAAACGTAAGCCTGATTGTGAACTTTCATCCTACAAACATTTCACATAGCTACATACTGGTGAATATAATTCAGCCATTTTTCCGAGATACCTACTTATTCTTAATAATATTTATTTACTCCATCGATTCCGATTAATGACTGACGGTAAAATGCTCACCTATCATAAATAACGATTTGTCGAAATAATGTCAACATTAATAATATAATAATGTTACACGTGTCCTGAAAGAAACACATAATAAATATCAGATATTTATTTTCGTTTATATGAGAATAAACAGACATGTGATGTTTGTAAACAAATAAATGTGACGTTAAATTATTTTTAGCCTACGTATAAATGTTCCGGGAAAAATAATTTCCGCATCCAAATCTTAAAAAGATAGTGGGCAAAGTAGCGTTTTTACCGATTTACTTGATCATAGCCCTAAAAGCATGGAAAACAGATCCATGATCCCAAGAAATAAGATTTCGAATACATTTGCCAAGCCTGATACCTGAGATGGAATGTATCTATGATAGTGATTAATTTTGACGACAGGTTTGGCTCAGTTGCTAGTAACCCTGCCCTCTGTTCCGACGGTCGCGTTCCAATCCCGCTAGGGGCAAACTTTGTGTGACGAGCACGAATGTGTGTACCCGAGTCATTGATGTTTAGTATTTATATTATGTAAGTATTTCTCTATATAAGTATTTATATCGTTGTCTAGCACCCATAGTACAAGTTTTACTTAAGCTAAACATCGTAACGAATAAACTTACTCCTTTATTCCACATCAGCCGGTGGCTTTTCGGATTAGCATTGACGCTGCACTCGAAGTAAACGTCGTCCCCTTCTTTGATGTGCCCCGGGTTTAGGCTTGACCCCATTCTTAGAGTCACTACAGGCACATCTGCAAACAAAAACAATAAAAAAAAAGATCTCACCTTCCCCTAACCACAGAATATTTAATAGTATCACCCGCCTGAATTTATCCGGCGCGCAACTCGCATATCCAACTCGCCCTTACCGTTATTTGTTTCATCCGGAGATGGAAAGTGAATTATTGGCTCGCGTAGTGGTTCACACACATTTACAAGTGTACAGACGTCCTCGCACACACACAGACGTGCTCGCACGCAAACATTGACACTTGTGTCCGACCTGTGCCCTGACGATAAGGTTTTCTGTGCTAAATATTGCAAACTTGTAAAGGCTGTCACTTGAGACATGATAAACCATATATTTGTCTGGTTTTTGTTTTCATGATTAATCCGCGTAATAGATTTAGTTGAATTTTATTATTAAGATAGTTTGAGACCCTCATTTATTTTCTTGAACTAGTAATAAAATAATTGGCACGATTTTTCTTTCCAATTGGTGTACGAAGATCCAGAATTTCCTTAGATGTTTATTTATGAATTTTATTCCATTCGTAGACTAAGCCTTTATGGATGAGCTCGGCGTGTATCATAAACATGATCGTGAAAATTTATTTCGATTCGACGTATGTACTGGGTTTCTTCAGGTTTTATTAGTGCCATGATGTTATCGTAAAGATTTTGCAAACGATGATTGGATTAAGTTTTCATTATTTCACAGCTTTAATATACATTTTTTAATTTGCTTCTCAGTAAAATTTAATACCTATGACGTGCAGACGTTTACATTGCACCTTATCGCTTTGATGTTTGGAGGAAAATAAATAGTCATCTCTCCTTGCTTGTATATTTAGAATGAGTATTGGTATAGATGCGCGTTAATAGTAGTACAATTTTGCATGTAATATTGACTAGTAGGAATACCTACAACTACTTAAAATTTTGAGTTTTTAAACTATGATGCCATCGACTGATCCTTCCCCCGTATTGTCCCTCGGCCTGCGGCATCACGAGAGGAAAGCCTACTGTGTAGTATATCGAATATCTACGTACAATGCACGTTCAAGGTCCATTTGTCTTCAATAGCAGCATCAGGTAGCCGAGGGTTGTCGGCGCGGCAGACCAGGCTCGCCTCGTGGTCTTCGGCTTCTGGCACGAAGGTCAGGATGCTGACGGTGGTGTTCGTCTCCGAGAACTGGTGAACAGAGCATTCCTTACAAAACTATATTAGGTGCAATAATATAACCTATTCTAAATGAGGTGACAATATTAAGCCTTCAATACTTCAATTATCACGGCTTTTGATATTAAAACTTTCATTTGAAATAACAAGGGAGAGGGGGCTACTTTCGCAACACCAATGTAAAAGGGAAATAATAACAAATCCATCAATTAGATAAAATGAAGATATTTTCTGAAGCCAAATGGAGTGCGTCTTCTATCATCGAAAAGAAGCAAAGCAAACCTTGTTATAATTTAACTAAATATCCTCTTTTTAACAAAGATTAACGATGTTATCCGTAAAATTTGGGTTGGATTGGAACTGGCAAGCTAAATTAAACAGGCGTCGCTCCGCGCCACGAAGAATTCCAATGAGACAGCGAATCGCCACCGAAATTACAATTCGAACCGATGATCCCAATATCTACGATGTTCTATAGCTTCAGTTGATTGATCCAAACGAAAGTAACACTGAAATACAGTGTGAATGTCCTAATAAAAATTTTTAAGGAGCTATTGTTAACTTTAAACGAAGAAATGTTATTGATTAAAAACTACCGATCACCAAACCACTACCGACAATTTTGTCTCACTTCTGAGCACAGAAATTATCGCGAGAAACAAACTCAAACACCAATTGATATAAAAAGAAACTTCATTATCATAGATGGTACAATCCTACAGGCTTCTTTTTAGAGTAGAAACAAAGGATAGAGCATAAAGTCTTGCAAAAAGGAATTTGTACGTAAGTAAATTGATATTTTTTATAAAATTAGGAACAGACGTTGTTCAAAAACATTTTAAGGCAGAATTCAACAGCACTCCTAAGCTACTACATTTTTCTACTTACTTTATCAAACTACGCTTAAATTGAGACTAAGAAATTAATAATCTAGGCGGTACTAGAAAATACGGAGGTAACGTCAGTATTTAACAAAATAGAACACATCATACGGGTCGGTATACTCATTGAAATCAGACAATGTTAATATGTATCACGCCGTTAAATTTTCCTCCTTCTGATTTCCTACATAAGGTTCAAATGACTTTGGATATAATTTTCACTATACTTTAGGTTTTGATAGATTTTACTTGGAAAATTATTTATGAGTCGTCGCTCGAAAACCAGTAAGTAATATTTCTGCCGTAATATATTATTTGGCCTTAACTTAACGGCGGCAGAATTTCATGGACTCAATCGGATTATAGCCCAACCCTCTCATGATGAGAGGAGGCTTGTGCCCAGCAGTGGGACACAAATAGGCTGAAGTAGTAGTCGGATTGAATGGGTACCCTTACCGCCCAACAAAACAACTCAGTCTTACTTTGAATGGAGGATAATAGGTAATCAGCCTTTCTGTTTTCAATATGATAGTAGCTTCGACATCTTGCCTTTTCTTTCTGCAAAAAGGAACTGTTCTCTATATATTTATTTATTTACTATGGTAAGTATTCAATACTTTCGCACTACATGGTAGCATTTTTTGAACTGTTCACATAATAGTAGCACAGGTAAACGATCCATTGAAATAAACGAAATAAAAGTTAGTGACTGACAGATAATTAGAAAACACAAAAAAGTCTGTAACACATTCAATTTCTCTATTCAAAACGACCTTCTTATAAATCATAATGCGAACCTGCTGGAGGTACAAGAACTCTGCTCGCTGACCGCAAACTACTAAAGCCTTGACTTCCGCCCTCTCTTGAATACACAAATGCCTGTAACAGGTAACCTTATTGCAAATCCCGCGGGATCACGCCGGGAATTCTCGTAAAATAAAGAACAACAATAAAACTTCAATGGCTACTGTGTAACTAGGGCACTTAACTAAAAGTTGATTGTTTTAGGAACGTGACACTTGTATTCATGGGAGTAAAGTTATTGTGATTTATATTTTACAAGCTTCTGCCCGCGACTTCGCCCGCGTGGAATTCGGTTATCGCGTTCCCGCGGGAACTATGCGTCTTTCCGGGATAAAAAGTAGCCTATGTACTTTCCCGGGACCCCAACTATCTCCATGCCAAATTTCATCTCAATCGGTCCAGCGGTTGAAGCGTGAAGAGGTAACAGACAGACAGACAGACAGACAGACTATTATTAATATGGATATGGATTATCTATTGTGTAATGTGGATTTAATGATGAACCATGATTGACGATGGTTATGTCTCCGTTACCAATACCACCGTCATCATCGATATCATCATCATCATCATCATCATCATCATCATCATCATGAGTTTAATCGTCATTCATATTAGACTTAAAAAAACCGACCAAGTGCGTGTCGGGCCACGCGCAAAGTATAGGGTTCCGAAGTTGACGATGCCCACAGTAGGTACCTTTCTAAGACTTATTAGCATCTAGCTAGCCTGTGGTATAACGTGCCCGCCCGACGCCCCTGCTGCCGCTCGAGAAAAATCATTGGTTTTTGAATCATTTCATAAGTTGGTCGACTATAACTCGTAAGTTTGTACAGCCTACTTAGCTGTGATAGTTTTCCTTTCAACTACGTTATATATGCCATAACCGTGATTTTTTTCAGCCATCCAAATACCACCATTTAGCTGGCGGTGGGAAACACGTGACTCTAACAAAAAAAGCACTTTAAAGCTTAAGATTTCACAAACGCATCACTTAATCAAAAAATGGTTTTAACAAACCCACAATATTTTTTTAATACCTATTCAACGATATGCCGCACCATGGGGTACGCAAAAAAAATTACATTCCCACTTTACGAGTAGGGGAGGTACCCTATAAAATGACGGACATGGCGAAACTATAAGGGTTCCTTGTGGACTTCGGAACCCAAAAAACGTCCTCTGATGTCAGGAAAATTATATTAAAATTATGTACGCATTTATTTTAATAAAACTGATTAATTCCAAATTCTTTGAATTACTAACTAAAGCATTATTAAAACTTCATAACTCGATTGGCCTCTCGGAAAATGATTATAGTTCATTGAAATTGTTCACTAGATAGTAAATTAACAGAAGTTTAACATTTTGATTTCGGGAAAACGAATGTAACCTCTAAAATCTTTAACCAGTTTGAAATTAAATAATTTCATTTGTGAAACGATTGGGAAAGCATTCATATTTATTATTATTATATTTTTAAACATTTTTGTTACTCCCTGAAATTGGGGTAAGTTCTACACCTTCGTGCGGGCCTTTTAGTTATTATTATAAGCAAGCATTTGACCACGATCTCACCTGATGGTAAGTGACGATTCGGTCGAAGGTGATACATGCCTACTTACTCGTAGATAGATAGATAGACGATAATAATTGTCCTGCACTTTTCCCATTTATTATGTGGTTTGCTTTCATTTTATATCTCCATGTCCATATGCAACTATCTATACTCTTTGGTCGACGGACTATGGACCATCTAATAAGTGAATTGGCTATGGGTGAAAAATGACAATGTGCTCGATTATTTTTTTAAGGATAGGAATAACCTTCCGTATCAAGAGAAAAAAATCTCAGAATTTTCCGTGCCGTAGATTTCGCGTAAAAAAAAGAAATAGATTTGCATTGCATTGTGTACATCTGGAGCGAGTAATGTCATCTGAGGCTTCTTGTCTTTATCTCTCGTTAAAAGGTTTGATAATTAAAGAGACATACAAGACTTTTCGCTACAAATTTTCGTCCCAGTGGTAATTGGCTATGGGTGAAAAATGACAATGTGCTCGATTATTTTTTTCAAGGATAGGAATAACCTTCCGTATCAAGAGAAAAAAATCTCAGAATTTTCCGTGCCGTAGATTCTGCGTAAAAAATAAAATTGGTTTTGCGTTATGACGATTGAAATAAAGGTGTTTTCTTGATCCAAGTATGCAGTACTACTTCTTGAAAAAATCAATAATGTCAATAGTGTTAACACTTTTTTTCATAAAAAATAATCGAGCACATTGTCATTTTCCACCCATAGCCAATTAGAAAGCACTTTGAATGTATGAACACCTACTTATTTAAAAACTTTTTTTTATGTAAATGACAAAAAGTTAAAGAGGTTTATAAGTACGGATTAGTGTTTTGTGCTATCTTTATTATATTTTGTAGGTCTGCCATTTTCGATATCTTTGATATTAACTGGGGATTCGCACGGGTAGTACCAACAAATTATACACCAAGTCTCCAATAAGAAAACCCTTTATCTATTAGGAAAACCGCATGAAAATCGATTTAGGAGTATTTTTGGATTCATCGCGAATAGACATACAGACAGACGCAGACGGGGACTTTATACTTTATAATAGGTATGTACAGTCAGCAGCAGAAGTAGATAAGCTGTCCAGGTGTTCAAAATGACCTAGACACGACCTTATTCTTAAGACGTTAAGGGCGTGTGTAGGTCATTTTGAACACCTGGACAGCTTATCTACTTCTGCTGCTGACTGTACCTAGTGATATTTTTCAGATGGGTACTTTTCACAATATCGTTATGGTCCTTCAACTGGCGGCAATTTTGATAGCGTCCTCTGTTTCTATTGACTACTGATTCTCCATTTGGTCTCCACATAGAGTAAAGCCTGAGTGGACGCTTGAGTTTGGCGTGAAGCGAGGCTTTCATGTCAAACAAAGGCAACAAAGAAAGCATCAATACATTGTAAATCTGAAAAATAGCTGCCAGGTAAATATATTTCATTTATTAAAGGAACACATAAATACCAGAAAGAATATCCACAACATGCTTCGTCAAATAGAAAACACCGTAGGTAATCCACAACACGCTTCGTCAAATAACAATCTCAAACACAACTCAAGAATCCGTAGCATACTTCGTCAAAAACACAAGTAGAAATAAATAAATAAAATACATAACACACGTCCATCAACCATCTAAACCTCTGTTCTGGACCGCACCTAATTCAAATGTCCCAGGCAAAATGCCCAAAAAAAAATGGCAAAAATGGTCAAATGGCCAGGTAAATTAAAACGCATAAAAACTCGGAAGTGGAGATCGTATCGTCAGAATGAAGGGCAAATAAAACTCTGTGACGTATTGTGAATTAATACATACGACTAACCTCGATTTTGATAATCTGACGGACTTGATTTTTTTGATGTGATAAAGTCTTGTATATTGATAAACGCCGGCTGCGCCCATAAAAAAAACGGCCAAGAAGCGAGTTAAACTCGCGTGGAGAGTGTTCCGACCCTTGATTATTTTCAATGACGTCATTTTCAAATATGGATCATTTATTCATTTGTTTATAATAACATAATTATAACACACTTATAAAAGAAAAAAAAAATAGTAAAAATTATTAAATTATTTTCAAACCGTTTCAGAAGATACGCTCTTTTAAATGATAGATTTCAAATACCATGGACTTCTGAATAATTTTCCTGTAATCTATAGCTCAATAACTATCCTCCGTATTTTTCAAACTTTTATGTCTAGTAGTTTCGGAGTTCAGGGGGGAATGGTCATTTTTCGCGTATTCTCTTAAATAACTCGAAAAGTATTGACCAAAATTAAATTGATTAATTAATTCAAATTTAGCCCCCAAAAATAGGGTCTATGTGTAAAATTCAATGCAATGGAGAGGGCTATGCTCGGGGTTTCTCTGCGTGATAGAATCAGAAATGAGGATATCCGCAGTAGAACTAGGGTCACCGACATAGCCCGAAGAATTGCGAGCCTTAAGTGGCAGTGGGCGGGGCACATTGCTCGCAGGACTGATGGCCGATGGGGCCGGAAAGTTCTCGAGTGGCGCCCGCGAACCGGGAGACGAGCTGTCGGTAGGCCTCCAACAAGATGGAGCGACGACCTCGTGAAGGTCGCGGGAAACCGGTGGAAGCAAGTAGCACAGGACCGGTCTGAGTGGCGAGCCTTGGGGGAGGCCTATGTCCAGCAGTGGACGTCTTTTGGCTGAAATGATGATGATGATGATGTGTAAAATTCATTCATTTTCGTTACACGTCCGTCTTTGGGTCACAAACTTACATATACGTACCAAATTTCAACTTAATCGGTCCAGTAGTTTCGGAGAAAATCGACTGTGACAGACGGACGGACAGACACACGAGTGATCCTATAAGGGTTCCGTTTTTACCTCTTGAGGCCCCTAAAAAGTAGCACAAACTAATCGAATATAATAGGTTACGTAATCGAATTTCATTATTTTCATAACCCAAAACCGAATCACAAAGATCAAATCCATCAAACACATCAAACCCGTATGCACTGATTCATCCAGTCAGTGTCATATTTTAATGAAATTATGAAACATTTTCAGCTCTCGAACCCGCGCACGAGTAACGTTCAGAAACCGGCA
The DNA here is from genome assembly GCA_963971205.1 of Aethes cnicana. NCBI lineage: Eukaryota > Metazoa > Arthropoda > Insecta > Lepidoptera > Tortricidae > Aethes > Aethes cnicana. The sequence goes on from OZ020288.1 coordinate 11,996,128, forward strand.
AGCACATGGATTACGTATCCCATCTCTGAATTATTTTCGTGCAACATCATTTCATTTTCAACACCCGGCATATGTTGAACAAACAAACCGTTTGTCAAACTAAATTATTTACGTACAGATTCAACTTGTACTTGTCGATGGGTTTTGGTGATTTGAATCGTATTTTTAGTCGATGTTTATATTATACGAGTAAAACAAGTTTAAGCAAATGTTAAAAGTGGATTTGATGACATTCAGAATAAAAAATAATGAAAAAATGCGATGCTTATTTAAAAGCAAGGCCCTAGCGATTTTGTAGAACACAGCCATTGGCCGTTTGGGACTTGGTTCATGATGATTGATGACTATGAATTGATCATATTCTCATGATGTCTATGACAGTGTTTATTATCAATCGCCATAATCACATTTGTTTTTGTAAAAATATGATAATTTATTGTGATCGCTGCCGTGCACTTACATTTCAGTTTTGCACAAGTTTGCACAACGAGTCACCATAGGTAAATAAATGTTCAGAGTGGAGTCATGTGTGGCATATGAAGTCGCGGGCAAAAGCTAGTTTACTTATGAAGGATTAAACTATTATTATACAGTAGATTGTACTCGTCTGAATTATTCATATTCCCTGAGTGGCAGCCGCGGGCTTATCACCGGCGACATTACACTTAGCACAATTGCAGAGGCTCCCATGGATTAATCCCGATTTCTATTAGCTGCCTTGTTTTGGTATTATGTAGATCAAGAGACCTGGTTTTATAAGGGTTTGGGAGGGCAATTTTAGGGTTTAAAAGTGAGGACAGGCAGTGCTCAGTGAATAGTGAGAAGGAACGCTTTATGCTAGACTAGCCCGCAGTCGCGCGTCGACTTATAGAATTTGCGTACCCTTTTGCGTAGGTACCTATAGAGATCTTCTACTATCTAAAGTCCCGCGCCTTCACATTTCAAAACGCTTATTTTTTTTTTATTATTATTTAAAAAGCACCACCAACACTCTCAACACATAGTTGATGGCTGTCTCAGCTCGCACACATTGGTTGAGAGTGTTGGTGGAGCTTTTTAAACACATTGAAGCGTTTTGAAATACGAAGGCGCGGGACTTTAGATAGTAGAAGATCTCTACATAAATGGTTATAGTCTTGAGAAAACTGGTAGCCCCGTAGAAAATCCGTTCCCGTACAAATGTCGGGATAGATAGTACCTATCCTATATTATCACCAGGGTCTCAAACTATCTCCATAACACATTCAAATTGGTCCAGTTGTTACGACGTGAAGGAAGGTCAAACAAACAAACGCACTTTTACATTCATAATACTAGTAATGATAGAGATTATACTATTCCCTTATCTAATTAACGGGTTGGTTGTAACGTAAACATAACCTCGGAGTTTACACCGAGGTATTTTAACTTAAGTAGATCATTTGTGTGTTTAACGTAAGTATTGGTAGTAGGGCCTGGTGCTAGGTCTGTCCGGGGTGGTACCTCCGTCTTTCCCCTCTAAGCTGCCGCCAAATAGCAGTGCTCGCACTGTTGTGTTCCGGTAGGGGGTTAAGACAGCCGGTGATATTTCTGCCACAGAGGCATTCCATCTTAGGCCTCAGGGTAGGCAACGCATTCGAGATCTTATAATAGAGTGACTGTGTTTCTTAATAAGGGATCATAGGATTTATTTCGGTGTCCATGGGTCGCAATGACCACTTACCATGAGGTGGGCTGTGCGCTCGTTTGCCTATACCACTGATATAAAAAAAGTATAACTTGCAATTTATTTATTTCATATCAGGGAGGTGAGGGAGATTCGTAAGATAATAATATAATAATCTGCTTAAATTTCATTATGGACATATTACGTAAGCTGAGCAAGAAGGCTTTACCAGAGCTTACCGCCATCTGCGGCTAGTTGTAACTACTACGGCTTACGATAATGTAAGTTTAATTCGCAGTTGTGAGCGACTTCGGCCCGACGAAAGCTAGCATCGTCTTGAAACTTAACGCATTCACTGCCCCGACGCATATGTGCGTTTTGCTGACTTTCCCGCAGTGCCTTGAACGCACATGTGCGTTGCAATGCAATTTTCCCTTAATGACAGATGTGGCACCTGGCGAAAGTTCTTAAAACAGAAGTGGCTGTGAATGCCTTAACTGAACGTTTTTTATTAAACTAGCTTCTGCACGCGACTGCGTCCGGATGGTAGGAGTAGGATGGATTAGCTGTTTGTAGCCCAAGACTTCATTGGCGTGGAGAAAAAAAATAAAAAAAAACAATTACTTTTTCCCGATCGGTATCCGATTATAACCATGCAAATCTCCTTACTTCTGTTCCCAATGAAATGCCTACATTCGAAAGCTGTTCGAAAACCCGTATATGTAACAAACAAACGAGACAAATCGGTGAATTGTGTTCTACTTAAGAGGGTTTATCCCGAAAGTTGGCAACGTCGCATACAGCTGTCAAATGTTTCGCTGTTTTTATTGATTTCTGAATATAACTGAATGAAAACATGAATTATCGCTCTATGGTTGAATAAAACATTAAGTATCGATTGCATCCATTATCATAGGAACACGAAATGTTTAGGACTATGGATATACTATCTTTTGAAAACTTTCCATTGCATTTTCCATGCATTTTAATGTTATCTTATCATTTGAATGCCTAACCAACAAATATAAAACGAGACGCGTCATTCGACCATAGCATGATAACTTCTTTCTTAATTCAAAATATTGAGAAACTAATAAAAACAGCGAAACATTTGACAGCTATATGCGACTTTGCCAACTTTCGGAGTAAACCCTCTTAACAGTCATCCATAATATCCTCTTTTCAGAATAAGAATCAGATTTTTTTATTTGCTGAAAAACATGGTGGTAGATTTCATGCAGATGGCTCATTTTTATTGCCTTTCTTGGTACAAACACAACGGGTTCCGCTGTATAATTACTATAGCCAACGAATAATTAATATGGAATAAAAGTTACATTAAAGGCATATCAATAAGTCTTAACAAATTACAGGGTTCGTAGCTCATTTAGCCATTCATTGAATACGTGTAAATATGCTGGACAAGTCTGGTTGAAAAGCAGTCTTTTAAAATGTATTTTAAAACGACGAAGAGAAATTGGATTGGAAATTCGTGCGGCAAGGAAGCAAGGAGCGTATCGCATTGGAGTTCAATCGGACATTTGCCGTATGATTTCATTTCGCTTTGAATCGAATCCTTTGTAAAAAATATATACCTACTCGACATATAGAGGGAGTAGCTAGGTCAAGGGTTCTTGTATTTCTTATTCATGTATGTCGGTTGGGCTTTACTTCTGTGCATTATGAGATTAAGCCGTGGTGGCCTAGTGGTTCGACCTACCGCCTCTCATGCAGAGGGTCGGGGGTTTGATTCCGGCTAGCACCTCTAAGTTTTCTTATGTGCGAAATTAAATTACCACTGAGCTTTCCGGTGAAGGAAAACATCGTGAGGAAACTTGCACGCATCTGCGAAGTAATTCAAAGATGTGTGTGAAGTCCCCAATCCGCATTGGGCTCGCGTGGGGACTATAGCCCAAACCCTCTCGTGATAAGAGGAGGCCTGTGCCCAGCAGTGGGCCGTAAATAGGCTGTTGTAGTATTATGAGATTTGTTTGAATCAGGATTTCTATTTTATTTTGTGTGTTCATTCATTCATTTTGCGAATTCCAGTTCATAAAATTTTGAGACCGAAAATGTTTTGGTAACGCCGCCCCGTGCTACAATATTCCTTATTTTATAACCTAGCCGATAGCAATAAATTATGTCAGATGCATTGACCTATAATAACATATGGACAAACAGGTGCCTAACAGAATATGTCAAAATAAATGGAGCAAACTGACATTAGACAATGCGTTCCAATATGCTAATATCGCCTCTTTGTAATATGTGTCAAGATAAATATTTTATATAAAAGTAAACCTAACCACTATAAGACTTAATTGTGAAATTTACTGAGCGCCAAACGGTTCGGGCACCCGTTTTGACGGGCCATTTTTCTCCGGTTGATTGTGAATCCTTACTTATAATAGCCGACCATCTGTCAACGTTCACGAAAGAGGAGTTTTGGCCGAGGGGAGTCGTGTTTCGTCGCTTCCGTCGAAGGCTGAACAGTAACTCCAGAGTGCGCCGCACGACGCAGAAGTAATCGTGTTAATTTTTAAGATTCTATTTAATATGTATGTTAGTCGTTAAGGTATATGTAATAGGGGCCTAGATGCCTGGAATAAAAGTTATTATTATTATTTGTTGGTACATTTTCATGTCACGGGCCCATGGGGACCCGGACATTCGCATTCATGGGGCCGAAGCCAACATGAAGAGGCTTTTGGTACCTTTTACTAGAAATGTGAGATAGCCGCAACTGTGGAGATCTGTCCTCCCAATATTATTAATAGATCAATGTAATTGACACTATATTTGTAATCTGAAATCTGAAAGGTATTTATTATATGTAACTTTGACACAATACACGTGACTTTAGGTACTTTACAGATGCCGATAAGCGCCTGTGAACATGCAGTCTTCAACTTGAAACAAGACTTTATACGAGTCGGAGTATCTTCATGTAAATTAATGTAAAAAGAAAGGAGTCAACGACTTTTTTTAAACTGTTACTTAAGTAATTTGCTAGAAAACTTTGAGGTAAGAGATCTTCTACTTTAGAAGTCCCGCGCCTTCACATTTCAAAACGCTTCAATGTATTTAAAAAGCACCACCAACACTCTCAACACATGTGTGCGAGCTGAGACAGCCATCAACTATGCATTGAGAGTGTTGGTGGTGCTTTTTTAAATATGAATAAAAAAATTGAAGCGTGTTGAAATGTGAAGGCGCGGGACTTTAGATAGTAGAAGACCTCTACGGTCGATGTCAAAGAGATGTTTACACTTTTTCACCCTATTCCGTTGTATTAAGGTCCAAAAGTGTACACATCTCTTTGGCGTCGACTGTACCACATCAGATCATACTCTTAAAATCCCAATATTTTGATTAAAGTTTTATATCATCGTGAAAGGTTGTGGAGTAAAGCTATTTTCATTTCAATAGCCGACGAGAATGTGAGGTCAAAACATTTTAACAAACATGCCTTCAAGAGGACTTGTTAATCACTACATAGTATAAAACAAAGTCCCTTCCTGCTGTCTGTCTGTCCCTATGTATGCTTAGATGTTTAAAACTACGTAGTCTTAAGTAGGTTGAAAGGGGGTTGAAATTGTTTATGCTCTAGCCGGATTCCACACGGACGAATTCGTGGGCAGAGGCTAGAGTAATCTAGAAAGCTACATGCAGCCTCATTACTTCATAAGCCGTGATGACCTAGTGGTTCGACCTATCGCCTCTCATGCAGAGAGTCGCGGGTTCAAATCCGTCTCGCACCTCTGAAATTATTTATGTGCGAAATTCAATTTTAATTTACCACTGAGCTTTTCGGTGAAGGAAAACAGTGAGGAAACCTGCAGGCATCTGCGAAGTAATTCAAGGATGTGTGTGAAGGGTCCGCGTGGGGACTATAGCCCAACCCTCTCGTGATGAGAGTAGGCCTGTGCCCAGCAGTGGGCCGTAAATAGGCTGTTGTAGCAGCAGTAGTTATCAGGGATCAAAGCACCATGCTAACCCGATGTAACGATCGCGCCATGCTAGGATTTATGGCCCTCCTGATTGCACGGAACTAGTTGGACGTTTTTATAATTATCATTCCGAAGTTTGATAGATCGCGGGAGTTGAATAGTGACTAGCATTTATAACATCCTGTAGATGAAGGTATAGACGAAGATGAAGAAGGGTAGAAGCTAAAGAATATAAAGGAGGTACAATTGGGGAAATAAAAAGGCATTTGAGTGGTTACTTTTAGTACGCACATAAATCGTCCACAGACAAACTAACACACGTTTTTCTTAGTCTAATTAAAAAAATGGTAAACCATATTTGCATAGGTACCTATTCCTTGTTATTCAAATTTTGATGATATAACATGAATCTTCCCAACCTTTCCATTTAGATACATACAGGAGAGCCCCTCCTGAAATATGTTACGTGGCTTGAAAACGACTACCAACAAAGAGTTCCCGTAAAATACGGGCTTACCGTCATAAATATTTGTTTGTGGGACTATAGTTTCACGATTTACTTCACTGCGTTTTATCGAAGGACTTTTTATAGCTCTTACCTATTATACTTCTATGCTAATAATAACGCTGTTCATTTATTTGGTTTGAGTATGCATCGAGCTGTATAGGCTTTTTGCCTTCTACCTTAGATTTAAACGGAGACAAAATTATCTTCACCAAACATTACCTGGTTTCCTTTCTATTGCTAATATTTAACGCAGTTGGTTACTATCTATGGATTTCATTTTAAGTATTTTAACGGGTCCCGTTTATTCTCCGGATTCAGAATAAATGACTCCATAATTCTAGGGATTTTACTCATTCAGCATCTCAATTCTCCGGTGCGGTATCGTAATAAATTCCCGGGAAATATTAAATGCACCAATAAGTGCCCATACAATCCGAGAAAATGTTGCAATTCTTTCATAAATCAGTTTTTTCTATGAACTGTGGTTTGCGGAAAATACAAATAGATCCGCAATTTATTCACATTCAAATCTAAAACTAGAATATCATATAAAAATTGCTGACCTGGTCTATTTTTATTTGGTCCGGTATTTTGCTAGCTTTATCTACAGTACTGGGCAACCGACTTCCGTTCGGGTGGAAAATATTTTTGACATATAAAAAAGAAAGGTTTAGCAGAAAAATGCCCCAAAATATTTGCATCTTCTGCCCTTAAGTCGCCTAAAATTAATAAGTACATTTTTCTCCTGACCAGCCCGATCAAAGTCCCGAAGCAAACCTTTTGGCTTTCAACCATTCCATCCATATTTATTACGAGCACTAATAAATACGAGTAGATTTGCAATTTATTGATTCTGTCATGATGCTCATTGCAATACTCACGTTCTTGACCCCTCGCTTGATCTGCCGGCCGGCCTTCCACCAGGTGACCTGAGCGTCGGGCCTGGAGCCCGACGAGCGGCACTCCACCTCGTAACTCCGGTCCGCGGAGAGCTGGCCGCGCTTGTTCACGATGTTCACGGAGAGAGGCCGCACTGCAACCAACTGGTTAGCTTAGAATTGAGACAACCTCGAATTCAAATTCAATCATTTATTCAGCAAATACGGGCAGTTTTACATGTCAGAAAATTAGATGAATCTACCAGCGCTTGCTAGCCCATTTGCTGAGAACAAAACATCCAAACAAACTCGACAGAAAGCTTTTTGGCAGACGTGTCAAAGAGCGAGGGCGCTAGTTCTGTGTTTTGTATAGAAACATAATTCCGGTTTTCCTGTGAATTGAACCTAATATTCTTGACTTATTTGTCCAAATGCTCTCTCAATAAGGTCATTACCTTAGATGAGTCCCAGAATACGTACTGATCATTATGAGTACGTCTTCTGGGACTCATCTTTTATATTTTGTCACCCGCCAAATTACCCCTTTACTCGTGTCTGCTGGCTTCGGTTGAACAAAAGCTTGCCATTTTCACTACACATCAAGCGCAGACAATTTTCCAATTATCATTATTGGACACAGCTTAAAGCCAGCCCGGTTGCGAATATTCGAGATGCACTGAATCGTTTACGCGAACCGAACGCGGCAGTTAATTAAGAAACGCGTGTCACGCGGCCGGACGCGAAATTAAATTGTGTCGTATACACGCTGCATGTGTGACGTTCTTTGTTTTAAAGGGGAATTGGTTATTAATCACCTTGATATTTGGCAGGATAGTAATATTACCAATATAACTCATATTTCCTTGTATTTTCTGCGGCACACTTATTGTTGCTGTTATTCTACGAATAAGATCCCTCATAAACGAAAATATCTGCAAAAGTCCAAACAGGCACAACCTTGGTTTTCGCTGTCAAAAAAATATTGACTGGCAAGACTGGTATGGTAAGACTGAGAAGATGTTATGAATGACGTCATAAAAACTGTGATTCGTATATTTTCCAATGCAGAAATGTACATCTATGTATGTCTGCCCGCCTATTGCAGCACTACAAGCAGGATTAAGATCCCCAGAAGCGTCTATCCAAGAATGTACTCACAATTGACATCGAGTATGAGGACCTTGGTCTGTGGCGGCGCCAGGTTGGTGTTGGCGGCCTGGCAGACCAGCCGCGCGTTGAGGTGCTGGCGGCCCACGGCGGGGAACGTGAGCGTGTTGGCCGTCACGCCGTCCGCGCGCCGCTCGAACGAGTCGTCGATCACCGTGTTCTCCAGGTACCAGGTCACGCTGGGCCGGGGGTCTCCTGAGAAGGATTAAGGGTTTAAGTAGTCAATGTGGAAAAGCAAGTTCCAATATTGTGGGGGCGCGTAAGCGACGCGAATTTTATTGCGGTGGCCGCGCGGCGGGCACGCGTAAGGCACGCGGCTGCCGCGCTGTTTGTTACTTTATGCAAATTTATATTTTATTAACTAGGACACAAAGTTGATATTCACCAGCACGCGGTTAGTTACTTACAAAGAATTTTAAATTTGTGTCTTAGTCAATAAAACATTAATTTCCTATAACTGAACGGCTAGCACGCGGCCAACGCGCGGCCGCCGCAAGGAATTTTTCGCGTCGTCAAACTGCAGCCTAGACGTAGCTAACACATTTAGCACACTGGAGTATGATTAAGTACTATTGTCATCTGGTAGAATTTTAAATTATCTAACAAAGGATGTTAAGGTATATTCTAGTGGTCTAATTATTATCCAGGGTTTTCTACATGATCCTATTGAAACCGAACTTAATAGGTACTTACTTGTTTTAAGAAAATGTTATTCCTCTACATTAAGGTACATGTGACGTTTCGGAGCTCATCTAAAATATCTATTTTAGAATCACGTAGAAAGGAAGTCTCCAACGGATCACGTCTCCAAGGGTAAACCAAATACCACCTTGCCGTTATTCAAGAATACGCAAACGTGTTCGGGAAGTATTTTATGTCAAAACTTTTACTAGCTCTGAACGGCATATCGTTGAACTAGTATGTACCTAACTATTTCAGATGTAGTTTGGTGATTTTTAAAGGAATCGCGTTCAAGCCATTTCTCACGTAGTTAGGTGCAACCTGACGCTGTATATAAAATTGACTTATATCTATACTAATATTATAAATGCTCAAGAACTCTGTCTGTTACCTCTTCAAGTTTAAACTGCGGAACTGATTTAGATGAAATTTTGTATGGAGGTAGTTGGGGTCCCGGGAAAGGGCATAGGCTGCTTTTTATCCCGGAAAATATTATATCTCGCGTATTCCATCCATCCGATAATCGAATCCCACGCAGGCGAAATCGCGGGCAGAAGTTAGCACGCATAATAGGGTCAAGCAAAATTTTGTGACGATATTTTACCCACAGAATCAGCTATCTATTCTCAGGTGGGCTGTGCGCTTGTTTGCCTTTAGCATTGGTATAAAAACCGCATGTTTTATTTTTTTACCTGCTCGAAAAAACATGCTAATCGATAGCTGATTCTGTGGGTAAAATATCGTCAATTCGTCACAACGTTTTACTTGACCCCGTATACATGCACAAAATCATGTCTATATATGACGGTAAAGAACTGCTAATGGTGAAGTATGTCCTTTAACTCACATGTATGTACTGTAATAAAAACAATTCATTACATCCAAATTGCTAAATATTATCGAAATAGAACTTCTTCAGTGAAGATTTCATCATTTTCTAAAATTGAAGCTGTCTACCCATCTTTAGTTTAAGTCAAGAGTAAAGCGCCCTTTGCTTGGAGTCTGATAAGGCATTCCAGTAAGCCAGAGAGTAAAGATTGAAGGAGATTGAAGGCCACTGAAGAATCCAATCGGGAATTCCATTCTCCCGGATTATCTATTCACACGGTGTCTATTCGATTGGCTCTTTCAATGTTTTTGTTTCAAATTAGGCTACATATTACAAACGGAAGGCTTTTCCCGGATAGTTATCTCGATATCTGTCTGTCAAAGCTTGTAGGGAGGTATATTACTTTTCTCAAACATGCAATGAAATATCGATATTATGTTCTTCTTATTAGCCTGGGAAGTATCACGTTTCAGGCGCGGCTAGACAATTGGTCTATAATTAAATTTCATACAAACGTTACAGGCCTAGGCCGGCAACTCACTTTTTTTAATTTCCATTTGATATATTTGTGATACAGCATCTTGGCATTCCGCCGTTTAAAAAAAGCTACAAGCAATATTTACTCTATGGTTCGCTATGACATTCTGCCAATACAGCTATTAATAGTACATTACAGACCTAGGGTGGTGAATTCGTAAATATCCCAGATCGCAGGTTTCTGTGGCCCGAACCGAAGGTGAGGGCCATAAATATGCGATCTGGGGCTTTACGAATTACCGCCCGTGGTTTGTCAAAAGTTTTACGTCTTGCCTTGGCCAAAAAGTGAGATTTTCTCTCCGAGTAGCGGGCAGAAAATCCCACTTTACGGCCAAGGGTGATGTAAAATAACATGAACCATGTTTGCTACAGGTATCGCAGTTTTATTTATGTAAAAAAGACAAAATATATTAAATCTATATACCTATATAAAACAATAAACTGACTGACTTACTGACTGACTGATCGATCAATGCAGAGCCGAATGTGCTGGTCGTAGAGGGCTGAAATTTGGCATGCAGATTCCTTAGGGAACGTAGGGGAGCACTAAGAGAGGAATTCCCAAAATTCCCACGAGAACGAAAAAAAACGGGATTTTACATTTTAATATCTCTGCGCATACGAAGTTGCGGGAAAAGGCTAGTATAAAATATTATTTTATTTATTTATTTCATTGCATGTTTGAGAAAAGCACTATACATACATCGGCGGGGAACGGAAGTTGTCGGCCTCGTAACTATCCGTATATATATAATACTCGGCCTGCAATATTCCTCCTTCCCGGCCTCTGTAGTAATGTACGTTATTGTTATTTTGACGGCAGTCGGCCTGTATATTGTATTTAGTATCATTATAGTTCTTGAGCATTACTTCAGTCCTTTATCCTTTGTCTTCAACATCATTTCCTGTTTACAATCTTTTTTATTTTTTTGTAAAAAATTGGAAGCGGTATTGTTTTAATCTAGAACTGCAATTAAAAATACCTGCCCCAGTTAACGTGATTTTATTATTCTATAACGAAAATGAAAAATCTCTCTCATCTGCTATTTTCCTGGACTCGGTTTATGATTTTAATTGGACTGAAAAGTTTTTGCTGTCGTGTGTTTTAAGGCCGTTCCCTGACCCAGCATCGTCAAATTGCTCATGTAAGATCATACTTTTCAAAGAAATGTTAAAGGTTAAAATATGAAAAAAAAACATATGTTATATTTGATTATTATCACCTTACATTGACAGCTTTCGTTACACGTTTCACAAAACTTTGCTCGATACAATTCTAATTCCAAACTAACCCTCTAACTCAGACCTTTAATCCAACTTTACTCCAGTTTATTATATCAAACAGTGTAAAACTAAATATAACAGAAAAATTATCCATATTATACACATACATTGACAGCTTTATAAATGGCATGTTTTTAGACGGTATCTTTATAGAAATTAAAACATGTTAAATACTAACTAAATCGGGCGTTCTGTGAGTAGTTCTTTCTCCTTCACTCGTTGCATGAGTGACAATGACGGCTGAGCTGGGTATAGGAACGGCCTTGCTCTAAAAATCGGTAGCTTTATTCCTAACCAGAAGCCGTAATATCACAACTACTCAAATCTATCTACCAAAGCCTAAATTTCCCATAACTAACGAGCCTGTCCCACCTTTTTCATGTAAAAGGATGAATGATACGACCTGCCCACGAGTGCGAGGAATATACAAAACTGGAGATGATGCATATTTCCCGCAGGACACCGCGTAGGAAGAGTAAGCGATGAAACTTGTCATTTTGACGCAGATACGTTGTAACTATATCATCCACATAAACAAAAGGAGCGAAATTGTTTTTTGCGCATTATTTGAAATGTTAAGTGTTTTCGACGTGCTAACGTCTAATAAATCGCGGAACGCAGGCTGCGCGCACGAAAAAACATGAAGCAATAGTAACTTTCCGCCTGTGCCGAGTGCGCAAGTGAGAGCGCGGAACAAGCGATGGAGAGGCACGATCGGCTTAAGCGTGACGTTATCACGTAAAATTATCGTCAGTAAACTGACTTTCCAGACAACCAATATTCTTTTGCCATCTTGCTATTATGATGAAAATTGTGATAGAAGAATCCGTGAAGAACATGGTTAGAATCGACAACTGTTACTGAGGGTAAAATATAGTTACATCATTTTGCTTGACAAATAATAATACAACTAATAGATGAATCTTGAAGTCAAGAAGCTGTAAGTAAATATATTAAAGAACCTTGTCGCTGTAATTGAATTCGTATATTCGTATCACAGCTCATATATCACGCAACAACGACAAGGTACTAACATGGTTTACACCGAATAACGTTTCTTCTGAATCGAAACTTCACTGCTTGAAGATAAAGTTGTTTTTGTAAGTGGGGGATGAAATCCAAAGTAATATGATAAAAAGTGAATGCGGTAAGCTTGGTTTTATATATGTTTTGTAATCTATTGGAAATGCTTATGTGGATTTAGTAGTAGTTTCATAAAAAAAAATAGGATTATAACAGTGTGATTAATGCAGACTGCCACAAATTTTAATGACCCATCACCAAAATAGCCTATTTACGTCCTCGCTGCGTTCCACACGTCTCTTATCATAACGAGGGAGTTTGGGATATAGTCCCACGCGGGCCCAGTGCGGAGCCTTCACACACACATCATTGAATTGCTTCGTATACTCCTATTACGCGGTGAGATTTTTCGATAAAAGAGAAATTTCTCTTTCACCAAATTAGAGCTCAGCTTAAACTTAGGTCATTTAAATGTATATGCATAAAGTACTCAGAGGTACAAGCTAGATTTAGATCCCCGACCCTCTGTTAGAAAGGCGGTAATCAAACCACTAACTAGGCTACCCACCCAGTTACGTAGGGTTGAAGTAAAGGAGCGCAATCTTTATACTTCCAAAAGTGGACACCAAATAGGGTAGGTTGGGGGCGCTGCGGTCGCCACAAGTGTCAAGCCACCTAGGCGGATAGTCTGCAGTAGCGCCTTCAGATGGCGCTGCTGAGGCGAAAACGCAGCGAAAACGGTTGTGAGGGGTGTGTTTTGTTTTGTTGCTTATCAAATCCGCTGGACACGTTTTCAACTGTTTCGCCATATAAGATTGCGCTCCTTACTAAGACACATTCCACACTCCATACACTCAGTCTCAGTGTATACCACAGAGTAGAGAATACGGAAGACTCACCTCCAAAGGCTTCGCAGCTAAGGTCCAAGGTATCCCCTTCGTTGTAAGGCTGCAGCAACCTCGTTGGATCTTTGGTCTTCATATCGAGAATCGTCGGTCGGTTCGGAGGTGCTGATATGGAAAAAAGACAACTTAAGGCCCTGTTCCTATATATTAGGTCCTTACATATGAAATTGGCGTTTGGCGAACTGGCAACTTTGATTCAAAATATGTGGCGTTCGGCTAGGAATTCCAAATTCAAATTTATTTCAAATTTAAGACCATGTATTTCTGTGTTCGAATTACGAAATTTATTTGTTATCGCGTCATTTGTTTTTCTTTCACATCGTTCTGTTCACAATATGGAGAACTTAAAATATCGCTATATTTACGAATATGAGTTTCACCTCGGCACTAGTGCTGCAGAAACGGCTCGTAGGATTAACAATGCGTATGGGGAAGCTACTGCAAAAGAAAATACGGTACGTTATTGGTTCCAACGTTTCCGTTCTGGAAATTTTGACCTACAGAACAAGCCTCGTGGACGGCCGGAGACACAAGTTGATAACGAAGAATTAAAAGCAATTGTGGAAGCAGATCCATCGCAAACCACGTCAGAGTTAGCGGCAGGCTTCGGTGTGAGTGATAAAACCATTTTGATTCACTTGAAACAAATTGGAAAAGTGAAAAAACTTGAAAAATGGGTACCGCATGAATTGAGCGACGCAAACAAAGAAACACGCGTCGAGTGTTGCGTTTCACTTCTCAACCGGCACAATAATGAAGGCATTTTGAATCGTATCGTTACTTGTGATGAAAAATGGATCTTGTACGACAACCGGAAACGTTCTTCACAATGGTTGAACCCAGGTGAACCAGCCAAATTCTGCCCGAAACGAAAGTTGACTCAGAAAAAGGTACTGGTAAGTGTCTGGTGGACTAGTGCCGGTGTCATCCATTACAGTTTCTTAAGATCTGGGCAAACAATCACGGCTGATGTGTATTGTCAACAATTGCAAACGATGATGGAAAAGCTAGCCATTAAACAACCCAGACTGGTCAATCGATCTAGCCCACTGCTGCTTCAGGACAACGCTCGACCACATACGGCACGTTTGACGGCCGCAAAACTACGGGAGCTGCGACTGGAATGTCTTCGACACCCACCATACTCCCCGGACCTTGCTCCAACTGATTACCATTTTTTTCGGAATTTGGACAACTTCATGCAAGGAAAAAAATTCAATTCTCACGAGGCTGTCCAAACGGCCTTCAAAGATTTTATTGATTCTCGCTCACACACTTTTTTTAGTAAAGGAATCAATGAACTACCTTCGAGATGGCAAAAGTGCATAGATAGCCATGGTACATACTTTGACTAAATAAAAAAATAGTTTCATAAAAAAAAATCGTTTTCATTTCTGCCATATGAAACGCCAATTTCATATGTAAGGACCTAATATCACGGTTAAAAATTTACAGATTCTCTATGGAGAAAATGGCAAATTTTAACCATCATCTAAATAAACTTCAGTTCAGAGCACAAATTATTTTAATAGTACTACGTACAGAATGGCCACGGAATCACTCGCCTGAATTTAGCCGGCGCGCAACTCGCGCCCAACTCGCCCTTACCGTCATTTGTTTCATACGGAGGTGGAGAGTGAATCATTGGCCCGGGTAGCGGTACACACACATTTACAAGTGTACAGACGTCCTCGCACGCACACAGACGTCCTCGCATGCTAACATTGACACTTAAATTCTAATTATGTTCGAAATCGTGCTTTTATAGGCCGTGCCCACCGTGTGGTTCAGAGGCTAACTAGTCCGAAGTTAAGTGAAGTTTTGTTCTTTAGGTGAAACTGTCACATAGATTTCGTTGCTTTATATTTCCGAAACATCTAACACAATTATGTTGATAATGTCGCCAGTGTGGTCTACCACCAGCAAGGGTATGACAAAGGGCACGCAGATGGTTTAAAATCGGTTCAAAAGGTTGTAATGATTTAAGAATTTCTCCATTACTGTTTCGGGACACTTCTAATGACTGCCGACTAAAACATCCTATCAAAATATTTAAATCTGAAATCCGTAGCGCAATAAATTTACAAAAGCAGGCCGGTTTATCAAGTTGATTTAGAAAAATGTAATGAACTTTTTCAGTGGAAAGACGTCCACTGTTGGACAATAGAGCTCGTCCAAGATTCTCCATTCTTGAGATCTTCACCAGGTCGTTGCTCCATATTATAGGAGGCCTACCTACTGTGTAGAGGAACTGGGGGATCTTCAGATGGTAGCGCAATGAGGTACTCCTTGAGGGTTATTAATAAAATAGAGTTGAAATTATACTTTGTATATTCTTTTATAGTGGGGCCTAAATACAAGTGCACGTTGCTACATCGAACTTCAGACTACCTCTAGACATTCCAGAACCGCTTTCTTTTTAGGGTTCCGAAGTCCACAAGGAACCCTTATAGTTTCGCCATGTCCGTCCGTCCGTCCGTCTGTCCGTCTGTCCGCACTATTGCTCGGAGATGCTTAGTTCTAGAAAGCTGTAATTTGGCATGAATATGCATATTAGTTACGCTGACAAAGTGGTACAATAAAATTTTGAAATATGTTTTTTTATAGGGTACCTCCCCTACTCGTAAAGTGGTGATGTAATTTTTTTTTCTTGCGTACCCCATGGTGCGGCATATCGTTGAATAGGTCTTAAAAAATATTGTGGGTTTGTTAAAATCATTTTTTTAATAAGTGATGCGTTTGTGAAATATTAAGCTTTAAAGTGCTATTTTTTATTTTTTAGGGTTTCGTGTCCCCCCCCCCCCCCCTGCCAGCTAAATGGTGGTATTTGGATGGCTGAAAAAAATCACGGTTGTGGCATATATAACGTAGTTGAAAGGAAATCTATCACAGCTAAGTAGGCTGTACAAACTTACGAGTAATAGTCGACCAACTTATGATGATGATTTTTCTCAAGCGGCAGGGGCGTCGGGCGGGCACGTCATACCTACCACAGGCTAGCTAGATGCTAATAAGTCTTAGAAAGGTACTGTGGGCATCGTCAACTTCGGAACCTTATACTTTGCGCGTGGCCCGATACGCACTTGGCCGGTTTTTTAATTTTCAAATGATCAGTAGTTCTAGAACGTTTTACAAAACTACAGCCCTAAAGAGTTCTTATAGCGAGGGCTATACCAACTCTACACTACCATACTGTACATGTTTCTTTAGTTAGAGTATCACGTATCTATAGCACGTGTTCCCATCGTCTAAATTATGCTATAAATGAGCTATATAAGGGTTCCATTAACGTCAACAGAATCAAGTTGCCGACAAGCTAATATAATCGTAATTGGACGGAAAAACTCTTTGATGACGGCAATTTTATGAGTAAAATTAAATTATTTCGTACGCGTTCTGAATACGTTTGAGTTACTGAGTTTTGAGTGTTAATTATAAATAATTAGGCACGGTTGTCGCTTCCAGTACCCATTTCGTATTTGTATGATCATCACATCAAAAGGCATGAGAAGAGGTTTTGTAATGCATTATGAAATTACGTAGGAATTCATTATAACTACAATACATGACAGTTGTTAATTATCCAGGCGCTTCTAATACAATTTAATGCAGTTAAAAAGACGTTTCGAAAATCATTCTCTAAGGAGTGTTGTCCCCGAGGGAACCAAGAAAACTCCAGTTCTTCACAAGGACTTTAATACCTACAACCAAAATACAACTGACATACAAAACAAATCTATCAAACATCAATTTTAAATTTTTTGGGCCTCATAAGAAGGCTCAAAATCACTCAGAGGGCAATGGAGAGTGCTATGCTCGGGGTTTCTCTGCGTGATAGAATCAGAAATGAGGATATCCGTAGTAGAACTGGGGTCACCGACATAGCCCGAAGAATTGCGAGCCTTAAGTGGCAGTGGGCGGGGCACATTGCTCGCAGGACTGATGGCCGGGGCCGGAAAGTTCTCGAGTGGCGCCCGCGAACCGGGAGACGAGTTGTAGGTAGGCCTCCAACAAGATGGAGCGACGACCTCGTGAAGGTCGCGGGAAACCGGTGGAAGCAAGTAGCACAGGACCGCTCTGAGTGGCGAGCCTTGGGGGAGGCCTATGTCCAGCAGTGGACGTCTTTTGGCTGAAATGATGATGATGATGATGATCAATTTTAAAAATATTTCATAAAAAACCTATCCTATGGCCAACATTGCCGACAAAGTGTCATGGTCACAATGACATAATTAGTTTATTTGAAGAATTCGCGGACATTGTTTGTTGTTCTAATTAAATGAAAATGTCAAGTACGTTTTCGTAATAAAGAAATACGTGGCAAAAAGGTTGGAGAGTTGGAGGTGACCTGTTGGTGACCGACCTCTTCTTTACTTTGTATTTTTATACCTTTTTTTTGACTTGTTTTTGATTGATTTATAGTTTTAGTAGTTGCCTTAGTTACGTGCATAAGCGAGGTCCTGTTAATATTATTACATTTTAATTCTCTAATACTTGTCTTCATTTTACCATTAAAACATTATAATCATACAGTCCACTCCGCTCCGCTACATTTTTGGTCCATTCTCACCGTAAGTAGAACCATTTCCTTGTATATTTTTCATCTTGTCACTTCGTGTCAAAAATTTTCACACCTACGTTTCATCGATTTTCACTTCGTTTTCAAACCATTTTCGCCTCATTTTCAATACATTTTCGCTTAGTGTGGCTTAGTTTTTTAAAACATAGGTTAGTAGATAGTTATTAGTTTCATTTCGATACCATGGAGACACGTAGTAAGAGCAAATCGCTGGCGGACCTCACAGCTTCGAGAGCCGAGCGCACGCCGCGCGTTCGCGTAGAACGCTCACCGATCGGCGTCCGGCCGGCTCCGCCCGTGGCAACGGCTATTGTTTCGGAATTGCCAGCTAGCTCGGTCACACATCCAGAGCGCACATGTATTAGTGCGGCACAACCGAGCCCAACTAAGCACTCTAGTGACCGATCTAGCATGAAAAAAGAAGGCAATCCCAAAACATTAGCTCACGAAACACTTAGTGCTTGCAGCGAGCAGTCCGCGAGCCACCGCTCGCACTCTTCCCGTTCGTCTGCAACGGTTCGCGCGCAGAAGTTAGCCGTCGAAGCAGACGCTCTGCGGCACCGCCTCGAACGTGAGCGCGAGCTTGCGCGCCAGCAAGCTGACCGCGAGCGCGAGCTTGCGCGCCAGCAAGCTGACCGCGAGCGCGAGCTTGCGCGCCAGCAAGCTGCACGCGACCGTGAGCTTGCTCGACTTGAACTCGAAGCGGAACAGACGGAGCTGCAAGCCAAACTCGCGGCTCTGGATGCACAAGATAAGTCTAGTTGTTCTCATTCAAGACGTACTGCAACGTGGGTCTCTGAACAAAACGCTAACATACGTAGTTTGATTCATAGAAGCATGCCTGACGAGGTAGCGGCTGTCACCTTGGGCAACGATCAAGGACATCCTTTGCAGCCAGCTAGCCACGTCAACACGGCACCACTTCAGGAACCATTTGTCAACAAAGCGTTCAACGAGACACCTATACGCGCTCTTAACAGTGAAAACGTCATGACATCGCAACAACAACCGACTCTCAGCACCCATCAACCAGACCCTTTATCGCAGCTCGCACACGCCATCACTGCTTTATCTGACCGACCAAAAAAGCCTGAACTAGTTATTTTTTCAGGCGACATTGGTCAATGGATGGCATTTAAAACCAATTACGACCGAACTAAATCTAGTTTCTCCCCAGCAGAGAATTTATCGCGGTTGAGCAACACGATCCGTGGACAAGCGTACGAGTCCGTAGCGTCGCTCCTCTGGACAAGCCGCGACCCGCAGGACGTCGTGGACGCCTTGGAGCAGACTTACGCCCGCCCGGAGATCCTGGTCGGCCGCGAGGTCGCTGCGCTGCGTGCCAATAATAAGATAAGTTCTGCCGAAGATTTAAATTTGCTTGCAAACAAATTGCGTAATTTTATTGCGACAATTAAAATGCTCAAGCAAAGTGAGTACTTATATTCACCTGAGCTTTTCCGTTGTATCCTGCTTAAGCTTAGCGAACATACAAGAGCTCGATTTACAGATTTCGCTGCTGCGTATGTGCCTGGTGAACATAATCTCGCAAAACTAGAGCTCTTATCGCGTTTTCTTTTAACCGAGGCGGATAAACAGCTAAAATATAATTTTACTTTCGACGGAACTGTAAAACCGCAAACTTTTACACATTCAGCAAAGCCTTTTGTTAAAAGAGAGACGGTTCACGCCACGGTCTCTACCATCAAACCTCCTGAATGCACATACTGCAAACAAGGACTACATACCATAAAGGCTTGCAAGGTTTTTCTGTCTTTGGCTGTAGACGACAGATGGCGCTGGGTCCGCGAATCCAAAATTTGCTACCGCTGTCTTAAAGCTAATCCGCATACGTGGAATAACTGCAAGGCCAAACACTGTGGGGTAAACGGATGCACTCGACGTCATAATTCCCTCTTGCACGGCATGGCCACAGCCACCGACAGCAACAATGCTTCATCTTCATCATCCAGCTCCAGCGCTCAGTGCAACAACACGCAAATACCTTCTGCCAGCACAACGACAACCGCTAACATTGACGAGACCGAGTCACATATTAAGGTCGCGAATACCTCTGATTCTTTAATCAACATGACAGGGTCATCGCAGCCGACTCCTCGCCCCCGCGGCTTGTTGAAGACGCTTCCGATCGTGCTCGAGGGCCCCAGCGGCGAGTTCGAGACCGTGGCGCTGCTCGACGAGGGCAGCACGGCCACGCTGATCGACGGCGACGTGGCGGAGCACATCGGCATTAAACCGGACCGTAAGGAGCGTCTTCGCATTGAAGGTGTTGGAGGTATGACGAAATTAGTCGACGTAAGTTACGTCAACTTTTACGTCAGAGGACGTAACCTACCGGATCGGTACCTCGTCGAGCACGCGCGAGCAATTAAGCCTTTAGGACTCCGCGTGAATAATCCAGAACCCATTAACTTTTCGGATTTTACGCATTTAAACGAGTTAGCGGACGAACTGTCACATTCTCACGGTACGCCAACCGTACTTATTGGCGCTCCTGATTGGCATTTATTATTAAGCCGCGAAATGAGGAGCGGGAAAAAGAATGAACCTGTGGCGTCGAGGACTTTATTAGGCTGGGTTTTGCATGGCGCTATATCAGTTTCATCAAAACCGGTTGACTTCGTTAACCACGTTCACGACGATCTAGATGCGCTTATTAAACGTCAGTACGACATTGATTCTTTGGGAGTAATGAAGAGCACTCCGCGTTGCTCTAATGATGATCAAAGAGCCATAGACATTGTCGAATCTTCAGCACGCCAACTAGATGACGGTCATTATGAAGTTGCTTTACCGTGGAAAAAGGACATACCGAAGCTCATACCGGACAGCTATCCGCAGGCACTTTCGCGTTTTAAAGCTCTTCAACGTCAGATGTCCAAAGACGCAGCTTTTGCTGCCGCCTACCAACAGTTCATGGACAACATCATCAGCAAGGGCTACGCGGAAGAATGTGATCCCGAAACTTACTATAAACGGCTCCCACCTAATGAGTCTTGTGTCAACGCAGACAGCAGTATCCGTTGGTACCTACCGACCTTTGGTGTCTTTCACCCACAGAAAAAGAAAATGAGAGTGGTTCATGACGCTGCCGCAGTCACAAAAAATGTGAGTCTCAACTCGTTACTTTTACAAGGTCCCGACCTGCTTTGCTCCCTCCTGGACATCCTGTTTCGTTTTCGAGAAGGTGCAGTGGCCCTGAACGCGGATATTAAAGAAATGTTCCCACAAGTTAAAATTGCCGTGAAAGACAGAGACGCTCAGCGCTTCCTCTGGCGTAACAAAGATGGCGCACTCATGGAGTATCGCATGGCGTCCATGATTTTCGGTGCGGTGTCCAGTCCTTTCATCGCGCTCTACATAAAGGACAAGAACGCGAAAAAAGTGGAAACCAGCTACCCCGCAGCTTCTCGCGCTATCCTCGAAGACCATTACATGGATGACTATCTGGGAAGCTTCGCTGACGCCACAGAAGCTGCACAGCTAGCTGCCGACGTAGCCACAGTGCACAAAACTTGTGGCTTCGAAATGCGAGCGTGGACGACCAACAATCCAGCTGCGCTTTCCCTTGTGCCTAAAGAGTTATGGAGTGATGCCAGCTCAGACGTTTACCTACCACCTAACAATGAAGTAGGCGTCCTGGGCGTCAAGTGGAACCCGTATCATGATTTGCTAAGTTTTCGTGCCAACCTCTGTGCTCCAACTGGCGCTTTGACTAAACGCAACTTACTGTCCAGTGTCATGAAAGTTTACGACCCGCTCGGCCTCCTGATGCCTATTATAATCTGGGGACGCATAATTATCCAGAAAGTGTGGCGAGAAGGCATCGATTGGGACATACCGGTACCCGAAAGATTCGTCATCGAATGCAACGACTGGTTCGAGCAGCTGCAAGGATCTGCTGACATCCGAATCCCACGATGGTATATGAGCAGATCAGACCCAACAGATATACAGCTGCATGTATTCTGTGATGGTGGAGAACAGGCTTACGCATGTGTGGCCTACTGGCGCTTCACTTACGAAGACGGGTCAGTATCCACGACACTTATAGGGAGCAGAGCACGTGTTGCTCCTTTGAAACCACTCTCCGTACCACGTCTTGAATTACAGGCAGCGCTTATTGCATCACGGTTTGCCCAAACTATTTTACATGCCCATCGTGCGATTTCACCCTCCGCAGTCACTTTTTGGACGGACTCCACCACGGTCCTAAAGTGGATTCGGAGTGACGCACGAACCTTCAAAGCTTTCGTTGCACATAGACTTGGAGAGATACTAGAAACTACAAGTCCATCTAATTGGCGGTGGATTCCCACCTCTATGAACGTTGCTGATGATGCAACAAAACCTAAAAAACTAAATTTAACGCCGTCGCACAGGTGGTTTTCTGGTCCTTCTTTTCTCATAGATCCATCTTGCACCTGGCCAATTGAGCAGGCCATAGACGTAGAGGAGACTTCACCAGACTCCGAGTTAAAGTTGGAACTTGTGGGGTTGCTCCTCGACGTCGTCGCGAATGACCCTCCGGTACCAAACCCGACGCATTTTAGTTCTTGGTTGCGCTTGATTCGCACTACCGCTCGCGTCCTCCAGGCCGCACGGCTCTTTCGGTCAAAACTATCTCGGCAAATACATCCAAATTCCAAATTGTATATAGATGGCGCCACATCTCCCTTTCGACTAAGCGCCTTCGACATTACACAAGCCGAGAAGATGCTACTTCAGCGAGCCCAGATGGACAGTTTCCCGGAAGAAATCAAAAGCGCACAAGCCGCACAACCCGTAGCCAAGAGCAGTCGACTTGCCAAATTCGCACTAGTTTTAGACAACGACAACCTGCTCCGATTGGACTCCAGAATAAAGTCTGCCCCAGGAATCAGCAACTACACAAAATCACCCATTGTCCTAGACGGCCGACATCACATTGTTCGTCTTCTAATCCTTCATGAACACGCACAAGCATCGCATCATTTTAATGAACTTGTGCTCAACGAACTGAGTCAAAGATACCACATTTTAAGAGCACGGGACACTATACGCAGTGTTGCAAATACATGTCCAAAGTGTCGGAGATACAAGGGTGATCTTATTGTGCCCAAGACCGGCGACTTACCGTCAGAAAGACTAGATCACCACAAGAGACCTTTCACCCACGTCGGCCTCGACTATTTCGGCCACGTCACGGTAACCGTGCATCGTCGACGCGAGAAGCGTTACGTAGCTCTCTATACGTGCTTGGTGTCAAGAGCCATACACCTCGAAGTCGTCACTTCATTAACTTCAGACGCAGCCATTATGAGCCTCAGACGTTTTATCGCCCGCCGAGGGTCGCCGACCACGATATTTTCGGACAATGGCACAAATTTTGTCGGAGCCTCCCGAGAATTACGAGCGCTTCATGATGAGTCGGTGGAGGACTTCGCCACCAATCACAAGATCAACTGGCGCTTTATCCCAGCGGTCAGCCCGTTCATGGGCGGGGCGTGGGAGAGATTGGTGCGCACCACAAAGTCTGCCCTCAGATCCTGCCTCATTGACAAAGCCCTGAAAGAAGACGTCCTAACAACCTTTTTGCACGAGGCCGAAGCAATCATCAACTCGAGGCCACTCACGTACGTCTCATCTTCGTCCGACTGTCCCGAAGCAATAACGCCGTTCCACTTTATTCTCGGCACCTCGTCGACAGCACCATGGACATGTACGCTAACTGATGCGGACCTAGTGCGAAGGTGCGATTGGCGCAGAGTCCTACGCCTTGCGGACCATTTCTGGGCACGATGGCTACGTGAATATTTACCCACACTACGACCCAGAGGACCAGCCAGAGACGCTCCGACGCTAGGAGAGGGTGATGTGGTACTCATCGCCGATCCTTCCCTTCCTCGTGGTCTTTGGCCTCTAGGGAGGGTAGTTAAGGCCTACCCCGGCCAAGACGGAGCGGTCCGCGTAGTAGATGTCCGCACGAGGGGTGGCACTCTACGCCGACCGGCCCGGAAACTAATTTTACTCGAAGCAGAGTCTCGGTCGGTCACCACCGATCAGTAGTGTTCCACTGGGGGTCGGGTATGTTGGTGACCGACCTCTTCTTTACTTTGTATTTTTATACCTTTTTTTTGACTTGTTTTTGATTGATTTATAGTTTTAGTAGTTGCCTTAGTTACGTGCATAAGCGAGGTCCTGTTAATATTATTACATTTTAATTCTCTAATACTTGTCTTCATTTTACCATTAAAACATTATAATCATACAGTCCACTCCGCTCCGCTACATGACCTAAGGGGGCGTCTTTCCCTTTGAGATGAAATGAGTGTTTTTTTTATCTCTAGCGCACCCCATCCACGGGGTGTCGTTGGATAGGTTTCCAAAAAGCCACAATTTTTTCAAGACCTGCCTTCAAAAAATGTTGTTGTTTTTTGAAACCAATGTTTCAATGTATCTAAGGGGTCCGTTTATTGTTATATTAGCTATAAAGTTCTATTTTTGTTACAGTTAAGTGTCCCTTCTGCAAGCTATTTAAATAATTGTTCGTGCTATACAATGCACACTTGCAATGGACACTTAACTGTAACAAAAATAGAACTTTGTAGCTAATATAACATTGATCTATTATAAGTACGTACCTATTCACAATCAGTCGAAGAAAAATGGCTCGTCAAAACGGGTTCCCGAACAACTCGGGCACCCGTTTGGCGCTCAGTAAATAGATACTTAAATCTTATAGTGTTAGGTTTACTTTTGTATAAAATATTTATCTTGACACATATTATAAAGATGCGTTATAAGCATATTGGAATGTATTTTCTAATGTAAGTTTGCTCCATATATTTTGACATATTCTGTTAGGCACTGTTCGTCCATATGTTATTATACCTGTCCATATGTCGATGGTTGTGTAGAGTAGATTTTAATAGTACATTACAGACCTAGGTAGGACCTGGTGAATTCGTAAATGTCCCAGATCGCAGGTTTCTGTGGCCCGAACTGAAGGTGAGGGCCATAAATATGAGATCTGGGGCTTTACGAATTACCGCCCGTGGTTTGTCAAAAGTTTTACATCTTGCCTTGGCCAAGAAGTGAGATTTTCTCTCCGCGTAGCGGGCAGAAAATCCCACTTTATGGCCAAGGGTGATGTAAAAGTACTTACGAGATAAAGTCGACCAAATCGGACGAAGATGCGGACAGCAGCTAGTATTACCTAAATAATTTCGGAGGGAGGTTCAACTTCATCAAATGAATCAAAGACTCGGAAGAATCAACTTCAATTGGAATGTGAAGGAAGGTCTAAACTCATTGATTGTGACCCTTCATTCCAAGTTATTAGAATTCCCCGGCAGCCTTGTTGAAGTATTATTTATTACTTATTGTTGCCTAGATATTGTCCGGCAGATAATATTACAGTCGAGTTCATTAATATGTGTATACTTTTGGACCTTATTACAACGTGGTAAGGTGCAAAAGTGTGTATATAAAGGCGAACTCGACTGTACAGCAGTGGACGTCTTTCGGCTGAAATGATGAATATTACCGGGACGCCGTGGTGGCCTAGTGGTTCGACCTACCGCCTCTCATGCAGAGGGTCGGGGGTTCGATTCCGGCTCACACCTCTAAGTTTACTTATGTGCGAAATTCAATTTGAATTTACCACTGAGCTTTTCGGTGAAGGAAAACATCGTGAGGAGACCTGCAGGCAGCGAAGCAATTCAAAGATGTGTGTGAAGTCCCCAATCCGCACTGGGCCCGCGTGGGGACTACAGCCTAAACCCCCTCGTGATGAGAGGAGGCCTGTGCCCAGCAGTGGGATGCAAATAGGCTGTACCTAGTAGTAGTAGATAATATTACTATGGCATTAAGTAATTTCCTTACGAATATTAAGATTATGGATGCTTGTATTAATTTTAGTAATTTACTTACAGGTACTTTAAGACCATAATCGTAATATTCATCAATCATCAATATACATAGGTCATGCCAAACGTTGTGACGATTTTAACCACAGTATCAGATATCGATTCTAAGCATGTTTTTTAGGGTTCCGTATCCAAAGCATAAAATGGAACCCTATTACTAAGACTCCGCTGACCGTCCGTCTGTCACCAGGCTCTATCTCATGACGCGTGATAAATAGACAGGTGATTTTTTTACAGATGATGTAGTTCTGCTGCCGCTATAACAACAAATACTAAATAACAGAATAAAATAAATATTTAAGGGGTCTCCTATCCAACAAACGTGTTTTTTTGCCGTTTTTATAGATAATGGTACGGAGCCCTTCGTGCGCGAGTCCGGCTCGCACTTGGCCAGTTTTTTTGGTTTTTATTTTTTTTCGGATTAAAAAAAAGCATGTGATTCAGGTATCGTTCACACCATGAACCCCACACTTTTCTTTTTAGTATAACTCAGTCTGGATTAGGAACTTCACCCACATCTCTGAAAATATTGCACGGTGTTTTTCTTTACCGGTAAGAGCAGTGATAAATTGAAATTGAATTTCGCAAAGTTTACTCCGAGGAGTGAGGTGGATCTTAACCTATATGATAATAGGCGGTAGATCAAACAGCTATGTCGCCATGGAATTGTTATCCCTCCATTTTGAAAATGGTTCCTAGATGACATTAACATACTAAGGCCGGAACTGCACTGGTAAGTTTTACTTGCGTAAGTCGCTTATGCGAGTAATTTACGGTAAAATTACGTGTGAAAATACCCTCATAAGTCACTTATCATAATTTCTTACAACTTGCGGCTTGAGGTTGCTCACGGAAGCACTTCTCAACTGTTTAGTGGTATTTTATTACTTTTTACAATTAACTACTGCTTTAACTTGCATTTGAATCGGAATTTTGGATTCTGACTTCGGTACGTCGGTAAGTGTAGTGTAAACGGGTACGGGTAAGTAAAACTCACAGAAATTACGTAAGTGCTTCTCACCGTAATTTTATTTTTAAGTGTAAATGGATTCGTAAGTCACTTTTGTAAATATTACGTAAGTCACTTACCAGTGTAAATCCGGCCTAAAACTAACAGTTGGAAGTGGCTCTACTAAGTCAACATTACAGTATCTATCGCAGATACGAGTATAAGCAAAACTTTGTACTAACTTCATAAAGTACCAAACGAGCTCCCAGAACTTCTCAAACTAGTTTTTAAATGAGTATCACTCCGAATCAGCCCCTTGAGACATGGGACAAAATATATCGACGTAACAAAATATCTTTGAAACAAAAAGATCAGGTTGTCCATGAACAATCGTGTTTGTGAAACTTTTCTGGCTCATAGACCAATCGAAATTGTCTCTATTAGGTGTTTAACTCTTTTTGTTCATCCATACTCGATACTAATATTATAAATGTGAAAGTGTGTTTTTTTGTTTCTTTGTCCTTCCTTCACGCCGTAACGAGTGGACACAAAGGATACTTTTTATACCGATACTAGCTTCTGCCCACGACTTGGCCTGCGTGGAATTCGGTTATCGCGCTCCCGCGGGAACTATGCGCTTCTCCGGGATAAAAAGTAGCCTATGTCCTTTCCCGAAACCCCAACTATCTCCACGCCAAATTTCATTTCAATCGGTCCAGCGGTTGAAGCGTGAAGAGGTAACAGACAGACAGACAGACAGAGTTACTTTCGCATTTATAATATTACTAGCTGACCCCGCGGACTTCGTACCGCCTTAAACCTCACGGAGCCCGAGACCTTTCCAACGAATGCAAAACCGTGGAAATCGGTTCGTGCGTTCTGGAGTTATAGCGTCAGGGAGGAAAACCGGACTTATTTTTATATAGTAGATTAAATATGGATATGGATTTCCACGGGAACGGATTTTCCACGGGTCAAACCAATCTTTCACTACTTCTATAACTATAACTGGTCTCTATGTACAGTCAAGGGCATTAATATGTGTACACTTTTGCATCCTGTTCCGTTGTGTTAAGGTCCAAAGGTGTATACATATTAATGCCCTTGACTGTACCTATAGTATCATCGGATACGCAAATTCAAAGTCTACGCGGGATGAAGTCGCGGGCAAACGGCTAGTAATAAATATTTGCTTGTAGGTAGTGTAATATTTGCATTAGGTATTACTACTACTACTACTGCAGCCTATTTGCGTCCCACTGCTGGGCACAGGCCTCCTCCCATCACGAGAGGGTTTGGGCTATAGTCCCCACGCGAGCCCAGTGCGGATTGGGGACTTCACACACATCTTTGAATTACTTCGCAGATGCGTGCAGGTTTCCTCACGAATATTCACGAATATTTGCATTGTACATGTCTAATTACTTCAAACTTTTAAAATGGATCTTGCGGCTGCTGTCATTTTATTAAATGTAACTTTTACATACTTCTAATAGTACTTACTACCAATTGACAATCTCATTAGGACTGAAAAGTTTTGGGTCCATCCGTTAAGGCACTTGGGAATAACAGGGTAACTAAGTTTGTATGAAAAGTCGAGAAAATATCGAGTCGAGAGTACAGACGACTGTGAGGTTCGCCAGTTGAACAACTTTTTACAATAATAAAATAAAATAATAGGTAGTGGTAAAATAATACATTAATGTGCTATAATAATACGAGACCGCACTGTGCGCACCAGTGCATTAAAAGTGTTTTATCTACGCTCATATCATAAACCCTCTATGATGCGTTCAAAAACCGCAAATTATGACCAGCTCAGATCTTAATGATAAACTGTTTAGTTAGAACAGATTTCTCATCTGTGAAAATGTTCTAATAGCTGTATAATAGTAATAGCTGTTTCGATGGTCTAATACTAGCATTCAAATTTCGAACATCTTCGAATAGCAATGCCTGCCTATATTCTTCAGTCGAACAGTTCAAAAGTTTGTTCCAAATTCAAATGTTGGCTCTATTTAGTCTATGCTTTTTGAAAATCAAATGTGAGACACTGACGTATTCGAATGGGGACTATCGTTTCTTTGCTCACCAGTTGGCGCCACTGTTGACTGAGGTCCAGAGGTCTAGCTGTCAAAGGCGACTTTATAAGATTCGGCGCCGAAACAACGTTTTAAATCTTGGATCTCATTAAGTTTATTAATTATTAATAATAATGATCATATCGAGTAGCTATGCCGCAATGTAGTGGAGTTCCGTTTAGTTTGAAAAAAAAGAGTTTTTTTTAAAAGCGTTTCCATTCATCGCCAAATAATCCATATTTGCGATAATTCCACGAAGGAAATCACTTTCGAACAGGTAAATTAAAGAAATTATAATTTTTGTCACAAAACCAGTGAAAAGTGAATGTTATTGGACCTCACGCGACACTAGCGCCTCTAGTGGCAAATTCACACGCGATAGCCCCCATTGCCGCCATTGTCAGCCGATTTTGAAGCATCTGAGAGGATTTATAAAATGAGTGTAGACATGTGTAGATAAAGTTGTGTATGCAACTGTACATAATTAGGCCTTAAAACACTCGTGCGATAGTATTATGAAAGTCGCTTGGCGGCTCGTTTCATAAAGCCCCACTCGTGTTTTAAGGACCTTTATTATGTAGCAGTTACCAAAACTACTATTAAAGGCTCAATTATTAGAAACTATATTTGTTATTTTAGAGACACAACATTGTATTTTTATTTTACGCGTGAAAAGATATTTTTCCTTTCAACACCAATTAAAATCGAGAATCAAATTTTCATTAAACAGCCTCCCAAAAGCATCGAAACCCAAGAATCCAATCAGCGCCCGATTTTATATTTTAAATCAAATACTCTTTTACGAGACTCCCTAATTAACTTTTAATATACGCTTTGCAGCTTCGTATCGGGTTATTGTGAAAAGGTCAATAAAGCCTAAAGAGAAGCCAGAAGCATATGATGCGCTGATTTTCCGAGCTCAAGTTACGACATTTTAATTAACGCAATTATTGGATTTTTGTATTGTGTTTTAACTGTGTATGATCAACACTAATGTGTAATTACACAATTACATAATTGTAATACATCATTAAATCACCAAGCCTAAATAAATCACCAAAACTGCTTATTTACGGTAAGGATTCACAATCTGAGATACGCTTCACGCTCGTGAACGGGTGCTGTCTGTGGGGTCCGGTCTGTCCATGCTTGCAAGGACGTTTAAAAATAATCATTTACTTTAAATATATTACAAAGTCAAACATTTTCAGCGAGAGACCTCATCATGTTCTTATTGACATGTATTACTGAACTCTTTTATACATGATGTATTTCATTATTTATTGACATTTTGAGACTGTCGACATCTATGGAGTTTATATTTATTTGACAATGGAGGCCATCTCCAAATTTTTTTCAGGACCCTTGGAGACTATACATCTCTAAGATCTTAGATTTAAGTTTAAGTTAGGGACTATACATCCCTTCACTGTAATGTACATTTTGTAACTATGGAAAGTTTGAAAAAGGCCTTCTGCTTGAGTTTGTTGCGGCGCTTCTTCTCAAGCAATGGATCTAGGAAGCGCTGGTAAATTCTTCTGACGTGTAAAAGTGCCCCTATGTGGCCAATTTGCTGAATAAATGATTGAATTTGAATTTGAATCAGCCGGAGAAAAATGGCCCCGTCAAAACGGGTGCCCAAACAGCTCGGGCACCCGTTTGCCCTTCGTTAAAGAGGCGTTATAAGCATATTGGAACGTATTTTCTAATGTCAGTTTGCTCCATATATTTTGACATATTCTGTTAGGCACTGCTCGTCCATATGTTATTACTTATCATAGGTCAATGGTCCTACTGCAGGCCTCCTCTCACCACGAGAGGGCTTGGGTCATAGTCCCCACACGGGTCCAAGTGCGGTTTTGGGATTTCCTTGAATTACTTCGCAGAAGCATGTAGGTTTCCTCGCGCTGTTTTTCTTCATCGTAAAGCTGAGTGATACATTCAAATTGAAGGTGTGAGCCGGAAGTCGCGGGTAAAATCATTGATTTATATTTTTAAGACTACTTACTGATAACGGTGAAGTTGAGCCTCAGATTCCTCGTTGGTGAGTTTCTGAAGTCGACCCTGCAGCGGTAGAGGCCGGCGTCGGGCGGGGCCACTCCTTCCACCAGGAGGACCGCGGTGGAAGCCGCGGCGCGGAAGTAGGCTCGCGGCCCGAAGCCGCTGGGGGAAGACCAGAGCTTGGGCTGTGCCACCAGCCGGCCGCGGACATCGTAGCTGCCAACAGATTATAATTATTAAAAACCGACCAGAAATAGTACATTACAGACCTAGGGTGTTGAATTCGTATATGTCCCAGATCGCAGGTTTCTGTTACCCGAACCGAAGGTGAGGGCCATAAATATGCGATCTGGGGCTTTTACGAATTACCTCCCGTGGTTTGTCAAAAGTTTTACATCTTGCCTTGGCCAAGAAGTGAGATTTTCTCTCCGCGTAGCGGGCAGAAAATCCCACTTTACGGCCACGGGTGATGTAAAATAAAAAACCTACTCTGGGGGCGTTAAATTAGCAATAATCCTAGCAACGCTAAGCGCCGGTTGATTCAAGTGCTGTTGACGGACTCCTGGTCGTTAAATATGGCCGCCGAGCTGTCATTCCATACAGAAACGTCATTTTGTCCCATAGTAAAATATTTGACGTTAACTTTAACGAACGGTTTGAATCAACCGACCCTACCTGTCATGTTGACAACAAGGTCAGTAATGTCATTTAGAAGAATAGAGTCCATTCCTTCAGATTTTCTCTCTGACAAATTTGTCGTATTGTAAATCAGTTTTCTTATAAGTGACTCAATAGTTTTCGGCATTTATCACTCACGAAATCCAATAAATAAACCAGGCACAATCAACACTTCACTTTAACAGCAATTTACATACAATTCACTCAATTACAAAATAACTGTAAAATTAATACTTTACATATTTAAAGAAATTGACAATAATTTTGTTTTAATAGATAATGGTACGGAATCCTTCATGCGCGAGTCGGACTCGCACTTGGCCGGTTTTTATATTACCTTTCAAAAGGACGGGTGTAGTCACAAGGTTAATTAAATTGCAACTTAAAATCTCTTACAGGACTGTCGAGAAGGTAAAAATTACAGCGTGTGTTTGTCATGTAGTTCAGCGTTTATTTTTAAACTAAAATGCCTCAAGTTGCGGGAAAAAATAGCATGTTGCTTAACATTATCCGAGTTCCTAAGGAAATAAGTCTGTCCCGCGGGGTATAAAACATGTTAAGGAGAAATGATGATGTGGTAAGAGTAATTTTCTCCCCCGTGACGTTTAATCAGCTCGTGACAGAAAAATAAAACGCTGCTTAATTAAAACTGACTTTTATTTGCTAGAGGGTAATAAACTGTTTTACGATTGAGCTCTGACATTATTTCAATGGGAAGATTTAAATTGACCTATAGTTTGAGTAAGTTTTTTTCCGCGTCTGTACGGGTAATTGCATTTTAGAAACTCGACTAAAAATGGAAACTAGTTAACATTAGTTTGTAAGTAATGTTCGAAGTTGAACCGGAACGTGTCAGTAGTGAATAGACACTAAACCGCTAATAAGATTACGGTAGGTAGGTTCCCAGAGTAAGCACACAATCCACTTGGGGCTCGGCTGAAAACTGTGGTTTTTACTGCAGCACAGGCTCAGCTGAATCTTATTTGAGTAATAGTACTACAGAAATAGTTCATTTTGCTATACCAATAAATATTTACATCGTTTGCATAACTTCAATTACGTTGTAGTGAGTATTTTGTTTCAACAAAATGGACTGAAGTTCTGAGTGAAAATAGAAGAATTTATTTTTAGATTCTATCAATTTTGTCCACCGAATCTCATTTGAAACATGGCTGAACACGTTAGTAGATAGGTACTCAATCTAGTTCAAATTAGGGCTACATTTGCTTAATTTGGGACAGTGGCTTTATTTGAAAACAGCAGCTTAACGTGTCTCGTAGATTAAGTATCCTTCAATTTCATAAAACTACAGTTGCAGCACGTAATCCTTACTCGATATAGTTCCGACAGAAATATATTTTTCTCTTTTCTTGCTCGTAAAGTTGTACTTTAGGCTGACAGAAGGCTGCATAAAAACTTAACACACACACAGCGCAGTACGTCTTGCAGTACGTAGCCGGCATTCTGACGCCATCGGCTATCAATCAGTCCTACGAGCAATGTGCTCCGCTACATTACGTTGCAACTAACCTGTAAAGTGGTTCCCCGTCGCTCTCCTTGAACCAAAGCACCATGGAGACCTGGTCTCCGGGTGCGAGGGGCTGGATGTCGCAGGGTAGCGCCGCTTTCTTGCCCAGTACTCCTTGAACATGCGCTGTTGGTACTGAAACAAAGAAAGCTGTCCATTAGCCTTAGGTCCACCAGTTCTGGTCTTGAGTAGATTATTCCTATCATCAGCAGAGTTGGCCAGCCACTCGTCATAATCGTCATCAGTTCAGTCGAAAGACTTTCTGTTCTTTAAAGTTTATAGACCCCACCTAAGCACCCATCCTTTAACTTCTAGTAGATCATCGCGCCGTCTTGTTAGATACTTATAGCAGCTTAAGCCGACTTGCTCCAACGCCGCTAACCGATTCGAATAGTCTAACTCGAATAAAGACTAAAGTCGAGTAAAGTTGATACAAACTAAACCTGAGTTAAGAGACTGACCCAACATTAGCGATTAGTCAGCAATTCCTCGTAATTTGCAAGCAGTAAAGAGTGATGTTTCAAATAAAGAATTTTTTGAGAGTATTTATGTACCGATTTTTTAATCATAACAAAGGACACTTGCTCCGTCATACACACAGTATTGCGAGTAGAATTGCTTTTCTTTGTTTTTCCTCAACTGAAAAAAGTGATACTTTCCCCAATTTCGTAAATTAGACTTGAAAATGTCTCATTTAAATAAATCTGACAAAAAACATTTCTCGAAGGCCTCACAAATTGGTAACACCTTTTGTCTACTCCAGAACAACTAAAACATTTCAGATACGCGTTTGAACGTGAACGTCTTCCATAACGAGCTCATTATTAAGGCTTCTTATATTTAATAGACAAATTTAATACCTAAACAGCTCATTCAAAAGTAAACTTTGTGTTGTGAGAGACTAAAGTAACGTTGGATACGACGTTTGTAGAAAAGCTGTGCAGTGTCCTGCTATCTCCTCTGCGTGAAAATCTCCTTAGAGACTGCTTTGGCCTTTGAATATTTTGTGTAGGGTGTTAGTTAATTACCTACGCACTACGTAAGCAGAATAACGGTCGATGAAATATCTTTAAACCATACTCAGATGACGTACGCAAAAACACATTTAAATAAATTAGATAAATAATAAATAAAAGTAGTTATTTTTCTACTAGTAGTATACTACCGCCACGTCGGACCGATTCAAAAGGGCCAATCAGTAATCGATTATTTTTTCTTCTATTTGAGTGACAAAACGTCTATCAGCTTGAACGGCCCGAGTGCGACTGAGCGCAGTTAGTCCTTCTGTCTAATACGTAAGTCTATAAAATGACGATTTCGAACACAATTCGAATGAAGTGTCAAGGTTTGCGCGCGAGGACGTCTGTGTGCGTGCGAGGACGTATTGTACACTTGTAAATGTGTATGTACTACTACGCGGGCCAATGATTCATTCACCATCTCCGGATGAAACAAATGACGGTAAGGGCGAGTTGGGCGCGAGTTGCGCACCGGCTAGATTTAGGTTGGTGATTCCGTGGCCATTATGTATGTATTTACTATTAAATATTTTGTGGTCAAAGTTTATGAATTTTTATGGCACGCGAAGTACGATCATTTGTTTGTGGGCTAGACTATAATCACCCGGAGCATAGAATTATTTTCTAAACCCAATATTATTTATTTAGTTAAGCTTTATTGCACATAAAATTATAGTACAAATGGCGAACTTAACGCCATAAGGCATTATCTACCAGTTAACCATTGGGTCAAGCAGAAAACTTTGGTTGGTGCGAGAGAAAAAGTAAATAGCGGCATGAAGTGAATTGCACAACTCCAATAGTAGGTACTTCAATCAATCAAATCTTTATTTATAAATTGCAAATTTACAAGTCATTACATTCTTATATTTAACAATATTTATTGTACCTACACATTAGTGTAGTACTAATATTCAATATAAATAGTCATTAAGTATAAGTTATATTGATTTTTTTAGCCATAAACTTAATACAATAAATATATAAGGCAATAACCATAACATAATAAATATAAATTATGAGATTAACATACAATACACTTAAATATGCATAGATAAATATATAAATAATAAACATGTATGTATATATGTATACCGTGGTGGCCTAGTGGTTCGACCTACCACCTCTCATGCAGAGGGTCGGGGGTTCGATTCCGGCTCGCACCTCTAAGTTTACTTATATGTGCGAAGTTCAATTTGAATTTACCACTGAGCTTTTCAGTAAAGGAAAACATCGTGAGGAAACCTGCACGCATCTGCGAAGTAATTCAAAGATGTGTGTGCAATGAAGTCCCCAATCCGCACTGGGCCCGCGTGGGGACTATAGCCCAAACCCTCTCGTGATGAGAGGAGGCCTGTGCCTAGAAGTGGGACGCAACTAGGCTGTAGTAGTAGTATATACATATATATATATATACAAATATACATATAGTATTGAACGTTATCCGTGCCGAAATCATAATAAAAAGAATCCCAACTCCAATTTACCTTGCCCTCCAGGCTTTTCTCGTCCATTACAGAACTCTTAAGTTGCGAAGTGAATTATTTTGATAATCTTGAAAGAACTTTTTCGGTTGCTGTCCGGATTTGCCGAAACTCAAAGGATATTTTTCGAAGCCAAATGTTTCAATGTATGCGACATGTGGATAAAGAAATGTATTTTTACAATTCTGTCCCATCCCCTCGATTAAGTAGATATGTATTTTATTTCAAAACGATTGAATTAAATTTAGGCACATTTCTAAGTACGAATAAAGAGTTAAGAAAGAGCAGGGCTAAATGATAAAATAGATAGTAAGTATAAAAATAAATACAGTGAAATGACTGTTTGCGTTGATGATATATCGTGTTTGATCGATCGGTTGAACATGGGTTGAACCCATTCACGTATAATAAGTAATAATATATGGATGAATATATGGATGGAGTATGCAAGAGTCGTAGCAAATGGAAAGAAGTGGTCTCTGCCTACCCCTATGGGAAAAAGGCGTGATATTATGTATGTATGTAATATATGGACGAACAGTGCCAAACAGAATATGTCAAAATATATGGAGAAAACTGACATTAGAAAATACGTTCCAAATTGCTAATAACGCCTCTTTTATAAGGAAAGCCAAACGGGTGCCCGAGCTGTTCGGGCACCCGTTTTGACGGGGCCATTTTTCCGGCTGATTGTGAATCCTTACTTACGTATAATAGATCAATGGTTGAACCCTTGAAAAAAGGCCTTCTGCTTGAGTTTGTTGCGGCGCTTCTTCTCAAGCAATGGGTCTAGTGAGCGCTGGTAAATTCTTTTTCTGATGTGTAAAAGTGCCCCTATGCGGCCAATTTGCTGAATAAATGATTGAATTGGAATTGAATTGAATTTGAATTCAATTTAATATAAAAAATGCTAAATTATTATGAGTGTCTCATTAAAATTAAACCTTTTTAGAATCGGATACCGCAAAATCACCATTTTGTTTAGAGTTGACAACAAAAAAAGGGTCTCTAGCAATGTCTAAGGGTTAGTTGCGGGGTAAAACCCTTTCTCGTTTACTATACGAGTAAATAGTTGACGTAAGGAATTCGGGTCGCGTTCTCTAGATCGAATTAATCCACCGTATGAAAGCGTACCTACCTTTAGTGTTTCAAACCAGCTTCTTTACAGACGCAGTTATTCTTAAGGAAGTCATAGAGTGACTTCCTTAAGAATAACTGCGTCTGTAAAGAAGCTGGTTTGAAATGCTGGATTCGTAATAGCACAGAATAAGTAATAGTACTCATGTACAGAAGACCGACTGCTAACAAAAACCGGTTTTGGAGCGCCGCAAGCCCCCAAAGTGGCCATCTCTTTCTATCGCATGCAGCGCGCTATTTCAGAGGCCACGCCCTAGCGCTAGGGCTGGCGCACTACAGAACATTTTATATACTAGTCGTTGTCCGCGACTTCGTCCCGCGTACATAGAATTTGCGTACCCGATGATACTATTGTTAACATATATACATAGTTATCGTTATTATTCTTATAGACAAATTTGGGCTGTCTCGAACTACCTCCATACCAAAGTTCATCATTTTACTCTTTACCAAATCATTTTACTGTTGTTGTTACTACAACCCTTGCTATACAATGTATTTTTTGACATAATTCAAATTTCATATCATATTCGACTCTTGCGACGCGACGCACATTAAGAGAAAACGCGCGCGCGTGCATTCACTAGCAGTGCGCGGCAACCATTAATCATCACGCCACGGTGCGAAGCCGGCGGGTACTTGTATCGAACGCGAAGAAATCAAAGAGTGCGCCGCGCCTGGCAATAGGTACCTACGTTCTGTTGATCACATGCCTCTTCTAGAAAGGGTCTGTGAACTAAGTACAGTCCTTGGACATCCCAATTTAAAATTAAAGTCAGAAACAAAACGAAAAGTGACAGTTGTATATGTTTCTAACTTCTTCTAGCTTGTTTCAGCGTCCTCTTCGTTGAGAGTAGATCGTTGTCGAGGCAGGAAAATAAAAGTTTTTTTTCTTTAAAATAACTCCTTTCAGGCAAGTTTACCTTATGTTTCACTTTTTTAACTACATAGCAATGGCTTTTCTCTATATGTCAATCAAATTTTCTTCGATGGAACGCTATGAAATCATTTATTTTAACACGAACTATTTTTTAACCTGTAAGCGGTCCCTAGCGTATTTTTAACTTTCAATTAAATCAAATCAAAAATAGCTTACGTCGTATTCTCAGACCTACTGAACTCCAAATTTCATAAGAATCGGTCGTGCCGTTTCAGAGGAGTTTGGTTACAAACACTGACACGAGAATTTTATATAGTAAGATATAAATTATTAAGAGCAAAGTTATTTTAGTAGAATGAGAACAAATGGTTAACATGACAAAGACAAAAATCTCTAACCCAATCTAATTCTCAGGTTTAGGTACCATTAATCTATGAGATCTTTGTAAAGTTGTTCACGGGTGAAATTCATTCCGGTCTAAATTGGCAAAGTTAGGAACCGTGTGAAATAGAAGTTTTCAATATCTTGTAATAAATTCCTAATTCATAGATTACTCGCAGCGTAGTCAACAGGGTTCTGCTTAAGACGCTGACGAGAGCTAATGACCTTGAGCAATCGAGGCAGGCAACTGTCTCGGCGGACAATGTCTGTTTGCATTGGAGGGAGCGAGAAGCACGACCGCGGCACGTGGGCGATATATACGTATAAAATCAGAAAAATGAAGATTGAAAAAATCCCACGTTGCATAAATTGCCAATTTTTTTGGTATGAGTATGGCAAAGTGTATTTAATCATAGAAATCTGCTTTAAACCCGTAACTTATAGAACCGTTTAAATAGGATTAGAAGTAAGTAAGTAAGTAACACTTTATTGTACAGAATAAAACACACAAATACAATTATCATTACAGAGAAGAGACACATGTACAAAGGCGAGCTTATCCCTACAAGGAATTTCTGGAAGACGTAACTTTACGATTTTTTTTCATCGAACCAATTATATATCATGAAATCCTTTTTACGAAATAGCAAGTTTTTTAAGAAGGTAATAACGAAGTGAATAGTAGCATATATTTTACTCGCCTTGCAAGATGAAATAGTTTTCGTTTAAATACTGTTTAAATAAAGTCAATTAAGGTATTGTCAGCGCCTTAACTTCTATCTACTTTGCCATTGCTAAACATGAAGGTATAGCACGACACAACTTAGAAGGCGCGTGGCAAAGCACTTAAGCCGTCGACGCAAAGCCTGTTATTGCTTAATCCACGCGCCTTATAAGTTACTAGCTGTTACCCGCGACTTCGTACGCGTAATGGTAATAGCGTTCCCACAGGAACTATGCGTTTTTCCGGGGTAAAAAGTAGCCTATATTTGACCAGTGTTATAAACTACCCCCATACTAAATTTTGTTGCAATCCGTCCAGTAGTTTTTGAGTTAAATACATATACATACATAAAGAAAAATTTCCTAAAAATCGTTATTTTGTGTTTAGTTAGTATCGTTTACAAACTCGTATACACGGTGGGTCAGAAAATATGGCAAATAATTAACCCACAGTATCGGTTATCGATTCTAAGTTTATTGTATAGAACTTTATTTTTTTCTGAGTTGGTAAAAAAAATTGTATATGGGATTGGTTGTGTGAGCGACGCCTGAATCCTATACAAAACTTTTTTTTTTTCCAACTCGAAAAATTTAGAGTCCTATACAATATATTTAGAATCGATAGCCGATACTGTGGGTTAATTATATGCCATATTTTCTGACCCACCATGTATAGTCTCGTGTAGTCGTGTCGTTCAAGTTTCATACGCGACTTCTTCAACAGACTTATTATTAGTATAGATTAGTATTAGATGACACTATTAATACCTAACCCTATACTAACGTATGATTTAATATGTTCGCGATGGAGACAGCCCTAGCGCTCGGAGGTGGCCTCCAAAAGAGCGCGCTGCTTGCGATAGAAGGAGATAGCCACATTTGGGGGCGTTTGGCACACCATAACCGGCCTTTCGTTATCAGTCGTGGGTAAAAGTGCACGTACGTTGCAATTTTCAGAATAATCAATATTGATTGAATTTTGAATTACACTCAACGCAATGAAATCGGGTCACTTTTTTTTAGGATTTTCATGAAAGTGCAGTATCTTAAATTGTACTTATTACGGATGCAGAAAGTTTCCCTATGACTACTCCCGTCCCGCCGCAACGTCCGCGTTCGCCTAGGTACCGATTGACAATGATAGAAAGGGCACCAAATACAAATTTAAAAACCTATTAGGTTAACGCTGGTCTCGTACCATACCTCGAAAGCAAAAATTAGGATCACGTGTGGCTGTGGCCGTCTGTTACAATCGATTTGCTCCGAAAATTCTGGACCGATTGAATTTTGGCACACATACTTTCAAAAATTTTCATGTCCACAATATAAAATTTGAAAACGATGCCGTTTTCGTACTTAACGTTACAATAAATCATAAACACTACACCCATATATTTACACATTTCAACCCCACCGCAATCCAACAGGGGAGATGGTATTTCACGTCCACCAAGTTCGAATTTAAAATCGTTGTTGTTTTCGTAATCAGCAACCCGATAAACCTTAAAAACGACACTCATATTGATATTTAAAAATTTCAACCCCATCGCACCCCAACAGGGGAGATGGTATTTCCCGTTCGCCACGTCGGATTTAAGAAAAATATAAAAATATATATTATATAAATATGAAAGAAGAAACATACAAACAAATCTTTAACCCCCTTTAGGGGGGAATTTCCAAAAATCCTTCCTTAATGCTCGCTTACGTCATAAAAGGAACTTTCCTGCCAAGTTTCATGTTTCTAGGCCTAGCGGTTTAGAAGTTTCATACAAACTTTTAACCCCCTTAATACCCCTTCAGGGGAAGAATTTCCAAAAATCCTTCCTTAGTGCTCACTTTACGTCATAAAAGGAACCTTCCTGTCAAGTTTCATGTTTCTAGGCCAATTAGTTTCGGCTGTGCGTTGATCGATCAGTCAGTCAGTCATTCAGTCAGCCAGTCAGTGTCTTCTTTTATAGATTTAGATTACGTCATAATCACATTTTTTCCCGTTCCCGTGGGAATATCGGGAAATCCTTTCTTAGTGCTCCCCTACGCTCCCCAAGGAACCTGTATGCCAAATTTCAGCTCTCTACGACCAGTATTTTCGGCTCTGCGTTGATATGTCAGTCAATCAGTCAGTTTCTTCTTTTATATATTTAGATAGATAGATAGCTGTTTCCCGTGACTTCGTACGCGCCTAAACATTAAAATGTAAAAACCCCATTTTTCCCGTTCCCGTGGGAATATCGGGAAATCCTTTCATAGTGCTCCCCTACGCTCCCCAAGGAACCTGCATGCCAAATTTCATCTCTCTTCGATGATCCCCGCGACTACGTACGCGCCATAAAATGTAATAAACCCATTTTTTCCCGTTCCCGTAGGAATTTCGAGAAGTCCTTTCTTAGTGCTCCCCTACGCTCCCGAAGGAACCTGCATGCCAAATTTCAGCTCTCTACGATGATCCCCGCGACTACGTACGCGCCTTAAAATGTAAAAAAAATAATTTTTTTCCCGTTCCCGTGGGAATTTCGGGAAATCCTTTCTTAGTGCTCTCCTACGCTCCCCAAGGAACCTGCATGCCAAATTTCAGCTCTCTACGGTGATCCCCGCGACCTAAACATTAAAATGTAAAAGTCCCATTTTTTCCCGTTCCCGTGGGAATTTCGGGAAGTCCTTTCTTAGTGCTCCCCTACGCTCCCCAAGGAACCAGCATGCCAAATTTCAGATCCTTAAGATGTTTCCCGCGACTTCGTACGCGCCTAAAAAATTAAATGTAAAAATCCCTTATTTCCCCGTTCCCGTAAGAATTTCGGGAAATCCTTTCTTAGTGCTCCCCTACGCTCCCCAAGGAACCTGTTTGCCAAATTTCAGCTCTCTACGACCAGTATTTTCGGCTCTGCGTTGATATGTCAGTCAGTCAGTCAGTCAGTCAGTCAGTCAGTTTCTTCTTTTATATATTTAGATAGATAGATAGCTGTTTCCCGCGACTTCGTACGCGCCTAAACATTAAAATGTAAAAATCCCATTTTTCCCGTTCCCGTGGGAATATCGGGAAATCCTTTCATAGTGCTCCCCTACGCTCCCCAAGGAACCTGCATGCCAAATTTCATCTCTCTACGATGATCCCCGCGACTACGTACGCGCCTTAAAATGTAATAAACCCATTATTTCCCGTTCCCATAGGAATTTCGAGAAGTCCTTTCTTAGTGCTCTCCTACGCTCCCGAAGGAACCTGCATGCCAAATTTCAGCTCTCTACGATGATCCCCGCGACTACGTACGCGCCTTAAAATGTAAAAAAAAAAACATTTTTTCCCGTTTCCGTGGGAATTTCAGGAAGTCCTTTCTTAGTGTTTCCCTACGCTCCCCAAGGAACCTGCATGCCAAATTTCAGATCTCTACGATGTTTCCCGCGACTTCGTACGCGCCTAAACATTAAAATGTAAAAATCCCTTTTTTTCCCGTTCCCGTGAGAATTTCGGGAAGTCCTTTCTTAGTGCTCCCCTACCAGTAGTTTCGGCTCTGCGTTGATATGTCAGTCAGTCAGTCAGTCAGTTTCTTCTTTTATATATTTAGATTTTAAGTGAGCTTTATAACGGAACATGGAAGTACCATGGAAGCTTACAACCCTTACGAATTTTGAAAAAATCCTTCTTTAGTTGATGCCTACGTCATTAAAAGAATACGTGAGAAAATTTCAAGTTTCTAGCTCTAAGGGTTTGGCCTGTGCGTTTATTTAAAACTTTCATCCCCATTTTTCCCTCTTAGGTGTTCAATTTTAGAAAACGCTGAAATACGTCACACATTATTTTTGCCGCACTCAATTCATACAAAACGTCATGCACATATGTGCTGAAGAAATAAAAAATTTAATACAAAATTCCATCCCCTCTTGGGGTTTCAATTTTGAACAATCATTTCTTATTGGATGCCTACGTCATAAGAGGAATACTTGTACCAAATTTTATGTTTGCGGCCCGAAGGGTTTGGCCTGTGCGTTTATTTAAATCTTTCATTCCCTATTTTACCCTCTTAAGGGGTGAATTTTAGAAACTCTGAAATACGTTACTCATTATTTTTGCCGCACTCAATTCGTATGAAATTTCATGCAAATATGTCCAAGGAATAAAAAGTTTTATGAAAACTTTCATCCCTTATTTCACCCCCTTGGGGGTAGAATTTAGAAAATTTCTTCCTTGGTGGATGCCAACGTCATAAGAGGAACACGTGTGCGAAATTTCAAGTTTGTAGCCCTTAGGGTCTGGCATTTGCGTTTATCTAAAACTTTCACCCCTAATTCACACCCTTGCGTGTTGAATTTTGAAAATTCCTTCCTTGGTGGATGCCAACGTCATAAGAGGAATACGTGTGCGAAATTTCAAGTTTGTAGCCCTAAGGGTCTGGCCTTTGCGTTTATCTAAAACTTTCACGCCCTAATTTACACCCTTGGGGGTTGAATTTTGAAAATTCCTTCCTTGGTGGATGCCAACGTCATAAGAGGAATACGTGTGCGAAATTTCAAGTTTGTAGCCCTAAGGGTCTGGCCTTTGCGTTTATCTAAAACTTTCACCCCCTAATTCACACCCTTGGGGGTTGAATTTTGAAAATTCCTTCCTTGGTGGATGCCAACGTCATAAGAGGAATACGTGTGCGAAATTTCAAGTTTCTAGCCTTAAGGCTAACCTTTGCGTTTATTTAAAACTTTCACCCCCTATTTCACCCCCTTGGGGATTGAATTTTGAAAAATCCTTCCTTAGTGGATGCTTACGTCATAAGAGGAATGCGTGTACTAAATTTTAAGTTTGTAGCCCGAAGGGTTTGGCTCGTGCGTTTATTTAAATCTTTAATCCCCTATTTTACCCGCTTAAGGGTTGAATTTTAGAAAACTCTGAAATACTTTACTCTTTATTTTTGCCGCACTCAAGTCGTATGAAATTTCATGCAAATATGTCCAAGTAATAAAAAGTTTTATGAAAACTTTCATCCCTTATTTCACCCCCTTGGGGGTTGAATTTTGAAAATTCCTTTCTTGGTGGATGCTAACGTCATAAGAAGAATACATGTGCGAAAATTCATGTTTGTAGCCTTACGGATCTGGCCTTTGCGTATATCTAAAACTTTCATCCCTTAATTCACATCCTTGGGGGTTGAATTTTGAAAATTCCTTCCTTGGTGGATGCCATCGTCGTAAGAGGAATACGTGTGCGAAATTTCGAGTTTGTAGCTCTAAGGGTCTGGCCTTTGCGTTTATCTAAAATTTTCACCCCTTAATTCACACCCTTGGGGGTTGAATTTTGAAAAATCCTTCCTTAGTGGATGCTTACGTCATAAGAGCAATACGTGTGCGAAATTTCAAGTTTCTAGCTTTACGGGTTTGGCCTGGGCGTTTATACATCAGTCAGTCACCTTTGCCTTTTATATATACAGATAAAAACCTGTACAGAGTTGATGAAGTAATCAATGCAGTGAACCTTAAGTCTGTTTCCACACCTCCACCGCGGATTTGAAATAGCGATACCGCTGAACATTAAGGCCCTTCCCTGACCCAGCATCGTCAAATTGCTCATTTAAGATCATACTTTTCTAAGAAATTTAAAAGTTAAAAATATGAAAAAAACATATGTTATATTTGATTATATCATCCTTACATTGACAGCTTTCGATACACGTTTCACGAAACTTTGCTCGATACAAGTTAATTCCAAAGTAACCTCTAACTCGGACCGCTAATCCAACTTTACTCCAGTTTATTATATCAAACAGTGTAAAACTAATTATAACACAAAAAATATCCATATTATATGCATACATCGACAGCTTTATAAATGCCATTTTTTTAGACGGTATTTTTATAGAAATTAAAACGTGTTAAAAAGTAA
Source organism: Aethes cnicana (assembly GCA_963971205.1). Taxonomy (NCBI): domain Eukaryota; kingdom Metazoa; phylum Arthropoda; class Insecta; order Lepidoptera; family Tortricidae; genus Aethes; species Aethes cnicana. Next base: position 12,040,769 of record OZ020288.1, read on the forward strand.
CAAAAGCGGGCGTTCTGTGCGTAGCGCTTTCTCTTTCACTCGTCCCACGAGTGACAGTGACGGCTGAGCTGGGTCTATGAACCGCCCTAATTTGCCATCGTTTGTCCGTTGTACATTATCTTTGACAATCAGGGTCACCTCGAGCACAGAATATTTAATAGTACTACATACAGAATGGCCACGGAATCACCCGCCTGAATCTAGCCGGCGCGCAACTCGCGCCCAACTCGCCTTCACCGTCATTTGTTTCATCCGGAGATGGAGAGTGAAGTCATTGGCTCGCGTTAGTACATACACATTTACAAGTGTACAGACGTCCTCGCACGCACACGGACTTCCTCGCACGCAAACGTTGACACTTCATTCGAATTGTGTTCGAAATCGTGCTTTTATAGGCCGTGTCCACCCTATGCCCTCGTGGCAATAGAATGGCAAGCAATGGATTATTTTCTGTCTAACCTAACAAAAAATGTGATCAGAAATCCCATGTAAATTGACACTTGAAATTGACATGCCAGCCACTAGAGCCTGTCAGCCAGCGGAGCGAGACTGTGACATGAGGATCGTGCGACTGTCATGCCATCATATCGGGTTACAGGGTGAATATAACTCGATAACGCTTAGAGGAGCTAATCTTATTCCTTTATTGACTTTTCATGCTTAATTGAATGTAAAGAGAATGATTTTTTTTATTATTTTATAATTACTTCCTAAGAATCACTTGTTATTTGATGTTTTTATCATTAAATAAGAGATAAAAAAGCATTTATTCAAGTAGGATTTTACAGTCGCTTTGCATCGTCATTATGTACAATTTGATGTAGTTATCATTAAAAACATGCCGTTATCCGCTGCAAGCTTCGTCATTGATTTAGATACCTACATCTTCTACTTTGTATCAAACTTTTTTTTTAATCACACGCACTATATCAAATTTTAACTAAGTCCTTAAGCGCACACATGCTTATTAGTCCAATTCATTGACCTATAATAAGTAATAGCATATGGACGAACAGTGCCTGACAGAATATGTCAAAATCAAGGGGATGGCATGTCGAATCTGACAGCGTGCGAGCGGGATGCATTTATACATTTCTTAATGTGAAAGATGAGAGAAGTAATAGATTTTTTGTCCTTATCGGCGTACCAGCTTTTTTGTGTTTGCCACAGTTCAGCTGTGGCAAACAAAAGAGTAGTCATTATGTCAGTGTGACTTCGTGTAAACAACAAAATTATTTGATATAAGAGAAATATTACAGATATTTTATGATAGTGCACTGTTCTTACTAATATACGTTTGCCCCTATAAGATAGCGATTATAATTCGCTCGACCATCAGGTATAAAAGACGTACCCAGCAAAATTATGAAAACATAACCTTTCGTGCGTAAGTATTTCATTTTGGCCATTTAAACTTATCTTGTTCGGTATGATAGCGTTACGTAAGTTATATTTAGCTCATGTTCTATTAAATTGACCAACTATCTTTGAATAATAACATAAATGAATCATTTTCAAAATACCGATGTTTTTAATATTATCCGCCCAAATTACGATGTTGCTTACTATGTATGCCACCATGAGTCAAGCTGTATTTTTAATTTAGCCACGGTTCGGGATACCAGCTATGAAATATAAGAGTGCCCACCAGATACCCAATATCTGGGGAAAAGCTATGCTGCAAAAATAAAATAAATAAACTCAGGATAATAATATGAATGTGTAAGTCACTTTGTTAGTAACGCTTTCACACGAAGTAGTAACTAGTAATGAGAAATAATTCAAATAATGATGATCACCTGAGACATTTTTTTACCGACTTCACTAAGGAGAAACTTCAACATTCGACGGGATCTTTTTTGGATTTATGTACACCGAAAATAAATGAGTAAACATATACAGGGAGTCCATTTTGGTGGACCAATCTGGGAATCTCTCAAAACATGGAAAAACCTGTAATAAAAATTACATGTCTTTATAACAGCTTTCCGTGTTAGGAGCCACCCTAGGAAATATCTTCTGAATATATAAAAGCCATGTAGATAGCTGAAATTTGGTAAGTAACCTACATTTACCACTATTGTTTCTCTAAATCTTAGCCGTCAGTCAAAGTCGTGTGTGATAGCTAGTTATTGGAGTGGGGTAATTTTTTACCCACCTTGCCACCCCATGTACTTGACGCACACATACACATTTTATATGCCTATCCCTTACCGGGGTACGCTATATAGCGCATCTAGGAGATACTTAATCTAAGGTCAAAATATATGGAGCAAACTGACATTAGACAATACGTTCCAATATGCTAATAACGCCTCTTTATAACGAAGGCCAAACGGGTGCCCGAGCTGTTCGGGCACCCGTTTTGACGGGCCATTTTTCTCTGCTGATTGTGAATTCTTACTTATTTTATAAATAAATAGCTAATTACACTACTCGTCGTCTTTTTTTCAACGAAATCGTTTTAAAGTAAACTTTTGTATTTTAGACTAAGCTTCTGAATAAAAAGTGTATTTAGGTAGAATGTCCTTCCCCGGGACCCAAAATATCATATAAAATTACATATATAAATCGGTCCAGTGATTTAATTGTGAAGAGGAAATGGAGTTCGCACATATGATATCAGTTAAGTACGGCTTTTTCCATTTCAAAACCCGTTTGAACCAGTACCAAGTTCCCAATGCCGTAAGTCCTGAATGCAATCGACAATCCAATAAAGAAATTGAACGCTACCCGGGTTGGATTCCCGTGGGATCAATACGGTCACGCTATATCTGCGTTCTTTGTTTCCGTGAATGTTTAATGTATTTGGTTCTTTATTTTAAAACCGAGAAATGTTTTTTTTTTTTAATTTTGTTGGTATCATTTTTAATGCAATTATTTTAGATAAAAAATAAAACATTTATTAGCTACCCTCGCTCCTATCTTCCTGAACAGTGGAAATTGGATGTAAATTGGTTAATTTATTTGCATATTTTTGATCAACTGTGGTGATTAATTTACAATGGAACTTATTCAATAGCTAATGGACATTTACATTTATTTTATGGAATATTAGCCGTTGACCCGCGTGACTTAGAATTTAGGTACCCCATTATACTATACAATATAGATGGTTATAGTTATAGAAGTACCTATTTAATTGTAGGTACATACTACACAGTTTTTGTCAATAAAAGTATTCTTATTCTTATTCTTAAATAATTGGTTAGACCTGTTATAAACCCGTTCCCGTGAAAATATCGGGATAAAATGCTTCCCAGGGTTCACACTACGTCCGTACGAAATGTAATCGTAAGCGGTCCAGTCGTTTGAAAAATACTTCTTTATTTGGATTTGCATAAAAAAATATACCAACTCAAGATGTCACCACGAAGCGAAGAAATCCAACAAACATGTAAGTACGCTATTGATTTTATTCTCAGTCTCGTGTGCAAAGAATTGCAGAGTGAGACGGTCTCGAACTGAAAATGGCCATTCAGAACGGTCTGAGGACCTAAATCGAGTGAAGCGGGGGCAATTTTACACGGTAGCCAAGTAACAATTTCTGGTTCTATAGTAGCCCATAGAACATTTCTCAAAACACCACCTTAGCCCTATAAAAGGCCATAGAAGGTTGAGTAAAGCCGATCTGGCGCAGTTATATCTCCATTTAGTGATATAGTGGAACCATAGCAGCTTTAGTTGTGACGTTTTAGGTCTGTAAAGGTGATGTAATGATGACTCGTATTACAATTTAGTGACATACGGGCCACAGTAACGCTAATGTAGTGCTTTTTTATACTGTAGTAGCGTTCGTTGATTCCCTTATAGTCCTATTTTAGTCTATAGTAGAATCCGTGATTCCTACTGAGGCGCTTTCTCTGCAAAGTTTTGTATTGTGTGTTTTTGCTGTGAACTTCATTGACGGACAACAAAAATAATTCAATTATATAAAGGAGTAATATTCTATCGTGGTAAGTTTATGTTATCTTATTTAGACATTTAATATTTCGATCAATGCTGCAAAAAGCACGTGCGAATAAAGTTTTACTGATAGAATAGTATTTGATTTGCTTAGTATTTTCAATGCGCCCTCGATTAATTGAGTTTTGAATAAAATATATTCATATTATAAAATTAAATTCACAGACATTTCTACTTTAGAGCCATTAAGTACATCCGTGGGTCTTATCGGCTCACTATAGTACCTCCGATTCCTGTCATGTCAAAGTTTGAGTATAAAAGTAACTGTTCACTTCCTTTATGTGCTTTTTTATCCTATGACCGATCTACAAACTCCATTATAGAAAGTTTCGGCCATATAAAAGAGTCATAGTCACAACTATCGTACGAGCCTATAATAGGGATTCAAAAACAATTAGAACACTTTTAAGTACTATAAAAATGTCCTAAAAATCGATTATAAAACAAAACCGCTCTATTACGGCGTCATTATGGCTACTAAAGACCATGTACTATAGGAGTGATTTGTGGAACCACAATATCGCAAAAACCTTGTATAGTAGAACGTTCATCACTGCTAAAACGCAAGATTTATAGCGGTTGTCCGGGAAACCTTATAGCGTAAATTAGATACATAATGGTGATTTCAATCACTCTTATACAGTAAAATAGCTCTTTAGTGGCTATATTTGAAATTTTTTATAGCACTTGCCTATAATAGCCCTATAAAATGGTTCTATAAACCTTTACATCAACAATTTATAGGATAATTTGGCTCTTTAGCTTATAGAGCAAGAATGTGTTCCCAAACGCCTTTATACAACTGGTAGTCACCGCTAAGACCTTTATACGACGTTTACTCGACCTTTTAGTGATGATAATCCAAGTTATAGGGCCAAAATGTTACTTGGGAGAGAACGGGGCGACGGGGGTTACTTCACGATAAGCCTAGTAGGATAGACCCCCTGTGCTACAGGATCGAAACATCTAAGGAGCAAAACGCAAAAACTAATTTTCTCACAGAATCGTGATTCACCTACTCTGGAAACTCCTATAAGACAAGCGTGCATTTATTTCCACTTTGCAAACCATCTGTCTTCATCTTCAAGGTTTCTCCTTTAATACCAGTCTCCATTTTTCATACAAACTTGACACGATTAGGAGCCCTCTGGCACTGAGGTAAAATCTGAAGCACGACACAACTTAGAAGGCCGCGCGGCGAAGCACTTAAGCAGTTGACGCAGAGTCTATTATTGCTAAATCGACACGCCTTCTATTCTAAGTTGTGTAAACTTGAAACGGAGACTGCAAACATCTCTGCGGGCGGACGGCTGCGCAAACAACTCCTGTGATGAGATAATGAGAGATTATCTCTAACGCTGTCATTTATTACGTATAGCATGCACTTTGCGAGTGCAATCTGAAATAGAAACTGGGAATCAAGTCGAATAGACCCGAATTCACATTCCGACACTAGTTTCGTGCAACTAGCATTCCATTGCGGCGCTCGGTTGATCACTTGTAACTCGTTAGCTCAACGGGCGCGCAATGTTTAATCCTAGTTGCACGAAACTAGTGCCATAACTTAAGGTAAGAAATCACCTTGATCTGTTCGAAAAAACAAAGATACTGAATAGAAATAAATTACAATTACCTAAAACAAATTTGGCTATGTACAGAAATTACCGGAATCAATAAAGCGACGTGAAAAACTATTTATGGGTAAAATCATTGTTGACTGCTAAATGCTATTCAAAACGCGATTTTGCTCCCTCTCCATTTCTGCCCCATAAACAGGGAGCAAAGTTAGATTTTGATCTCTAGGGAGCAAAGTACGTTTTTGTTCCCCGCTGCTACTGGGTTTCTCATAGGAGGAGTGAAAAGCAGAGTGCGCAACACGGTAGCAAAATTATTTAAACCTTGGGTGACATAGCTTGAATCCCTTGCTAGCTCAAGATTCCACGTTAGAATCCCTCGCTCCGCTCGGGATTCTATTCTGGAATCTTTCGCGTCGCTCTGGATTCAATCCGTCACCCGCGGTAAAATAAACCATTTTGCTCCCTAGTCACACAATCTACTATTTCGTCATTACGTAATTATACCCCTGTGGAGTCGCCAGCCTGGTACAAATAGTTCGGAATTCTCTGTCAGTATCTCCCGGTCTATATCGGTCATCAGTTAGGAAAGGTAAAAATAGGTTTAAAATAAGGTCTTCTTTAGATGTTTAAAATGGCTCAATTTCATTGTTTTTCCCTGAACTCAGCATTTGCATGTGCACTGTACAGACTGCACTAACAATAAACAGCAAGTCGTCTGATAAAAGACATCTGTAGAATTGAATCCGGGCGAGGGAAGCAAAAATAGCCTTTCCTAGAATTTGAAAATGTTACAATGACAGTTATAGGTAAGGGTTTTCAAGTGTGGAAAGAGTTGAATCAGTTATATCAACTTATTAAATACTAGCTTCTGCCAGCGACTTCGTCCGCATGGAATTCTGTATTGGCATTCCCGCGGGAACTATGCGTTTTTCCGGGATAAAAAAATAGCCTATATGTTAACCAGTGTTATAAACTACCGCCATACCAAATTTTGTTGCAATCCGTCCAGTTGTTTTCGAGTTAAATCCGGACATACATACATACAGACAATTTTTCTTAATATATTTATTTTGTGTTCACTATCGTTTATATACTTCCCTCGACTTGATAGTTTCTCTTAATTTTCAAGTTTCAGACGCGACTTCTTCTACAGACATATTATTAGTAAAGTATACATGGTACGGAACCCTTCGTACGCGAGTCCGAATCGCACCTGACCTGTTTTTATTAGGGTTCCGAAGTCCACAAGGAACCCTTATAGTTTCGCCATGTCCGTCCGTCCGTCCGTCCGTCCGTCTGTCCGCACTATTGCTCGGAGATGCTTAGGCCTAGAGAGCTGTAATTTGGCATGAATATGCATATTAGTTACGCTGACAAAGTGGTACAATAAAATTTTGAAATATATTTTTTTATAGGGTACCTCCCCTACTCGTAAAGTGGGGATGTAATTTTTTTTTCTTGCGTACCCCATGGTGCAGCATATCGTTGAATAGGTCTTAAAAAAATATTGTGGGTTTGTTAAAACCATTTTTTGATTAAGTGATGCGTTTGTGAAATATTAAGCTTTAAAGTGCTATTTTTTGTTAGAGTCACGTGTCCCCCCCCCCTTGCCAGCTAAATGGTGGTATTTGGATGGCTGAAAAAAATCACGGTTGTGGCATATATAACGTAGTTGAAAGGAAAACTATCAGAGCTAAGTAGGCTGTACAAACTTACGAGTAATAGTCGACCAACTTATAATGATGATTTTTCTCGAGCGGCAGGGGCGTCGGGCGGGCACGTCATACAACAGGCTAGCTACGAGTAGATGCTAATAAGTCTTAGAAAGGTACTGTGGGCATCCTCAACTTCGGAACCCTATAATTTGCGCGTGGCCCGACACGCACTTGGCCGGTTTTAATAATATTTAGTGGGTACAACAATACAAATACACTTTATTGAACACCAAAAAACAATTACACAAGTAAATACAATAAACAAAGAAGAAGGGTGCTTGTGTATAACAGTTTAAGAGTTCGACTAAAGCTTAAAACCGGAATATAAGTAATTATCTACCATCTATAATCTAATATATAAAATTCTCGTGTCACAGTGTTTGTAACCAAACTCCTCCGAAACGGCTCGACCGATTCTTATGAACTAAAACTAAGGCGGTACGAAGTCGGCGGGGTCAGCTAGTACTTGTATGATATTAGACTTGGCTTAAACACTGCATATTATTGTCATAGGCACCTAGGTACATAGGTCTTGCAATGTTCATGCCGATAGTATTAGCTAAAGAACGTATGAACAGCTCTATTGGCTATCGGAAACGATCATTCTATACTTAGTAAGTACAATCGTATTGCATTGCACAGGGATAGTTTTCCAATAAAGTCAATAGAACATAGACGTAAATAATATAAACCCGGTCTAACGTACACGTAATATGTCCCCACTTCCACGGTGTCCAATCCAAAGTTCTGTCACCGAGCGTGCGTGACAATAGGCGTTTTTAAAAAAACTTTTTTCGAAACTGTTTCTCAGTATCTAAAAAGTTAATTAAAAAAAACAAAAAACCCGACTGCGTAAAAACTAAAAAGAAAAAAACAAGACTACTTAGTTCAGTAGTAGCTAGGATTATGTTAAGTAATTGATTGCTATTGAGGAATCTAAAGATGCCTACTATCGGGACCCATTATTTGTAACATTTTAACCTAGATTTTAAATGGGTCCCGACTGTAGGCATCTTTAGATTCCTCAATAGCAATCAATTACTTAACATAATCCTAGCTACTACTGAACTAAGTAGTCTTGTTTTTTTCTTTTTAGTTTTTACGCAGTCGGGTTTTTTGTTTTTTTTAATTAACTTTTTTATTTTATTATTTTTAGTTAGGGATTAAAAGACCGTAAATTCCGCAATCTTGTCATTTCATGGAGAGAGTTGCTATCGTGGGGATTATTAAGTAGCTTGCGATGATCTAAATTACTGATTATTAATCCCTCTAGAGACCTAACCCGGCTCAAAACGCTACATAAGCCTGAACCTATTAAAATTCTTCAAGTCAACCGATAGATGGCGCTACTGGTACTACATAAGAGTATTAGGTAGCTATTTTATTTATTTACGAGCGCTGAGTACTGACTAGTGTACCTAATTGGTACCTATAATCAATTAGGTTATATTTCACTGTATCACACACACTATTGACACTTTAAATGTAATAACGAAACTAAAAGTCTCCAAGTCAACGGATAGATGACGCTACTGGTACACTACATTGCACATGCGTACGTACTTGATTGAAGTTTGAGATTTATGAAAAACATTATTATTAAGTATTTTATAGTCGTCGTGACCTGCTTGAAGACTCGTTGGTCTAGATTATTTCCTGTGTTGCTAATTCGAACGGATGTACTACTGGGTGGATAGGTAGGTACCTACTTTACGTGGTTAGTAAAGGAACTTTGAATCGTTATAAATCATAAACGGTTCTTTTGTCTGAAAAATGGTCAAAGAAACCTAATAATGATTTTTAAATACCTATTCAACGATACCTCACATGCCATAGTTGGTTGACTTTTATTTTTTTATTTTGTACAATATGGCGTCTGGTAGCCGCCATTTTGAATTTTGATAAATTTCATATCTTCAGTGACACTCGCGCAATTCAGACGAATCGATTGACGTATGATTCATTAAAATCGACCCACGCGTTTGATCTCTAGTGTGCCACAAAGGAACAAACATACATACATACATACATACATACATACATAGACAGGTAAACACATAACCCTCCTTTGCGGTGCGCAGTCGGGTAAAAACTCGTCTCGTTGTTGAAAAAATGTGACCCAGCTTTAGTGTCACGATATAAGTTGGATTGGACACCAATGAAGTGAGGAAACATGACATTATCTACGTTAGGCCGGGTCCATACGAAGTATTATTTATGTCTATGCAATAGAAGGAATACATTGAACATCAATTGGTACTACAAGGTCACTTGTCCTTTATCGCTTTGACACGTTTGACAATATCGTATGGAGTTGAAATATGATGTTAAACGACAAGGTACTGTGATCGTTCACTTTTGATGGTGACTATTAGGTTCTGTTTATATTTTTATCCGAGTTTAAAAAATGTCTGTTGGAGCATTTTATAGAAGAAGAAAAAAAAACATTTATTCGTGACAATAACACACAACATGAAAGCAAATAACATGAAAATTAACGGATATAGGCATGTTGGTAACGAAATGGTCCTAACTCAGCATAATGCCAAGACAAGAATATCATTTTAATCCGGAAAATATACAGATTAAGAGGGTTTATCCCAAAAGTTGGCAACGTCGCATATAGCTGTCAAATGCTTCGCTGCTTTTATTAAATTTTCAATATTACTGAATTAAAAAAGAAATTATCATTCTATGGTTGAATGACGCGTCTCCTTTTTGTTGGTTAGCCATTCAAATGACAAGATTACATTGAAATGCATGTAAAATGCGATGGAAAGTTTTCAAAAGATAGTACTTCCATAATCCTAAAAATTTCTTGTTGCTATGATAGTTGCTGCAATCCATATTTAATGTTGTATTCAACCATGGAGCGATAATTCATATTTTCATTCAGTAATATTCAGAAATTAACGAAAACAGCAAAATATTTGACAGCTATTTGCGACGTTGCCAACTTTCGGAGTAAACCCCCTTTAAATAATCAAAGGTAATGTTGCGGCGTAGAGCTGGATGGGCTCGGCAGATGAGCAGATGGCAGGAACAGCAGTCGGAATAAAGAATGCGGCTTCAAAATACTAATTTAACTTTAATAACTCGAAATTTACATAAATTAATAAAATAAGTAGGAAAATCAGTGCTGAGGTGGCGAAGTGTTAGGCGATATATTACAGCGGGATCCAGCCAATGCCGAGCTGTTGGCGTGTTAACTCCGTCGGTGTGGTCGTTCGACCAATCGCAGCAGCCCGCGATGACGTGATATCGGCTCTGATTGGTGCTCGATGACGTGATAATTTTAACCGTCTCTGTTAGTCGCACACGCGACCTCTAGCGGCAACAGGCTCCAAAATATCGTTAAAGTTTTAAAATTAACTGCGGCGACGACATACTCCCGGCCTTGGAAAATGGTTTTTCCAATGGAAAAGTAGATGGCTACTGGTCTCCTTCGATGAGTGGACATAACTTTGCGAAAGAACGTCGCAAGGTGCTGGTGGATGTCCTTACGTCTGCCACTCTGCACACTCCATCTTTGCCCGGGAACGTCTTCGTGATTCTTCCTAGGCACCACTTCAAGGGAGGTAAGTGGTCTTCTTTAATGAGGACAAGAGTATCTTCTTTGAGGTCATCAGTCTTGAACCTCCATTTTGATCTTGACTGCAACTCCGAGACATACTCCTTCGACCAACGGGCCCAGAAGTGCTGGCGGATCTGTTCTACTCGTTGGTAACGTGTCAACCGGTGTTCAGGAACGTAGTTCAGGTCAGCACACACAGGTGCAGTTAATGGGCGGCCAACCAAGAAATGCGCCGGAGTCAAAGGTAAAAGATCTTGCGGATCCGTTGACATCGGAGTCAGCGGTCTAGAGTTCAGAACGGCTTCGATTTGAGTGAGAACCGTACTGAACTCTTCAAAAGTCAAGTGTGCGTTGCCCACCACTCGTCGCAAGTGATGTTTGCAACTGCGTACTCCAGTTTCCCACAAGCCACCAAAATGACTAGAGAGGGGCGGCATCATACGAAATCTAATATTTTGAGATACTGCGTAATCTTTGATATCCCCTGAAATATTGTTTAAAAATCTTGCAAAGTCATTTTTTAGACCTACGAAGTTTTTCCCGTTATCGCTAAATATTTCAGCGGGCTTTCCGCGACGAGATATGAAACGCTTTAGCGCTAAAAGGTAGGCTTCTGATGTGAGGTCACTGACCAGTTCTAAATGAATTGCGCGCGTGACAAAACATACGAACAAACATATGTAAGACTTAACAGTCTGAGCGCCCCTGCCCTTGCGGTTTAATATGAGCACTGGGCCAGCATAATCCACACCACAGTAAAGGAATGGATAACCTGGTTCCAAACGTTCCTGAGGCAAGTTGCCCATGATGGGAGACAGGGTTTTCCCATCCATGCGTTTGCACTTTACGCAGGCATGAACAATTTGCCTCGACAGATTTCTACCACCGACTGGCCACCAGGTTTCTTTGATAGAAAACGACAATAATTGCGGCGGTGCATGTAGTAGCACTTTGTGCTGATAGCGGAACAACAGAACTGCCAAATGGTGCTTACATGAAATAAGAATAGGGTGTTTTTTCTCGAAACTGAATTGAGTTGAGTTTTCTATGCGCCCTCCTACCCTTATTACGTTATTTTTGTCCAGAAATAAATTAAGTTTAGTTAAACTGGCTCCGTGTTTATTTGTGAGTGATTGTTTTTTCGATAAACAATCATATACATCCGGGTATGACTCCCTTTGAGCCACCTTTGCGAGTTGCAACTCGGAGTCGCTCAGTTCATCCACGCTTAAGGCGCCTGTACGTTTGTTGTCTTTATTGCGCGCATTGTAAACAAATCGGAGAACGTATGCCATGGCGCGCTTAAGGCGGTTGAACTGAGAAAATCGAGTAAATGGGAACCATTTCTCACCATCTTCATGCGCTACTAAAGAACACGTATTATTCGATTTTAACTCGGGCAATTCTTCACTTTTATTTAATGGTGACTGTAAGTGCAACTCATAATCGAGGTCTTTTAGAAATGAGGGACCCTCCCACCAAAGATCACTGGTACGCAGAGCGTCCAAATTACGTCCGCGCGAAATTAAATCAGCGGGATTATTCTCACTTCTCACGTGACGCCATGGATTGTTTTTCGCCAACTCATGTATTTCCGCAGTTCTATTTTGGACAAAGGTTTTTAGCATGTTCGGCGGCGTGTGCAGCCAGCCTAGCACAATCGTCGAATCTGTCCAAAATACAACTCGGTCAAACTGAGTATGTAATGAATTTATAATTTTGTCGTATAATCGAGCCCCGACAACTGCCCCAAGGAGCTCTGCTCTCGGGATACTAATCGGCTTAATCGGCGTGACCTTCCCCTTGGCAAACAGCAGCTTGACAGTCACGGCGTCATTGCTATCGATGCAACGGACATAAGCGCACGCCCCGTACGCCGTCTGCGAGCTGTCGGTAAATATATGCAGTTCCACGCGCTTGGGATCGTCACATAAAACAAACCGCGGGACACGAATGTCGTCTAAATACTGCAGATTAAAAACGAACTTATTCCAGGTACTAGCGACATCTTTGGGAACTAGGTCATCCCAATCGAGTTTTAAAATCCACAGTTTTTGCAGTAATACTTTTGCGATAGTAATTGTTGGAGATAGCATTCCCGTTGGATCAAATATTTGCGATGAACCCGATAATATCGCGCGTTTTGTTATCGGTTTCGTATCTGCCTCAAATTTAGTGCAATAATATAATTCATCAGAGCGGTTATGCCATCCCAACCCTAACATTTTATTTTGCGCATTTTCACCTAAGGCTAATTACTTTAACGAGTCAGTCGCTTTTTTAAACTCGACAAAATCGAAATTAAAAATCCATTTTCTCAATGGAAAGCAACCCGTCTCCAATACCCGAGTTATTTCGTAACATATTTGTTTTAACCTATCTTTGCTAGGGTTGCCACAAATAAGGTCATCGACGTAGAAATTCTCGTTTATAATACGACTCACTTCAGGCTCACTACACTCATGTCCTAACTGCTTTAGACACCTACAACTCAAATAGGGGGCTGATGCGGTACCGTACGTTACAGTCCGCAATTTATATACCTGCAAGGGATCAACAGGGTTTTCGCGCCAGAGAATTAATTGTAAATCCCGTTGCTTCTCGTCTACTAGCACTTGGCGGTACATCTTTTCGACGTCCGCACAAGCAACGTATTTATTCTCCCGGAATCGCAACAAAATCGAAATCAAATCACCCTGAATAGGCGGCCCTACCAGTTGCAAGTCGTTGAGCGAGCAGCCCGACGCCGACGGCATGCTGGCGTCGAACACGACGCGCAGCCGCGTCGTCGTCGCGTTCTCGCGGAAAACGCCGTGATGAGGCATGAAGTAATGGGGGGTTCCATACGTATTGACGCGTTCCATATGGTCTAAGTCACAATATTCTTTTATAAAGTCGCTATACATTTTTTTATAATTTGGAAAGCGTTGCAAAGCGTTGTAATCGTTTTTCTAGTGCAAAAAAACGTTGCTCTGCTTGTTTGCGCGTTTCTCCTAGGTTGTCAGGCGAGGCCTTGAAAGGAATGTGCACACAAAATCGACCATCCTCCAGTCGCTGCGTTGTCTTTAAAAACAAATCTTCACAGGTGCGCTCCTCTTCACTGCGCGGTGACTCACTCGCCCCATGACAATTAGGTAGCTCCTCAAGCTCCCAGAACTTACGTAATTGTTCGTTTAATGAAACCTGCGCGTCTATAGTTTGCATAACATTACAATTAACGTTTTGGTTCATTTTTGTATTTTTGGAATAAATAGGACCCGATATAATCCATCCTAATCGCGTATTCTGAAGGACAGGACCGTTACTCAAACGTATCATCCCTTCTTTAAGCAGGTCCCAAAATATATCTGCCCCTAACAGCAGGTCTATCGGCTGACTTTCATAAAAATCGGGATCTGCTAAAATAATTCCGTCCGGTAAACAGAATTGTTCGCTTTTTATAGTGAGAGAAGGCAACGACGAAGTAATATGCGGTAATACTAGACACTGAATGCGCGTATTAAAAGTGCTAGTTAAGGATTTAATTTCAACATCACAAGTTTGCGTGCTTTGCGATATCGAACCTCCGACGCCCTTTATTCTCTGAGTGGACTGTATTAATTGCGTATTTAATTTTTCACATAACGATTGAGTGATAATACAGCGCTCGCTACCGTTATCAAGGATCGCGCGTGTTTTGTGATACTTCCCTAATTGATCGGGTATTTCTACGAGCGCTGTTGATAACAGAACCGGTTGCATAGCCGACACCTGCGCGCAGTGGACATCATTATGGCATGCATTTACCTGGTTCGGTTGAATCTGCGCGTGAGTTATTACGTAACTATTATTCGATGCTCCAGTATTCGTGCGGGATTCATAAGGAGCGGACTTATTAGGCATTGTCGAACAGGAGGGCCCATTTTCGTTGTATTCGTCGCGGTGAATAACTGAGTTGTGTTTTCTATCACATCTTCTACAAGGACCATACCTACACAAGTCTGCCATGTGTCCTACTTTTAAACAATTTTCGCATAATTGTTTATCACGTACAAAGTTAAGCCTATCTTGTAAACTTATATCTAAGAACGCTTGACAAGAATATAGCGGATGTTTAGCTGAACACATTGGACACAGTTTTGTTTGTTTATTTTGTTTGTTAAAAGGTAACTTCACTTGCGGTTTATCTGTTACGAGATTACAGTGAACCTTAGTCGCGGAATTTGAGTAATTATTATACTTTTTTGTGTCAAATGTGCTCCTGCTGTGCGTAACATTTAATGTTTCAAGTACGTCTGCCCTGTCCCTTAAAAATGATAATAAATCGTCAAGTTTTAGTTTGGAATCAGCTGATCGAGATAGCAACGACCCCTTGCGCTGCTCCCACTCGCGTTCGGTGGTTACATCGAGCTTGGATACAATCATATAGATGATAAGTGTGTCCCAGAATTCGGTTTTTTCTCCTAGGACCTTGAGTGCGCGTAAATTCTTCAACACTGTGTCTATAAGTTTCCTAAGCAGTGCGGGTGATTCCTTGGACAGTGATTGCATAGAAAACAAGGATTTGACATGGTTGTGTACGAGCAACCTATTGTTGTTATACCTGGTGAGTAATAATTCCCATGCAATATCGTAGTTATGCGTAGAAAACTCAATTGAATCGATAACTAATTCAGCACTGCCCTTTAATGACGATTTAAGGTAATGAAACTTCTGTATTTTTGTGATTTCGCTAGAATTATGCACTAACGACAAAAAGGTGTCACGAAATTCTAGCCAATGCTCATATGTCCCGTCAAAGGTAGGCAACGTTATAGTCGGCAATTTAACAGATTGTAATGAGTTAGTGGCTTTTTTATCAGTGTCCTCATCACTACTAACCAAACCTTGCGCTTGAGCCAGGACACGGAAATATTCAGTTTCATACTCGTCACGAATAGTAAGCTGTCTATCCAACTCAGATTCGGGGAGAACCTCCTCGATTTTGCCTTGGATTTTATTGAACTCTGAGCCTAAGCTCACCATTGCGTGCATACGAAGCTTAATTTCTGCGCGTTGGTTAACGGATAAAACCTGGTCTGCAAATGACTCGACATATTTTTGAAATTTAGTTAACCTGCCTTTTATAGTACCCCTTTTCTTATTTAATTCGGCTACTTCACGTTTAACCTCGGGTTCAGAAGCTGATGGTGTCGTCATCTTGGCTTAGTGTGGGAAACGAAGTACTTACGGTTATTCCCGGTTCGGTACTTAACACTCTTAACATTAAACAGCGCTTGTCCTCCGTGGTAAAGTCTAGAATCCTCTCTTTTTTCGGGCATATATCGAGACGTGGAGAGTTTTCCATCGAACGGCTGGTAGTTCAGGGC
Organism: Aethes cnicana; assembly: GCA_963971205.1. Taxonomy (NCBI): domain Eukaryota; kingdom Metazoa; phylum Arthropoda; class Insecta; order Lepidoptera; family Tortricidae; genus Aethes; species Aethes cnicana. The sequence goes on from OZ020288.1 coordinate 12,056,949, forward strand.
AGGGTTGAGGGCACCAGGCCACGCGGTAGGTCCCCCATGAGATGGACCGACTTAGTCAAATCTGCTACAAACCAGCCCGTGCACGAGAACACTAGACGCGCAGCCGTGAGAGAAGAATGGCGCCGGGTGGTAAAGCTCGCCACTCAAGACACGACGGCCACGACCACTCTGCCAAGAGTGTAGCGACAAAGAAGAAGACTTAACACTCCCTGCAGCTGCGACGGTTCAGCTGCCGGGCTGGCGACACTCGGGCAAGCAGGCACACGCAAAGATGACAAATCACTGAAATTTGAGATGGGCACGGTATCACAACTGATTTGGAACAGGTCGCGTTAACTTGGCTGGTTCGCCTCACCAAAAACACTGTGCTGCTGCCGATGGCTCTGGCCGATTGCGTTACTCTCATCCAACGTCTTCAATCCTGGTACCTACTGGTTGATGGATTCGGTGTCGAAGGTCCACTTATGTTGCGGCGTAGAGCTGGATGGGCTCGGCAGATGAGCAGATGGCAGGAACAGCAGTCGGAATAAAGAATGCGGCTTCAAAATACTAATTTAACTTTAATAACTCGAAATTTACATAAATTAATAAAATAAGTAGGAAAATCAGTGCTGAGGTGGCGAAGTGTTAGGCGATATATTACAGCGGGATCCAGCCAATGCCGAGCTGTTGGCGTGTTAACTCCGTCGGTGTAGTCGTTCGACCAATCGCAGCAGCCCGCGATGACGTGATATCGGCTCTGATTGGTGCTCGATGACGTGATAATTTTAACCGTCTCTGTTAGTCGCACACGCGACCTCTAGCGGCAACAGGCTCCAAAATATCGTTAAAGTTTTAAAATTAACTGCGGCGACGACAGTAATAACAAAAGGTAAAGGTAAATAATTTAAGGTTTGTCAAAGAAGACACATTAATAAAACTGACTTCGGTAAACGAATTGAAATTTGACCTGACCGTCCTGGAATAAGATAGAGGTCACTACCACAGTCCATTGCACTCTCAAGGTGCAACCATATGGTTTTTGTTAGTAACTTTCGGTTGGATTCCAAACATGCCCTTTCCCAGTAAATTAGTCATTGAGGGTTAGCTGTTTACTTTACAATTAGATACAGACGGCCCCGGCGGATGAGGGATAAATAAACTGTACTCAAACCATTTAAGAAGATAATAAATCAATTGTGAATATTTTGGTAACTGTGTAAACTAAGGAGGGGCTTATTAAAATAATATTGGAAAGTCAAAATCTAACGTCTATCTATCTTTAGATATGTGGGAAACTAATATGATATCGGAAAAGAAAGAAATGTGTGGAAGAACAAACATCTACAAACCCACATCGATACACCTAATTTTTTTATATTTACTTGGAAGCTTATTATTTTAGTATTTAGTATTAAAATGTCGTGCGAAATTAATGATGTACAGTGTAGTCGAGTTCGCCAATATATACACACTTTTGCACCATACCACGTTGTAATAAGGTCCAAAAGTGTACACATATGAATGAACTCGACTGTACGTGCGAAATTGTAATTTTGGTAAATTTTGTACGCTTGCATCAAAACTAATACTTAGGTAGGTAGGTACTATGTTAGGATGATTCTTAGTCTAACACTGAAATGATAATTTCCAAAATTAAATAGCTAAGAGTATTACTTATTTATTCAAACGGGCTAGGCATATCGATCAGAGTAAGGTCTACCGTGGCATGTGTAGGTATTAGGGATAAAGTTTGGGTAAGTCCGGGATGAGCTTTTAAGCTGGAAGAGGCTCCGAAGTTAGCACTATTTCAACTAAGGGCTAATGCTATTTAAATCTGATATATTTATAATTTGGAGACGCTAATTACTCGTGACTGCTGCGCGAGTGACGCGAAACTTTCTGTAATGTGATGATGGAAATTAAAAAGAGCGGTAAAGTAAAAAGTTAAAAGGTACGGTGGACATAATTCAGATTTACTAATTTGATATCTATAATAGACTGTTATTTTCGAGAAAGCGCACACCACTCATATTTATCAAAATATTTATCGTAGAAGCCGTGGTGGCCTAGTGGTTCGACCTACCGCCTCTCATGCAGAGGGTCGCGGGTTCAAATCCGGCTCGCACCTCTGAAATTATTTATGTGCGAAATTCAATTTGAATTTACCACTGAGCTTTTCGGTGAAGGAAAACATCGTGAGAAAACCTGCACGCATCTGCGAAGTACCTAATTCAAGGATGTGTGTTAAGGCGGTTCATAGACCCAGCTCAGCCGTCACTGTCACTCGTGGGACGAGTGAAAGAGAAAGCGCTACGCACAGAACGCCCGATTTAGTAAGTATTTAACGCGTTTTAATTTCTATAAAAATACCGTCTAAAAAAATGGCATTTATAAAGCTGTCGATGTATACATATAATATAGATATTTTTTGTGTTATAATTAGTTTTACACTGTTTGATATAATAAACTGGAGTAAAGTTTGATTAGCGGTCCGAGTTAGAGGTTACTTTGGAATTAAATTGTATCGAGCGAAGTTTCGTGAAACGTGTATCGAAAGCTGTCGATGTAAGGATGATATAATCAAATATAACATATGTTTTTTTCACATTTTTAACTTTTAACATTTCTTAGTAAAGTATGATCTCAATTGAGCAATTTTACGATGCTGGGTCAGGGAAGGGCCTTAAGTTCCCAATCCGCCCTGGGCCCGCGTGGGGACTGTAGCCCAACCCTCTCGTGATTAGAGGAGGCCTATGCCCAGCAGTGGGCCGTAAATAGGCTGTTGTAGTAGTAGATGGCGTTGATGTTTTCCATATTCTTACTGCAATTAATTTACATATTATAACTAGTACTTAAATTTAGATTTCTTAATAATCCACGGCTTCTTCCATCAGCTTCTTAAGATCGTCCGGGTTGCTATCGAATTATGTGAGCGGGCATTCGAGCACCATATGGCGAATGGTTTGCTCCGGATGTCCGCATTCGCACGCCGCCGAATCGCACCAGCCCCATTTGCTCCTACAATACGCAGCATTGCCAACATTTGCTCTGAACCTGTTCACAAGACACCAGACTCGGCGTTGTTCCAGAAAGCCTGGCTGTTTATTCCTAGAATCTAGCTCAAAAGTGCCAGAGGGCACATTCTTAGTCAGTTATCAAAATTACCTACTAAGTGCATCCTTTGCAAATATACTTACAGAACGATAGAGATAGTAAAATGCATCCACTTCTCAGAATCTCTTCAGCATACACCTGCATCTGAAGATGAAACAAGCTCCGAGTCTGTGTGTAGGAATCAAAAATAAACGTGTACCTTACTTGATAAATAAACAATAGTGTTGACCGTTACACCGAACCACAGAATATTTAATAGTACTACATACAGAATGGCCACGGAATCACCCGCCTGAATCTAGCCGGCGCGCAACTCGCACCCAACTCGCCCTTACCGTCATTTGTTTCATCCGGAGATGGAGAGTGGATCACTGGCCCGCGTAGTGGTACACACACATTTACAAGTGTACAGACGTCCTCGCATGCACGCAGACGTCCTCGCATGCAAACATTGACACTTCATTCGAATTGTGTTCGAAATCGGGCTGTTTAGGCCGTGTCCGCCGTGTGCGGAACTTGCTTTTAATAATCTAATGTAAGCTTGTTCCTAGAATAATAGCGAGTGAGCTTAACATTGTACGAAACAGATTGCAGAAGAGGTACTTCCCGCCACCACAACAGCCTATTTACATCCCACTGCTGGGCACAGGCCTCCTCTCATCACACGAGAGGGTGTGGGCTATAGTCCCTACGCGGACCCAGTGCGGTTTCGGGACTTAACATCATAGAATAAGAACAAGATTTTTTTATTGCGAAAACATAGTAAATCAGATATAGAAATCCTTATGTTCTACCATAAATAGGCATGCAATAATCATAATTGAGATAAAAATAAAATGAGTGGTAGGTAAATACAGATTTAGTGTCGCACATAAGTAAACTCAGAAGTGCGAGCCGGATTCGAACCCCCTACCCTTTGCACGCGAGGCGGATGGCGAACCAACATGCCACCGCGGCTTTTTTTTTAAAGTAAAAGAAGGAAGTAACTTGATGAATAATTTGATGAAAATAAGAGAATATCTGAAACTCATATTGTTAAGGTAGAGATCTTCTACTATCTAAAGTCCCGCGCCTTCTCGTTTCAAAACGATTCAATTTTTTAATCATTATTTAAAAAGCACCACCAACACTCTCAACGCATAGTTGATGGCTGTCTCAGCACGCACACATGTGTTGAGAGTGTTGGTGGTGCTTTTTAAATACATTGAAGCGTTTCGAAATGTGAAGGCGCGGGACTTTAGATAGTAGAAGATCTCTACCTGGTATTTAGTGTTGATCTACATTTGAGTCCATTAAATGTGTCCCCTTTTGGGCCTTATTACAACGGAGTAAGGTGCAAAAGTGTGCATATATTGTCGAACTCGACTGTGCGTATCCATTTCAGACTATATAACCGCAACAAAAACAACTAAAACCACAAATATTTATTTACACATATAACCAGGGAACACTTAACTATTTTTTTTTCAACATCAATATCCATAATGGCCGCATTTCACAATTCATGCAACGCGACTGGATTTTTGAGTTTTTTTTTATATTTCTAAAATCAAACGTCCAACCCATACTCTACAGATTGAATATTCCATTATATCTAGTATGTACATGACTTCAATAAGTCCGAGATCGGAACAGCTGCGAACAAACTACCCCTAACGAATAGGGATGACGACAGGGTGAAGAAATCGAAATTCTCATTAGTCCGTCAGTCAGGTAATAAAAAATATATTAGACACGTATTTTTTGTTTTGTCAAATTAACAAAGAATGACTAAGTATAATAAAACGCATTAAAGTTAGAGAGTGGGGGCTAACTACGTCACCGTTAGGTATAAATCGTACCAAACCGTGACGTCACGCGACATTTCAACTCAATATATCTCCGTATAAGTTTGATTACTTACGTGAAAAAAGAAAAAAATACGTGTCCAATACTTTTCAATAATCTTCCTGGTAGGCTAAGGAAAAAAAAGTTGTCGTCATGCTATTACTCGCCGACCGCGGGATCACGAGCAAACAGACGCCTGCGGTTTATAAGAATTAATACCGCTGTTTACTGTTTGGGATGTGGTGCACGCGTATGGACCTTTGTCAGCTACAAGGCCGTTCACTGACCCAGCATCGTCAAATTGCTCCTGTAAGATCATACTTTTCTAAGAAATGTTAAAAGTTAAAAATATAAAAAATACACACGTTTACATTGACAGCTTTCGTTACACGTTTCACGATGAAACTTTGCTCCAAAGTAACCTATAGAGGTTTAAAAATACACTGTTTGATATAATAAACTGGAGTAAAGTTGGATTAAAGGTCCGAGTTAATAGTAACTCGGACCTTTAATCCAACTTTACTCCAGTTTATTATATCAAACAGTGTAAAACTAAATATAACAGAAAAAATATATATTATATGCATACATTGACAGCTTTATAAATGCCATGTTTTTAGACGGTTTTTTTATAGAAATTAAAACGTGTTAAATAATAACTAAATCGCGCGTTCTGTGCGTAGCGCTTTCTCTTTGACTCGTTGCACGAGTGACAGTGACGGCTGAGCTGGGTATAGGGACGGCCTTATACATATACACCTAGAGATATTAACACAGTACAGAGAGAAAATTGCTAACCTTGTCCAAGTAGCAAGACATAGTAACTTATTACGCTCACTTGCAAACCTACCATCATTTGTAGTCCCCCGATGTAGAAATAACTACGGACAGAGAGCCTGGCATGTATCCTTCCACGCATATGTAATAAATTCCCCAATCAGTTACTACTAAAACATAACAGTATGAAAGCCAAAAGCTTCAGAAACGCTTTAAAACTGTATTTGTTAAAACATAACTTGTCAAAAGATAGTGATAAAAAACAATAATATAAGGTTGTAATGTACTGATATTGTATCGCAACTTATGTACAGGTTTTTTCACGAAATAATATCTGTATTTTCAATTTTTCATTATAGCTGCAACTCCTTAACTTAAAAATCTTTTTAAATTTAAGATTATAGTTAAGTACTTAAACAATGTAAGTTTTTCACAGAAATAAACAGTTTTTTTTTTAATATTATACTAGCTTCTGCCCGTGACCTTTTGTACGAACTATACGACCCCAACCCAAGGCATTCTTTCAGTATACAACATAGGCAAAAAATACACAATCATATCTGTAATGAATATAATTATGGTGCGAGATGCAGATTTTTGGTTGATTTCAATATAGAACTAAATACTAGAAAATCATGTACCACGTGTATTATCGACCTATGCTCCATACGAAAACAATGAACTTAACGCCTCAGAGTTGTTTTGCAGTGTGTGAGACGATTCGTGCCTTGCCTTGGATGTCTTGTCACAGAATAGGGATGACCACAACTTTTTTTCCTTAGTCTATCAGGAAGATTATTGAAAAGTATTGGACACGTATTTTTTCTTTTTTACGTAATCAAATTTATACGGAGATATATTGAGTTGAAATGTCGCGTGACGTCACGGTTAGGTACGATTTATACCTAATGGTGACGTAGTTAGCCCCCACTCTCCAACTTTAATGCGTTTTAACTTAGTAATTCTTTGTTAATTTGATAAAACAAAAAATACGTGTCTAATATTTTTTTTATTACCTGACTGACGGACTAATTAGAATTTCGATTTCTTCACCCTGTCGGACGTCCTCGCACGCACACAGACGTGATAGACACGCCACAATCGAACAGCAGATGGAAGTGGAGATTGGTTGGGCACATACCTACCCAGGATGGACCATCCAAAGTGGACCAGAAGAATACTGGAATGGACATCTGAGATGGACGGATGACATTGTCCGGGTGGCCGGCTCAAACTGGATAAGAGTGGCAAGCAATAGACGAGCGGGTAAGAACTTGGAGGAGGCCTATGTCCGGAGGCGGGTGACCCAAGGATCGTTATGATTATGATCGGCGATAGATTCCGCTGTCGTCTCTGCCTTGCCCCATCTGAATCCAGTTCACGATGTGACCCCAGCAGGGAATACATTATTGGCGTTGTGAACGGACAATTTCAATGTTTATATTGACATGAAAATAATTATGTTTGCCACGTCTAGAACAAACGGTCGGATTAGATTTTTGTTAAAGCTGTATGTTGGGAAAATGTATGTTTTTATTGCAATTTAAGAGGATAAACTGGAATCTGGTAAAAAATATAACTACTATTTGTTTTTTTTTTTGGAAAACAATTCATTCATCAAGAAATTGGGTTTTCCACTGGAAACATTTCGAATAATAATTTGACATAGAAACTATAGATGCGGTACATCCTTTATAAATAAATAGTTCAGAAATGTTAGTTTTATATCAAAAAAAAATTGAGGCCTCTGGTAACAAAAATGCTGGCCTCTATCTCGCACAGAGACTGATCATTGGCAATCACCGTGGCAATGCTGCCAGCATTTTGGGTACCATGCCACGTAGTATAGGACTTTTAGATTAGGAAGTAGTGTTTTTGTTATTTTACTTATATTTTAACAAAACAAATAAATTGCAAATTAGAAAAAAAAAGTTCAGAAATACGAATATACTCGTACATATAATATAGAAAGTTAAAGTAAATAAAGTAGGTAAGAAATCAATATAAAAATACTTTGCTTATGCATTATCTGATCACGAACTATAATTTACATGTTATTTCCATACCAAAGCAACCCCAATATGTTGTGACAGGCGGATATGTCAATACGGAATCAATGTACCCCAATTTGTGTAGATTATCATACGTCTGTATAATTCATGGAGCTACTTGTACATACGAATACAAGTAGGTAAGCGGTAAGGTTAAGAATAAGAATAAGAATATGTTTATTGCCACACAGAAATATACAATGATACAAATAGTTAAAGAAAAAAAATTAGTTATAATTATACACAACACAACGAGCTTATAGTGTGATTCGACAATATCTTGTAAATATAATATTAAACACGCTATCTATACTAATAACAAGTCTGTACAAGAAATCATGTCTGAAACTGGAAAATTAAAAGAAACTATCAAGTCGAGGGGACTATACATATAAACGATACTGAACACAAATTAACGATTTTTAGAAAAAAAATCTGTATGTATGCATGTCCGGATTTAACTCGAAAACTGGACGGATTGCAACAAAATTTGCTATAGGGGTAGTTTATATACCATTACAGCCTATTTGCGTCCCAAAGAGAGGGTCAACAAATAGGCTACTGTTTATCCCGGAAAAATGCATAGTTCCCGCGGGAATGCTATTAACGAATTTCATCAGGACGAAGTCGCGGGCAGAAGCTAGTCTTGTATTTATTTATTCCAAATATCTCAGAAATGGCTTTAACGACATGGACGTGCAATATGGGCAATACGGGGGCAAAAATCGATATAGCTCTCACTCATATCTGGGAAAACTAATTATGACTTTTTGTTACTGGTTACCGTCTTCGTAAAGTGAGCTCTTCGTTTGTTGGGAACTGTATACGATTTTATAACAAATTGCCTTCTGATGTTGCTAATATGCCATTTAAAAAGTTCAAGTCGTTCATTAAGTGCCGCCTTTTAAAGAAGGCATATTATTCGGTGAATGACTTTTTAGATGATAAGAATCCTTTTAAGCCAACTGTTTAGGTTATTATTATTGACTAGTAACATGATATGTGTCTCGCTGGGCAAATATTAACTCTTTTTTTTTTTTTCTTTCACTACCAAATTTGTCCAGCAGCTGGAGCATGTCATGCTCGCTTTAAGGTCCTTGCTTACAGCGGCGTCGTTGATCGGGTCTCCACCTTCCCTAAGAAATGGTTGAGGGAGGCGATGGCTGAGATACGCGTCACGCTCGTGAACGGGTGCTGTCTGTGGGGTCCGGTCTGTTCATGCTTGCAAGGACGTTTAAAAATAATCATTAGCTTTAAATATATTACTAAGTCAAACATTTTAAGCGAGAGACCTCATCATGTTCTTGACATGTATTAATGAACTCTTTTATACATGATGTATTTCATTATTTATTGACATTTTGAGACTGTCGACATCTATGGAATTTATATTTATTTGACAATGGAGGCCATCTCCATAATATTTTTTTTTTCTGGACCCTTGGAGACTATACATCTCTAAGATCTTAGATTTAAGTTTAAGTTAGGGACTATACATCCCTTCAATGTAATTGTAGTACGTACCGATATGTATATTTTATACATGTAATGTAAATGTTATAACTATGTGTAAATTTTGAAAAAAGGCCTTCTGCTTGAGTTTGTTGCGGCGCTTCTTCTCAAGCAATGGGTCTAGGAAGCGCTAGTAAATTCTTTTCTGACGTGTAAAAGTGCCCCTATGTGGCCAATTTGCTGAATAAATGATTGAATTTTGAATTGAATTTTGACCCGAGCAAACCTTGGGTGCCGAGTTACTGCTGATTATGAGAGGACGGAGATGGAACGGACAAGGAATGGGGACTATCGTTTCTTTGCTCACCAGTTGGCGCCACTGTTGACTAAGGTCCAGAGGTATAGCTGTCAAAGGCGACTTTATAATATCCGCGCCGGAACAAAGTTTTAAATCTTGAATCTCATTAAGTTTAAGTATTAATTATAAATAACTATCATCCTGCGAGCAATGTGCCCCGCCCACTGCCACTTAAGGTTCGCAATTCTTGAAGGTGAAGGTCGCGGGAAACCGGTGGAAGCAAGTAGCACAGGACCGGTCTGAGTGGCGAGCCTTGGGGGAGGTCTATGTCCAGCAGTGGACGTCTTTCGGCTGAAATGATGATGATGATGATGAACTATCATCATATCGAGTAGCTATGCTGCAATGTTGTGCAGTTCCGTTTTGTTAGGATTTTTTTTTTTCAAAGCATTGACATTTATCGCTAAATAATCCATATTTGCGATTATTTCACGAAAGAGATCACTTTTCAACAGGTAAATCAAAGAAATTATAATTTATATCACGAAGCCGGCCAAAACCAGTGAAAAGTGAATGTTATTGGACCTCACGCGACACTAGCGCCTCTAGTGGCAAATTCACACGCGATAGCCCCCATTGTACCCTTGTATATTTAAGTGTGAAGAGCTAACAGACAAACAGACAGAAAGACAGCTTATGGCTGCGACATCGTCCACGTGGAAATCGGTAATAGCGTTCCCTCGGGAGCCAATCGGGAATCGTTTTCCGGAACAAAAATATGAAACCTATTTCCTTCCCTGGAAGTCGAGCTATTTGCTGGGAGCAAAGTCAGTGGTCACTGGTCACTCAGTGTACGAAAACAGCATGTCACATGGCCAAATATGAAATTTCTGACGGACACCAGTGAAATGGACTGTCACTGCTGCGTATTTATTTGTATGGAGTGTGGAATGTGTCTTGGTAAGGAGCGCAATCTTATATGGAGAGACAGTTCAAAACGTGTCCAGCGGATTTGATAAGCAACAAAACATTCTCATTACAACCGTTTTCACCGCGTTTTCGCCTCAGCAGCGCCATCTGAAGGCGCTACTGCAGACTATCCGCCTAGGTGGCTCGACTGGAGTGGCGACCGCAGCGCCCCCAATATACCGGATTTGGTATCCACTTTTGGAACTATAAAGATTGCGCTCCTTTACTTCAACCCTCCATAATATATTTGCATTGCATTAAGTACATCTGGAGTGAGTGGTAATGAAATGACATCTGGCTTCTTTTGTCTTATATCTCTCGTTATGAGGTTAAATAAAGAGACATATCTACAAGCCTTTTACGCCACATATTTTCGGCACAGAGTTAGTTCCACTTATTAGATGGTCCATAGTCCGTCGACCAAAGAGTATAGTTGCATATTGCGCCGCCGACTTCGCATCCGCTAAGTGGCGATGTCGTCGTGCACACTGCCAAAATAGCATACTAAGTTTCATAATTACCTACTACTAATATTACTTGATGATGATGATGATGATGATGAATATTACTTGAAATAAAAACAAGTACAAAAAACTGTCACTTTCACAAAAAAGATCAAGACGACTTTAACGACACCTCACAAAAAATCCATTTAGCCGTTAAAGCTACAGACTAGTGCCCAAGGAAAAATACATAGGTACAAATTATAAATAAATAAATAATAAATAAATATCTGGGACATTTCACAAAATTGACCTAGCCCCAAACTAAGCAAAACTTGTACTATGGGTGCTAGACAACGATATAAATACTTATATAGAGAAATACTAAAGATCCATGACTCGAGTACAAACATTTGTACTTATCACACAAAGTTTGCCCCTAGCGGGATTCGAACCCGCGATAGTTGGAACAGTGGGCAGAGTCACTACCAATTGAGCCAAACCTGTCGTCAAAATTGGCGAAGTCGGGTAAAAAAAATCTATTACAAATCCCTAAAGAACCGCCGTAGTCGGCCATTTTTCCAGTAATTCCTCACGTTCTCCTTATCAGCTTAATTTATTGGGAGCAAGTTTGATCCCGTCCTATCGGATAGGACAGTGCTCCCGTGCAAACCCAAATGGCCTAAGTCACTGCGAAACCCTCTAGCTTAGTTCAGCCCTTTTGGTTTAAACTGAATCTGTATCCCGTTTATCAGATGCACGTACTGTCAGGGGTAATATGGGGAATGGAAAACTCCAGAATGTGTCTGATGACGTAATGACAGGAATTGGTGAGATTTTTACAGGTTTATAAACGTTATAGCCTCTACCGAAGATAAAAAAGTGATATTGCTTATCCATAAAAATAATCATTAGCTTTAAATATATTACTAAGTCAAACATTTTAAGCGAGAGACCTCGTCATGTTCTTATTGACATGTATTAATGAACTCTTTTATACATGATGTATTTCATTATTTATTGACATTTTGAGACTGTCGACATCTATGGAATTTAATTTATTTGACAATGTTTTTTTTGCCTGGACCCTTGGAGACTATACATCTCTTAGATCTTAGATTTAAGTTTAAGTGAGGGACTTTACGTACATCCCTTCAATGTAATTTTAGTACGTACGTATTTGTATATTTTATACGTGTAATGTAAATGTAAATTTTGTAATAATGTGGAAATTTTGAAAAGGGCCGTCTGCTTGAGTTTGTTGCGGTGCTTCTTCTCAAGCAATGGGTCTAGGAAGCGCTGGTAAATTCTTTTTCTGACGTGTAAAAGTGCCCTTATGTGGCCAATTTGCTGAATAAATGATTGAATTTGAATTTGAACATACTAATATTGTACTTAAATGCGAAGGTAACTCTGTTTGCCTGTTACGTCTTCACGCTTCAACTGCTAGACCCATTTGGACAAAATTTGGTATGGAGATAGTTGGGATCCCGAGGAAGGATAGGCCACTTTTTTTCCCGGGAAAACGCATTATTCCCGCCGGCACGCGATACCCGAATTCCATGCCGGTGCTGTTGGCGGAGCTGGTGTGCTTACAATTTGAGACTTATCCCGTATTTTTATAAGTACTTACATAACACTAGCTACTACCCGCAACGTCATCCGCGTGGAATATCTGCATACCAAATTAAATCCAAATCGGTCTAGCGGTTTAAGCGTCAAGAGGTAACAGACACAGAGAGATAGAGTAGGGATGATGACAACTTTATTTTTCTTACCGCCTGAAGGTTAATAAATATAGCTGCCTGGGCTCGAGCTATGAGTTTGTGGCCTTCGGGGTGGAGACTATGGGGTCATGGGGCAAAGGGGCGCTGGGGCTCCACAGGGAGCTAGGGAAGCGCTTGAGGGAGGCAACGGGAGACCCTCGCGCCGGCAGCTTTCTCGCGCAAAGACTGGCTATTGCCATACAGCGAGGGAATGCTGCCTGCGTGATGGGAACCCTTCCGAAAGGCCCTAATTAAGGTTTTTAGGTTATTTTTTAGCTTTAATTTTTCTTATTTCTGTAAATTTAAATGCTATTTGTAGTTTATTTTTAATATTTTAACTTGTTCTTTTCTGAATAAACAAATTTCATTGAAATGTATTGGACACGTATTTTTTTCTTTTTTCACGTAATCAAACTTATACGGAGATATATTGAGTTGAAATGTTGCGTGACGTCACGGTTAGGTACGATTTATACCTAACGGTGACGTAGTTAGCCCCCACTCTCCAACTTTAATGCGTTTTATTATACTTAGTCATTCTTTGTTAATTTGATAAAACGAAAAATACGTGTCTAATATTATTTTATTACCTGACTGACGGACTAATTAGAATTTCGTTTTCTTCACCATGTCGTCATCCCTGTTGTCTCTTTATGTCTGTTGGGGACTATATCCCAAACCCTCTCGCGATTAGCCTGTGCCCAGCAGTGATACGTAAATAGTCTGTTATGGTGGTGGTACAGGTGGTGGATCGCATGATATCGGGATTCCATTGGGCAACACCGAGCCGCCTTTCCGTAATACCGTACTCGTATTTCAATGAAATGTATATTAATGACTTCATAAACGTCAAGAACGACTATTATTAATATCGCAAATTGGAGATAATTATCCCATTTAATACAAGCTTGATGTCACTGAATACGTATATAAAACGTTATTCGAGGACGGAAAATCCAATTCCCGAGAAACGATAGGTAATTGCTACGATGTCTATAAAATGTTTTCGTCGTTTGTACCGCGCCTGTTACGGTCTATCTTAATTAAAATAGGTACAGAATTTTTCCCCGAGGATTTATCATCCACATGGCTGTATAATATAGCGAAATAATAATTATTAGAACCGATGATTTTTTATTTGCTTAAAAACATGGTCGTAGATTAGATGCAGTTGGTTGACGATAATAATAATGGTCTTACATGTTCTGTCATAATGTTATGACTTGCAAATGTTAACTTACAATAGCTACGTTCCGAATCGCGCTTTGAGCGCTCACAGCACCTTGCATCCTTTTTCCTCTTAGGACTTTACTTTCAAGAGGAAAAGGGATGTAAGGTGCTGTAAGTGCTCTGAGCGCGTTTCGGAACGCAGCCAATAATGGCGACACGGCAGTATTTGTTACATGGTGAAATATTATTTTACTGCATATAAACACTTATCCAGTGACCAAGGGATAGTTTACGCCTTAAACCATTCCTTGGAAACTTTTAGGCAGTTTATTAAAGAGGCCAAAGCCATTATAAATGAGTTTCTGCTGCTACAGTCCTGTTTTTAATCTAGACAATGTAAGATTATTGGGATACCTCGTTGGAAAAATTACTTACTTAAAAAATCATAATTTTTCTTGAAAAAGTTAGGGTTTAACTTTGTTAGGCTCATTTCTAGGATATACAGTGCTGGAACTGTCAGGATTTTTAGTTTTTTAAAGAGAGGCATAGAAGGTTTAATTGAAGATACATTTAATTAAAGATTTAATTTTCAAACTTTGTGTGTTGAGCGCGAATGTTTGTATTAATATTCATATTCATTTATTTAGTATTAATCATACATTGTCATACTTCTGTAAAAATCATAACTACTAGTTATAATCTACTTATATATATAAATATATATAATTTATATATTTTAACATTATCAATTGTCTCGTATCAATAAGTCAATAAGTAGGTAATACACATCGACGAATCTCCACTAAAAAAAACGTTTCAGTAAACGAACCCAAACTCTCTTGGGTAAAAGGAAACAGGAAAAACTTTCAGATTTGTTCAAGAGGTTTTAAAATGGAAACAGATCTTGTAGCATTTCCATTCCAAACCAGAACGATTTCTGAATTCAGGCCCCTAAGGACATGTCGGAATGGCTTCTACCTACCTTATAATTAACTTTGCCTTAAATAAACCTATTTTAATTAGATTGGATAATATCTGCGGTAGGGCTCAATTTTGATTTCGTAAGTTTTCCCTAACATCATTACTAATATTATTATTTTTGCTAGTGCCTACACGCATCTGCGAGGTAATTCAAAGATGTGTGTGAAGTCCCTGATCCGCACTGGGCCCGCGTGGGGACTATAGCCCAAACCCTCTCGTGACGAGAGGAGGCCTGTGCTCAGCAGTGGGAAGCAAATAAGCTGTAGTAGTAGTAGTGGTAAGGCCTGGTGCTAGGTCCGTCGGGAGGTTACCACCGTCTTTCCCCGCTAACCTGCCGCCAAATAGCAGTGCTCCCACTATTGTGTTCCGGTAGGGAGTTAAGCCAGCCAGTGAAATTTCTGGCACAGAGGTATTCCATCTTAGGCCTCAAGGTAGGCAACGCATTCGAGATCTTATGGTTTCTTAATGGGGGATCATAGAATAGGATAGGATCCGCAGTGACCACTTACCATCAGGTGGGGTGTGCGCTCACGCGTCAATCGCTGGACCGATTGAGATGAAATTTGGCATGGAGATAGTTGGAGTCCCGGGAAAGGACATAAGCTACTTCTTATGACGGAAAAACGCATAATTCCTGCGGGAACGCGATAACCGAATTCCACGCGGGCGAAGTCGCGGGCAGAAGCTAGTAATATTCATAAGTCCGTGTCTAAATGAACTTATCCACGGTACAAATCTTCGCACAAGGTCTTTTACAAATCGTTCTATTATTGTACGATATTAATAATTGAATTGGTTAGTAGATACTTATACAATTTAATATCCTCCATTCAGCTTTTAATCGTTCCGGGACGTCTAACTCGAATACCAAAATAAGAGGCCGGCTCTTCAACGTTAAATAAGGGATTTAATTACCGCGAATATCTTCGTTTATAAGCGATTTTAAAAGTCATTCGTTAACAAGTTAAGTAAGAGCCAATTTGGACAGTTTGTAGTCATTTTCAATAATAAGTTTGGAGTGGGAACTTAGTTTATGTCGATGGTATAGGCAAACGAGCGCAAAGCCCACCTGATGGTAATAAGTGTCACTGCGGCCCATGAACACTGAAATCCTTGTACGAAATAGCTCTGTTATTTTGATGAAATTCATGACATTTTGTAGACCGTTAAAAATACTGATATGACAACTTATTGTACCAATGTGCTAGAAATAACAGTTTAGACTGTAAGATATTTGTGAGATTGTTTTCATCCCGAAAATGGTGATAAGGAGTTTAAAAAAAAGTTGAATTTACGGACAAAAGGTAAAAAGTCTTCAATCTAACCATATTATTTAATACATCCTAACCCTGTGCCCGCGTGGGGACTATAGCCCGAACCCTCTCGTGATGAGAGGAGGCCTGTGCCCAGTAGTGGGCCGTAAATAGGTTGTTGTGGTAGTGGTGGATTTAATACATATCAATTAAATGTTATTGTCCTAACTTCTTATATCTTATCATTATTCTTATTATTTTCTTCTTCGATATAAATTTCATAGAAACTTAGAACAATAAGGACAGAATGACCGCGCGATGACCTCTTTTATCAAAAAAGCTCCTTTATGATCGTCCAATGGGGACTGTCGTTTCTTTGCTCACCAGTTGGCGCCACTGTTGGCTAAGGTACAGAAAGGGTCCGGAGCTAGTATAGCTGTCAAAAGCGACTTTATAAGATCAGCGCCGAAACTAATATCGAGTAGCAATGCCGCATTGTTATGCAGTTCCGTTTTGTTCGTTTTTTTTTTTGTTTCAAAGCGTTCACATTCGTCGCCAAATAATCCATATTTGCGATAATTTCACGAAGGAGATCACTTTTCAACAGGTAAGTTAAATTAAAGAAATTATATTTTATATCACGAAGCCCGTCAAAACCAGTGAAAAGTGAAAGTTATTAGACCTCACGCGACACAAGTGCCTCTAGTGGCAAATTCACACGCAATAGCCCCAATTGGAGGATTGCCAGCCATCGAGATGGTGCCGATGATATTAGGATTAAAGGCACGTATGCCGTATGCCTATCTGCAAGAAGAGATGGTAAATCCGACTGTGATATAGCTATCACGGCTTTTACATATATCTCTTCTTGTATAAACTGTGAGTGAATCCGCAAGCTTTCCCCGCACACGCGAGCAAGATAAGCAAACGTGTATGTTTGCTATCTGGAGCACTTCAAAGTTCAACAACATAATAACGCTTTACGAGTTATCCAATTATGTTGTTTCCCATAAGCCAGGCGGTTCCGAGGGAAACCGACACTCTGTCGGGACCTTAAGGGCTTGTTTCCTTCGCTGAAGCTATGAATAGTCGCTTAATGAACGAAACGTTAGGCCTTTTATGAGCTAATGAATCTAGTCGTAATTTTCAATTACGGTTAAAGTTTTCTTATTTAATATCGGAGTGTTTTCTTTCTTTCTCTTAGTCTATGTATTCTATACCTTGGTGATCTATTTTTGAAGAGAGTATACTACTTCTCAATACGGAGTTTGAGTTGTGACTGTTGCGAGTGCATCACATTTCAAATCGTATTGGACTATACTTATAACTCTCCACCACAATGCAAATTCTGTAGTTCCATCATCCAATTTTGGCTTAAACCCCAAAGTAACCTACACGTTCAATCCTATCACGTCTACAATAAGATGGAAGTGTTCATTGAGGTCGTCATTCTACCAAAACAAAAGAGCACACCCAGTAGTTTCTTGTCCTAAAATCTTAGTAGTTGAACTCCTATGTCGATACTAATATACTTACTAGTTGTTAAGGGCAAAGTTCGTCGCTCCACCACAACGTTCTCCCAGGTTACGCCGGGTGACGAGTTGAAGTTGAAACCCTTTCAATCACGGGGAAGGTATAAACACATTGTTTTGAAGTATTGGTAATTTGAACCTGGTATTACAATTTTGATATCAAATGAGGCTCCCTACATTTAGTTTACATAAAAAAGGTCTACAGACTTTCAAATTGATATACGGGTCTTCGTTCGATTAACCAAAGAATGTCATCTGAATCGGTCTAAAGAACTGACAGCGTTTTACTTTTTTAGGGTTCCGAACGTCAAGAGGTAAAAACGGAACCCTTATAGGATCACTCGTGTGTCTGTCCGTCCGTCTGTCACAGTCGATTTTCTCCGAAACTACTGAAACTTAATCGTTGAAGTTGAATTTAGTACGTATATGTAAGTTTGTGACCCTAAGACGGACGTGTAATGAAAATAAATGAATTTTAAACATAGACCCTATTTTTGGGGGCTAAATTTGAAAAAATATTAATGAAGCTTATCAAACTACATCGTGTGACATATCAAATGAAATATATTGATTTTTCGAGTTATTTAAGAAAATATGCGAAAAATGACCATTCTCCCCCCCCCCCCCCCTATCTCCGAAACTACTCCGGACTTAAAATTTTAGAAAAAATACTGAGGATAGTTATTGACCTATAGATTACAGGAAAATTATTAAGAAGTCCATGGTATTTGAAATCTATCTCTAATGATGTTATTGAAAATAATCAAGGGTAGGGAACCCTCTCCACGCGAGTTTAACTCTCTTCTTGGCCGTGTTTTTTATTGAAGCCGCTTAAAAAAATATATTTTTGGTGAAAGTATGTATCGTAAAAAAAACTGTCTGTTTCAACGAAGCGTGAATGTCTGCGAATTTCCTAATCTGCACTGGTACGCGTGGGTGAGCCGTATTGTGATGAAAATAGGCCATAACGTGCCAAAACCCAGAAATGGAACTTAAATACAATTGTAGGTGGTAAAAACCTTCCTTGCAATTAATTTTTTCAATCATATGGAAACCAATTAAATTTTTAGTTCAAATTCAAGTTAGTACGTAACAATGTTGCATTACAATTTTTAAGTACCTAAATCTCGCTCGGCAGTATAGCAAACGGTGAACGTGAAAACCGTAAAGCAAAACCTAATTGCTATCTACAGTACAGTTCCGAGCATTTTAATTAGGTCAGCTGTTGTTTTACTGAGACTATACGTAAGCCATATTTAAGTAAATAACTGGCTGATTTCACAAAGAGCTGCAGGCGGGTAAATAATATTGAGGTGAGAAATTAAATGGGTAACATAATGTTTTTAAAAGTATAATAAATATTTGCTAAGCTTCTGGCAGATTACTTATTTAACATTATTGCTAGTTGGCAAAAACATTTACTCTCTTGGAGTTTTTCTAACAGACTTGCAATGTGACTTTTCACTTAGAGTCTTGTTGAAATGATAAGAGTGTGTGTATGGAGTGTGGAATGTGTCTTGGTAAGGAGAGCAATCTTATATGGCGAAACAGTTGAAAACGTGTCCAGCGAATTTGATAAGCAACAAAGCAAAACACACTCTCCTCACAACCGTCTTCGCTGCGTTTTCGCCTAAGCAGCGCCATCTGAAGGCGCTACTGCAGACTATCCGCTTAGGTGGCTTGACTGGAGTGGCGACCGCAGCGCCTCCAACCTACCCGATTTGGTATCCACCTTCGGAACTTTAAAGATGCCGCTCCTTTACCCTCCATAAGTGTGTGCAAAGAAGTTAGTACTTGTTAATGTTCTTGTCAAAATTCAATCATTTATTCAGCAAATTGGCCACATAGGGGCACTTTTACACGTCAGAAAAGAATTTACTAGCGCTTCCTAGACCCATTGCTTGAGAAGAAGCGCCGCAACAAACTCAAGCAGAAGGCCTTTTTTCAAAATTTACACATAGTTATAACATTAATATTACATGTATAAAATATACATATAGGTACGTACTACAATTACATTGAAGGGATGTATAGTCCCTAACTTAAACTTAAATCTAAGATCTTAGAGATGTATAGTCTCCAAGGGTCCAGAAAAAAAAAATTATGGAGATGGCCTCCATTGTCAAATAAATATAAATTCCATAGATGTCGACAGTCTCAAAATGTCATTAAATAATGAAATACATCATGTATAAAAGAGTTCATTAATACATGTCAATAAGAACACGACGAGGTCTCTCGCTTAAAATGTTTGACTTAGTAATATATTTAAAGCTAATGATTATTTTTAAACGTCCTTGCAAGCAAGAACAGACCGGACCCCACAGACAGCTTAATTTGTAATAGATTAGGAGTCTTGGTAAGGTGTGTTACGGTACGGTAATGTACGTAAGTAGGTATGGATACTACTGCACCCTATTTGCGTCCCCTCACTGACACAGGCCTCCTCTCACCAAGAGAGGGTTTGGGCTATAGCACAGAATATTTAATAGTACCTACTACTTGGTTACTACATACAGAATGGCCACGGAATCACCCGCTTGAATCTAACCGGCGCGCAACTCGCGCCCAACTCGCCCTTACCGTCGTTTGTTTCATCCGGAGATGCAGAGTGGATCACTGGCCCGCGTAGTTGGTACACATTTACAAGTGTACGGCGTCCTGGCACGCAAATATTGACACTTCATTCGAATTATGTTCGAAATCGTACTTTTATAGGCCGTGTCCGCCCTGTGACTATAGTCCCCACGCGGTATTTTATTTCCCGTGATCCAGGGAAGTTTTAGAAAGAAAGAAAAAATGACTAAATTCGAAAGGAACAGCTTAAAAAAAGAAGTAATCCGTGGTGATACGAAGTTCACCGGGCCAACTATAGTTAAATATAATATAACAAATGTCACAAACGGACATACATGTAAAATGTCATTTAATAAACATAACATAACAAATCTTTTTAGGGTTCCGAAGTCCACAAGGAACCCTTATAGTTTCGCCATGTCCGTCCGTCCGTCCGTCTGTCCGCACTATTGCTCGGAGATGCTTAGTTCTAGAAAGCTGTAATTTGGCATGAATATGCATATTAGTTACGCTGACAAAGTGGAACAATAAAATGTTGAAATATATTTTTTTATAGGGTACCTCCCCTACTCGTAAAGTGGGGATGTAATTTTTTTTTCTTGCGTACCCCATGGTGTGGCATATCGTTGAATAGGTCTTGAAAAAATATTGTAGGTTTGTAAAAACCATTTTTTGATTAAGTGATGTGTTTGTGAAATATTAAGCTTTAAAGTGCTATTTTTTGTTAGGGTCACGTGTCCCCCCCCCCCCCCTGCCAGCTAAATGGTGGTATTTGGAAGGCTGAAAAAAATCACGGTTGTGGCATATATAACGTAGTTGAAAGGAAAACTATCACAGCTAAGTAGGCTGTACAAACTTTCGTCTTGGCGTCGGGCGGGCACGTCATTCATACCACAGGCTAGCTAGATGCCAATAAGTATTGGAAAGATACTGTGGGCATCGTCAACTTCGGAACCCTATACTTTGCGCGTGGCCCGACACGCACTTGGCCGGTTTTTTAACTTTTTTATCGTCAAGAAATATGCCTTCTTTCATCTTTGCAGAAAGACACAACGCTATTACCCTGTATGTAATAAGATATTTTTGGTCCAATATCCAGTAGGTAATGTACTTCAAAACAGACGGGACCCTTGGGGACAAGGGAACGATGTGTATCCATTAACATTCACCTCATCGGGGTCACATTTGGTCCCATTTGTGTTCCTCCGAGATCCCACTGAGCCCAAGTGGCCCTAATAAAATCGGTTTTAAAACCTCTGGAAAGACCCTTTTTTTTCAAGATGGCCACAGAGGGTTGCGGCTTAGCGGGAAGTAAAAATTAAGGTCAATTTAGCTATTGTGTAGGTACAGCAGGATTCAACTTAGAAGGCGCGCGGCGAACCACTTAAGTCGTTAACACAGAGTCTATTATTGCCTAATCAGCGCGCCTTCTAAGTTGTGTCGTGCTATACTAAGGTTTGTTGTGACTTCATTACCACGAGTGTGTGTATTACTTGTCATTTTGTCAATTTACAAGTGAAAAATAATAAACGTTGTTATTATCTGGATCAAATAAGAAAGAACATTCTCAATGTTCCTGTTGTCCTGTAATTTAAATACAATAAATACCTAAGTGTTGATTTTTTTTACATTAAATTACACTAGAAACCGGTGGAAGCAAGTAGCACAGGACCGGTCGGAGTGGCGAGCCTTGGGGGAGGCCTATGTCCAGCAGTGGACGTCTTTCGGCTGAAATGATGATGATGATGAGTGCCTGGTGCTAGGTCCGTCCGGGGTGGTACCGCCGTCTTTCCCGACTACCGTGCCGTCAAATATTGCAGTGCTCGCACTGTTGTGTTCCGGTAGGGGGTTAAGGTTGTAAGCCGGTGAAATTTCTGGCACAGAGGCATTCCATTTTAGGCCTCAGGGTAGGCAACGCATTCGAGATCTTATGGTTTCTTAATGGGGGATCATAGGATTTCGGTGTCCATGGGCCGCAGTGACCCTTACCATCAGGTGAACTATGCGCTCGTTTGCCTATACCATTGGTATAAAAAATATATATTCTCTATCGTAAAGCAGTAAACCAAGGAAGACATAAAATTTAGAAGAGAAGGTAATTTGTTTTTTTTTTTGAGGGCAAACAATATCTTTACTTACCTACGCCTTTTGTTAAGAAAGCCCAAGTTATATGGGAGTGTAGAGTGCTGTTTAAGGACGTATTCATTATGAATAGGTAACTGACTTACAGTTAGCACCTATCGACAGACGAATCGATCTAGCTTTTATATCTGGAAAAACTCATTAGGTGTACCCTAAGCTACATATGATGGTACATCTTCTTACAGACGGACGGGCGTGCGAACCGTCAGCGTGCTCAGAACTTTACTCTATACTTTACTTTTTAAGGTCTATAGAGTGGAATCTTAGTCTAATGCTACAAAATTGATAAGGTCTCAATACTGATTCGTCATCATCAATAACATGCCTAAATGTTGCCTATTATATGGCAGAGTGGAACCGCGCTCTACTATGAACTTAGTCTAATGCTACAAAATTGATAAGATCTCATTACTGATTCGTCATCATCAAGAAAATGCCTAAATATTGCCTATTATATGACAGAGTGGAACCGCGCTCTACTATGAACTTAGTCTAATGCTACAAAATTGATAAGGTCTCATTACTGATTCGTCATCATCACTAACGTACCTAAATGTGGCCCATTTAATAAACTTAGTCCCCAATCCGCACTGGGCCCGCGTGGGGACTATAGCCCAAACCCTCTCGTGATGAGAGGAGGCCTGTGCCCAGCAGTGGGACGCAAATAGGCTGTAGTAGTAGTAGTAGTAATAAACTTAATAATTTAGAAACAAAAACCTTTTTATCACTTTGATGTTACCGGGCGAGCCGAGTAACTAAACCGTATTAATTAACGTTTCGCTCGTTCGGACCATATTAAGGGCTTTGCCAACGGTATCATAAAGCATTAATTAAGATATTGTTCAAAAATTTAACGCCCACTTGTAATAATCGGTTACAAAAAAAAGCATTTTTGAACTTTATTCTACTACTACTACTACTACAGCCTATTTGCGTCCCACTGCTGAGCAAAAGCCTCCCCTCATCATGAGAGGCCCAGTGCGGATTGGGGACTTCACACGCTCCTTTGAATTACTTCGCAAATGCGTGCAGGTTTCCTCACGATGTTTTCCTTCACCGAAAAGCTCATAGTAAATTCAAATTGGAACTTTATTCAATAGAATAGACTAGAAAAATATTTATTCAATGACACCGATACAAACATAAGAAACTTAAAATAACTAGAATACTTTGGTGTCACTGAAATGGCATCCAACTCAGCATTATGTTGAGGCCCTGAGGGTCTCGACGATGGTCTTCCGCGGACACCATTGCAGAGATCGCCGATCAACCATTACCGTGGTAACGTAATACACACAAGAGTATAACTACACATTTTAAACACAGTTTAAGGCGTAAACGTCGCGAGATTATTACATAAAAACAGTCACAAAATGTAATAAAAATATATCTAAATATATAAAACTCAAAGGTGACTGACTGACTGACTGACTGATATAGTGATCGATCAACGCACAGCCCAAACCACTGGACGGATCGGGCTGAAATTTGGCATGCAGGTAGATGTTATGACGTAGGCATCCGCTAAGAAAGGATTTTGCAAAATTCCCACGGGAACGGGAAAAAAAAGGATTTTTACATTTTAATGTTTAAGCGCGTACGAAGTCGCGGGAAACATCGTAGAGATCTGAAATTTGGCATGCAGGTTCCTTAGGGAGCGTAGGAGAGCACTAAGAAAGGACTTCCCGAAATTCCCACGGGAACGGGAAAAAATGTTTTTTTTTACATTTTAAGGCGCGTGCGTAGTCGCGGGGATCATCGTAGAGAGCTGAAATTTGGCATGCAGGTTCCTTGGGGAGCGTAGGGGAGTACTAATAAAGGACTTCCCGAAATTCCTACGGGAACGGGAAAAAATGGGTTTATTACATTTTAAGGCGCGTACGTAGTCGCGGGGATCATCGTAGAGAGATGAAATTTGGCATGCAGGTTCCTTGGGAAGCGCAGGGGAGCACTATGAAAGGATTTGCCGATATTCCCACGGGAACGGGAAAAACGGGATTTTTATATTTTAATGTTTAGGCGCGTACGAAGTCACGGGAAACAGCTATCTATCTATCTAAATATATAAAAGAAGAAACTGACTGACTGACTGACTGATTGACTGACTGACTGACTGACATATCAACGTAGAGCCGAAACTACTGGTCGTAGAGAGCTGAAATTTGGCATGCAGGTTCCTTGGGGAGCGTAGGGGAGGACTAAGAAAGGACTTCCCGAAATTCCCACGGGGACGGGAAAAAATGTATTTTTTTTTACATTTTAAGGCGCGTACGTAGTCGCGGGGATCATCGTAGAGAGCTGAAATTTGGCATGCAGGTTCCTTGGGGAGCGTAGGGGAGCACTAAGAAAGGACTTCCCGAAATTCCTACAGGAACGGGATAAAATGGGTTTATTACATTTTAAGACGCGTACGTAGTCGCGGGGATCATCGTAGAGAGCTGAAATTTGGCATGCAGGTTCTTTGGGGAGCGTAGGGGAGTACTAAGAAAGGACTTCCCGAAATTCCTACGGGAACGGGAAAAAATGGGTTTATTACATTTTAAGGCGCGTACGTAGTCGCGGGGATCATCGTAGAGAGATGAAATTTCGCATGCAGGTTCCTTGGAGAGCGCAGGGGAGCACTAAGAAAGGACTTCCCGAAATTCCTACGGGAACGGGATAAAATGGGTTTATTACATTTTAAGACGCGTACGTAGTCGCGGGGATCATCGTAGAGAGATGAAATTTGGCATGCAGGTTCCTTGGGGAGCGTAGGGGAGCACTAAGAAAGGATTTCCCGATATTCCCACGGGAACGGGAAAAATGGGGTTTTTACATTTTAATGTTTAGGCGCGTACGAAGTCGCGGGAAACAACTATCTATCTATCTTCTATCTAAATATATAAAAGAAGAAACTGACTGACTGACTGACATATCAACGCAGAGCCGAAACTACTGGTCGTATAGGTAGAGAGCTGAAATTTCGCATGCAGATTCCTTGGGGAGCGCAGGGGAGCACTAAGAAAGGATTTCCCGAAATTCCCACGGGAACGGGAAAAAAAGGGATTTTTACATTTTAATGTTTAGGCGTGTATGAAGTCGCGGGGATCATCGTAGAGAGATGAAATTTGGCATGCAGGTTCCTTGGGGAGCGTAGGGGAGCACTAAGACAGGATTTCCCGATATTCCCACGGGAACGGGAAAAATATCATTTTTACATTTTAATGTTTAGGCGCGTAAGAAGTCGCGGGAAACAGCTATCTATCTATCTTCTATCTAAATATATAAAAGAAGAAACTGACTGACTGACATATCAACGCAGAGCCGAAACTACTGGTCGTAGAGAGCTGAAATTTGGCATGCAGGTTCCTTGGGGAGCGTAGGGAAGGACTAAGAAAGGATTTCCCGAAATTCCCACGGGAACGGGAAATAAAGGGATTTTTAGATTTTAATGTTTAGGCGCGTACGAAGTCGCGGGGATCATCGTAGAGAGATGAAATTT
This sequence comes from Aethes cnicana, assembly GCA_963971205.1. Taxonomy (NCBI): domain Eukaryota; kingdom Metazoa; phylum Arthropoda; class Insecta; order Lepidoptera; family Tortricidae; genus Aethes; species Aethes cnicana. The sequence continues at coordinate 12,082,764 of OZ020288.1, forward strand.
GGCATGCAGGTTCCTTGGGGAGCGTAGGGGAGCACTATGAAAGGACTTCCCGATATTCCCACGGGAACGGGAAAAATGGTGTAAAAAGGAAATGATTGATGAGTTCACTAAAACATTCTTTAAACCAGTCTGCTATTACCTAAATAATAAATTTTGGCACTAAACTATTTATTCATAAGAGATTAATGAAATGAAAAAAAAGGAATAATCTATACATATAATAAATAATAATTCTGTAGAAGAAGTCGCCGCTGAAAATTGAAAATTAAAAGAAACTATCAAATCAAAGGGACTATATGAACGATACTGAACACAAAATAACGATTTTTAGAAAAAAATACTGTATGTATGTATGTCCGGATTTAACTCGAAAACTACTGGACGGATTGAAACAAAATTTGGTATGGGGATAGTTTATAACACTGGTCAACATATAGGCTACTTTTTATCCCGAGAAAATGCATAGTTCTCGCGGGAAGGCTATTAACAAATTCCACGCGGACGAAGTCGCGGGCAGAAGCTAGTTCCATTATAAAGTGCGTCAAAAGTGTTCTACTGTACTACACATGTTTTGGTACTCAACTGTATTCCGGGTTTGGGTCCTTACTCTGGCTTATTTAAATGAACCAGTAAGTTATAAGCTAGTGGTGGCTGGTTACATTTTCCACAGCATATCAAAATCTGATTTTCCTACATCTATATTCTAGTCAGGTTCAAACTTTGTAACCAAACCGAGACCGGGATCTTGTCCTATACAAACACTAAATATTGAACTGGTGACAATAGGCTGGTGGCTCAGCTATCACCCTTGAACCGAATCCTAAACACACTAGGGATTTAATTTGATATTGAAGAATGCGAAACGTCTTAGGTTCACCGCAAGTGTAAATAACTCTGATGGCATCTAACCATTTTATTCAAAGTATGGATAATTCGAATTGTGATTTAAGTACTCAATCGTACGTATGATATTTATTTTTTACATACACATACATATTATACATATCGTCACGCCTATGTTCCCCTGCGGGGTAGGCATAGCGTTAGTGACCTTCAAGGTTACGGAATTATGTTTTGGGGAAACTCTACGGACCGTATGATAGTATTTAAAGCACAGAAGAAATGTATAAGATCTGTTTGTAGAATCCCTCCAACCGAATCATGTAAACCATATTTTATTAAACTGAAAATATTAACTTTGACATGTCTCTATATATTTGAAATTGCTATGTATGTAAAAATCAATATGACCTTGGTATTTTAAAACCGCTTTACTTGGGAAAAGCGTGTTTGGAATGTCCCATAAAATATATAACAAAATACCAAATGGAATTTCACAAATAGATGATGCATGTTCAAAAAACGACTTTTTGATTATCTTGTTAATGTATAGGCTTATTATTCACTAAATGAATTCTTCGACGACCATTATTGATTAAAAAGATGTGTGTATTTATTGCATGCTGCTGGATAGTTTTTAAGAATATTTTGTATGCCTGAGGGCTAAGCATAAGGATTCTATAACATTGTACTGTAACACCTTTAACACCTATGTCTTGACAAAATAAATAAATTGATTGATTGATTGAAAAAAACCGGCTAAGAAGCGACTTAAACTCGCGTGGAGAGGGTTCCGACTCTTGATTATTTCAATGACGTCATTTTCAAACCGTTTCAGAGGATAAGATCTTTTATATGATAGATTTCAAATACCTCCTCATAAGAAGTACTTTCATTTGATATGTCACACGATATAGTTTGAAGAACTTCATTATTTATTTTCAAATTTATCCCCCAAAAATATGGTCCATGTTTAAAATTCATTTATTTTCGTTACACGTCTGTCTTTGGGTCACAAACTTACATATACGTACCAAATTTCAACTTAATCAGTCCAGTAGTTTCGGAGAAAATCGACTGTGACAGAGGACGGACAGACACACGAGTGATAAGGGTTTCGTTTTTACCTCTTGAGGTTCGGAACCCTAAAATTGTTCATAAAGCGAGGAACAATTCTTTCATAGAAGCTTTCAGTTCAGTACTTAATCGAACATGCATGCTAAAGCGAAACGGAATGAAAATATTAATCAATTGGAAATCTAATATAGTATAAAAGTTGTTGTGTAACAAACGTGTTTACTGGGAATGATTCCATCCCGCTAAGTGGCTGGTGGAATGAGAAAACAGTTGTTATCAAAATACGATCCCATTCCGGGTGCTGTGTGTTGATTTCCTGTGTTTTAAATGGAATCAGTGACATTAAAACAGAACGTTTTGTTTTGCCATGATACTTTGTAGCTCAGTGGTTTGACTTGCCGCCTCTCAAGCAGAGTGTCGGTGGTTCGAACCCGGCTCGCACTTTTGAGTTTATTAAAATTCAATTCAATTTGAATTTACCACTGAGTTTTCCGGTGAAAGAAGACACAGTGAAAAAAACTGCACGCATCTGGAAAGTAATTCAAGGATGTAGGTACTTATATGAAGGAAGGCCCATACTCCCACGTGATGAGTCGAAGCCTAGCTACGCAAATAGGCTATTGTGCCATCGAAAATTATAACAGGCATAGGGAGATAAATGGATTCCTCGCTGTTTTTCTTCTATATTTTTCAACGTTCGCAACCACGCGACTTGTATGCGTGAGCATAAGTAAAAAGTATAGGGTTCCGAAGTTGAGGATGCCCACAGTACCTACCTTTCTAAGACTTATTAGCATCTAGCTAGCCTGTGGTATGACGTGCCCGCCCGACGCCCCTGCCGCTCGAGAAAAATCATTGGTTTTTTAATCATTTCATAAGTTGGTCGACTATGACTCGTAAGTTTGTACAGCCTACTTAGTTGTGATAGTTTTCCTTTCAACTACGTTATATATGCCACTACCGTGATTTTTTTCAGCCATCCAAATACCACCATTTAGCTGGCAGGAGGGGGGGACACGTGCCTCTAACAAAAAATAGCACCTTAAAGCTTAATATCTCACAAACACGCACACATGTATTGAGAGTGTTGGTTTCCGGTTGGGTTCCGGTTGGTGGCCGAGAAGTTTCCAGCCAAAATATGAATTTCGAAGACTTTTTCATTTCATTACACTTGTGTCCTAGACCCTACTTCCATTCCTAATATCATGGTCCTCGGAAAGTGCCTTTCTCGATGTCAAAAGAGACCGTATCAAAGCCAGACCACCTGCAGCGGTAGTATGCAACTACGTTGGTGGAGTCCTTACGTGTAGCCGCTGCGCTCGCTCGTTTAAAACTAAGGTGGGCTTTTGCAGCCACATGAGAGCGCATGAGAGGGCTGACCAGCTAACCTCTTGAGAAGCGTTCTGCAGTCGCTGTGACCGAAACCGGTCGGGAGGATCATCATCATATTAGTTAATTGAAATATATATATAGAGATCTGAGCTTTATGCAAAAAAAAATGGACGTTAAATAAAACATAGTACTTATGTATTTACATTATGTTTTGCGGCTTTGTTTTGGAAAGAATTCAACTGAAAATTTAAGTAAAAATATTATTCAGAGTTCGGAAAATGATTCGTCGAATATCGGTTTTATGTCAGTTTGCGTGAAACGTAACAATGGAAATGAATTCTTAACACGTTTTGTACCTATAATGTGTTCAATTTTTCGCCATTTATTATTTCAGATGAAGATAGATACGCGCCAACATAATTAACTTTTCCAATGTTTCTTCATTTTGTGTGTGTGCGTATTACATATCGATCTGAACTCGTTATAAGTTGGCTGATTAGATAATGGTGTTTTCCCAGGATGCTCACCGATATATCTTGGCCGAAACATGTCTGCTTTTGAAGATGTTCTACTATTCTGATCAACTCAATCAAGAACAACAACAACAATACTCTTTATTGAACAACATATAAACAATACAAAATTAAATAAGTAAATAACAGGCGGATTTCGCTAATAGGTAAGCGATCTCTTCCAGTCAATTCCAATCATACTAATATTACAAATGCGAAAGTAATGGGGGCTATCGCGTGTGAATTTGCCACTAGAGGCGCTAGTGTCGCGTGAGGTCCAATAACATTCACTTTTCACTGGTTTTGGCGGGCTTCGTGATATAATTTATAGTTTCTTTAATTTACCAAATGAAAAGTGATCTCCTTGGTGAAATTATCGCAAATATGGATTATTTGGCGATGAATGTGAACGCTTTGAAATAAAATAAAATAAAACCGAACAAAACGGAACTGCACAACATTGCGGCGTAGCTACTCGATATGATGATAGTTATTTATAATTAATAAACTTAATGATATTCAAGTTTTATAACTTTGTTTCGGCGCCGATATCTTATAAAGTCGCCTTTGACAGCTATACCTCTGGACCTTAGTCAACAGTGGCGCCAACTGGTGAGCAAAGAAACGATAGTCCCCATTCTGTCTGTTTCCTCTTCACGCTTGAACCGCTGGACCGATTGAGATGAAATTTAGCGATAGTTCGAGTACCAGGGAATGGCATTGACTACTTTTTATCGCGGGAAATCTATAATCGAATTCCACGCAGGCGAAGTCGTGGGCAGAAGCTGGTAGTCCATTAATCAAGCCCGATGCGGACTGGGGAAACGCAGTAAAAATAAGTAAGTTTACCAAACTTCTATAAAAACAAGATAAGTTCATTGTAAGCTTTATATCTTGATTCATCAATTTGAATTTACCACTGAGCTTTTCTGTGAAGGAAAACATGATGAGGAAACCTGCAAGCATCTGCGAAGTAATTCAAAGATGTCTGTGAAGTCCCCAATCCGCACTGGGCCCGCGTGGGGACTAATAGCCCAAGCCCTCTCGTGATGAGGGGAGGCCTGTGCCCAGCAGTGGGACGCAAATAGGCTGTAGTAGTAGGTAGTAGTAGTTTATATCTTGATCCTGATAACAAGAAACTTATTAGAAAGAGCCCGTAAATACGCAACAGCTGGTAGGTAATCTAAAACAAAGGAACACAATTATAAGACAATAGCCAGTTAAAGGATGTGCCGTTAAACCTTCATTAAGAAATGGCGCGGAATGAATGGTCCGGAACCATCGTCCCCAGGGACCATTATTCAGGAGTTTGATGATGATGGATAAATCACTAGCCTTTGTTGACGGACACTCTACAAGATTAACCACAATTCGTGGGTCATCAATGTCCCATTATGGAATCAAATCAACTGATGCCCACCTTGCACCAAGCCCTAACCTCGGGTTAATCGCTTAACTCAGATTGATTTGTATGATTTGACGTGTGTTAAGAGGCTAACCCGAGGTCAGTAATCAATCAGTAATCAAAGCCAAGTAATCAATACAAACACACTATCAACGGGACTTAATCGCGTAAAAACTATTTATATTTTACCTCGACGTTTCGGCCGCGATGCAACGGCCGTGGACCGTGGTCACGAGACTCACGAGATGACTCGAGCGTGACCACGGTCTCTCCCGGCCGGCGACGGCGGCTCTCGTTGATAGTGTGTTTAATATGAGTGTGTATCGCGAATCAATACAAAGTTACTAGACTTAACTGCTTGATCTATTCTTGGATGATAATTTGATAAATCATTTTTTTAGTTTATAAGTAGAAATTAAAATAAAGCGACGCGTATTCGCTGTCGAAGTACTTACAAGGTGGACGTAAGAGAAGTGATCGTTCACTGCGCATGCCGTGGTAGAAAATGGTAAGAAACGGGACAGTAGGTATATCAAGTTGTATCTACTAATACCACTTACTACTACTACAGCCTATTTGCCTCCTCCTTCATCACGAGAGTTTGGGCTATAGTCCCCATGCGAACCCAGTGCGGATTGGGGACTTCACACACATCTTTGAATTACTTCGCAGATGCGTGCAAGTTCCTCACGATGTTTCCCTTCACCGAAAAGCCCAGTAGTAAATTCAAATTGAATTTCGCACATAAATAGTTTTAGAGGTCCGAGCCGGATTCGAACCCCCGACCTTCTGCATGAGAGGGTAGGTCGAACCACTAGGCCACCACGGCTTTTTAGTTGTATATTTTAGCCCAATGAATTTGCTTTCAACGGAACCGCGGTTTTTCTATTGTTTGAACCCAAATCGATTACGACCTATTGTGAACTTGACGTTCGGCGCTGGGAATTACGCATGCTAGGTGGTGGTAATATGGCGTACGTAAGTATGTTCTCCCTTCCTCAAAGGATTAGATGACCAAATATTGTAGCATTTATTTCGGCACAAACTAAAATACTTACAATAAAAATAAAAATAAAAACTAGAACTAAAAATAAGTTATAAATAAAAAAATTGGCACATATCAGTGTCGCTCGGCAAGGTGCCCAAAAGAAGAAAAAACGCCGCAAATATGCTACCCTGGGAAGCAGTTACATTTTTGTGGCTTTTGGGTCGAAACTTTGGGGCCTTGGGGGCCCAGCGTACGTCGCCTTTTTAAGGATTTGTCCGCCCGCCTCATCGAGGCTTCTGGTGACCAAAGGGCTGGCTTTGACTTCGAGTGAAAAATCCTCTAGTGGCGCTAGTGGACTTGGTGTCGGTCGGCCAAGCCAGCCATTTGTTATTTTGCGTGGTTTGATATTGTCAGCTACCTTCCTCTAATCACCACCTCAACCACAGAATAAGTAATAGTCAACCGCAGTCTCCAACGCCAGCGGAGCTCGCTGGTGAGCTAAAATACGGTGGCCATCATAACCGTAACTTCATACGCAGTGTCGTACGGGCTCGTATGTTCTACGATGCGACGATGTTCTACGTTTCTTGTATGTCCAAGTGTGAGTAGATTTTTTTTTAACAAAAATAATCAGGAACAATTTGAAAATTCATATTTTAGTCTGCACTTTGCAGGATAAAAAGTAAAAAAATAAATTATAAAATAAGCGCCCAACATTTTGAAGTTTACATTAAAATTACTCTCTGAATTAAATTTACCGTGTGACGAGTTTCATATTCCGAAGTCGAATGTAAATTTGCCCTCATTTCAACCGTAAATACTTACCTGCCTACTTTCCCCGTTTACAGGCTTCATACAGTTCTAAATGCGTCATGAAATACCTATTCGTAACTTCGGATCACATAACGTGATCATCAATTACATTTTATCCAGCCACTTCGCGAATGGTTGAATTTTAATCCAACAGCCAGTAACATATGTGATGAATTGATGAATTTACTAATGAGAACGAACTTATACAGGTCGCGGCACATAACTTGAGCGGTGAGCAAAAGTAGAGGGGATTTCTGCGCATGTTTACGACTGAAGGGCCAATAAGCGTGCGCGCACAACAAAGCGCTCCCTGCGTCCCGCGCCCCTCTGCCAATGAGCCCTTATTTTTGAGTTCTGCGCATCCAAGACCACCGCTCAAGTTACAGGTTTACACAACTTAGAAGGCGCGTGGATTTAGCAATAATAGACTCTGCGGTAACAGCTTAAGTGCTTCGTCGCGCGCCTTCCGAGTTGTGTCCTGCTATACGTGCCGATTGCCTGTATCAAGTTACGTGCCGATGCCTGTATCAAGATACTCTGCCTACCTATTGTCTAAAATATGGCATGTCTAGAGAAAGTGAGGACATCTGAGAAGACTATAGATAGAGGGAAATGGAAGAAAGAAACGGCTGTTGGTTAAAAGTGTCTACACGAAACAACCCAGTGGCATAATTGACAGTGTAATTATCGTCTAATATTATAAAAATTAAATTGTTTATCAAACGAGTCGCCTGATGGTAGGTCCTGTGGCCATCATGGACGTAAGGAACCATAGAAAGACTAAGATTCAATGCCTCTATGCTGGTAATTTCACCGGATCTCTTACCCCCAAAACAGAACACAACTCTCCCACAAAACCAGATTAGCGGGTATGGTAGTGCAAATTAAAACCTTTACAATTAATTACACTGAGCAAGATAACATTTTCCTTGTTCGTTAATCCGAAGGACACTGAAACCCGTCTCATAATCAACGGCATTAACTTTATTATGCCAAAAAAGTAATCACAACTTTCACAAAAAAACACGCCTTTAATTAAAACGAATGAAGAGCAATTTCCAGGCTTTTAACTTTAACCTTTTCACTATTAGGCTGCGTTTCCACCAGATCTTTTGGTCAACCAATAGAAACACTTGATTTACTTATCCTCGCTACGCTGTAGGTAAATAAATGAAGTTTTTCTATTGGTTGATGAAAAACGCATTCCTTGCAACGCACGGGGAAACGCAGCATTAACCTCCTTGATTATGTATCCATTTTTAAAAGGGTCCATGTTTTTGTGAGATGAAACTGTGATTTCGGGCAAGACTTTCCTCGAGTTCCAAACTGTCATTTTGTGGAATACTAATTCCACAAAATGACAGTTTGGAACGTCGACTGTCAAAGTGCTCGGAGACAGCTCTGAGACAACTTGAAGCGCCTTGCTTGTAAATGCGTGAATATTTTATGCCCTCTCTCATTCCTGAACTAACACTCTCAGATTGCCTTCAAAGGCGAGCAACCCAGAGAAGTTTCGGTTTAGCACAATATTTACAGGTTACACGAAATAAAACTGGTGAGTAGGTACGGTACTCACCATTTGCATTTCGAATTCATAGGTATTGTATGTACCTTAATGTATTTTTTATTTTTTTATTTCATAATCTTTACACATTTTTCAAATATTAAAACTGCTAATCTACTGAGCAGATTGTGGCAGAAAAAGTCTCAATGCTCAAATCTCTAACTTGGTACATGCTTGGTACCTTTTTTACAATTTTTATTTTGACGTGAACGTCTTAGGAATTGATGGACACCGGCTGCGCCCACGAAAAAAACAAGACGCAATATCAGCGTTGTAGCGTTACGTGACGTTACCACGTATAAAATGATCGTCCGTAAACCGACTTCACAGAGAACCAATTTCATTTTTTATTTTTCACCCTCTCTTTGAGAGCAAGCTCAAAGAGAGGGTCCCACGTAGACTTTGAATTTGCGTACCCGATGATACTATGACATAATATATACCTAAGTAGATAGGTTATAGTTAGAGAATTATTGAAAATACTGGTTTGACCCGTCGAAACCCCGTTCCCGTTGAAATATCGGGATTAAAAGTATCCTATGTTATTCCCATGATCTCAAACTACATCCACCTTGAAAAGTATAAACTGGGTGAAAACAGAAAACCTGTTTAAAAATGTAAATATACATTATCACTCTATGCATCGCTTTCTTTTAGGGCCTACCGTAAGGTAAGGTACCTTTTTAAAGAACTTTCCAGTAAATAAAACTTTAATAAAAGAGAGAATTTAAAAGCAGAAGCACTCGGAACAAGTTCCTAATAAAATATCGTCCATAAACATCTAAGTTTGCAATGTCTTGCATTCCACTTTGAGATTTCCGTGCTCTTTTCACGATTCCTGGTTCGGTAGGAAAAATTCCAGGTAAATTATCTTCTGAAGTCGGGAACAATCAGTGTCGAAGTGGTTTGGTGTCAAAATTTATGACAAGTGATGGGATTAGTTCGGCGCCAAACTGGAGTTTCCGAAGTCGACTCGACTTATTCGAATATGATTACGATATTTTATTTGTTCGATTAAGACATTACGAGACTAGTTTTCTTTAAGCCGTTATTACTCTTTAGTAGATCTTTTTTTCTTACTAAGTGAGTTACGTAAATATCTATTGAAAGTCCATTAATAGGTACCTAATCCATATATACATGGTGGGTCAGAAAATATGGCAAATAATTAACCCACAGTATCGGCTATCGATTCTAAGTATATTGTATAGGTCTTTAATTTTTTTTGCGTTGGTAAAAAAAAAATTGTATAGGATTCAGGCGTCGCTCACACAACCAATCCCATATACAATTATTTTTTTTACTAACTCAAAAAAAATTAAAGACCTATACAATATACTTAGAATCGATAGCCGATACTGTGGGTTAATTATTTGCCATATTTTCTGACCCACCGTGTATATTATCAGAGACAATGTAATTATATAAGACTGTCAATCTCCTTACATTACGGCGTACATCGGAAATAGCCAGGGAGCTTCAAATTTTCATACTTCGCCTGCACAGCGCCATCTAGATGCAGCCATGGAGTTCAAATTTATTTGCAGGCTACGTAGGCAGCGACATCTATTATAGCATTTAACACTTATTTCGGGCGTTGAATCTCAGGGGGTGAACGAACATAAACCTCGTTAGGTCTTGAATGAGTTGACATAGAATTCGATAGCAGTGAAAGTTAGTTTCTCCATACAAGCGTTGTTATTTTTACATCACCCTTGGCCATAAAGTGGGATTTTCTGCCCGCTACGCGGAGAGAAAATCTCACTTCTTAGCCAAGGCAAGACGTAAAACTTTTGTCAAACCACGGGCGGTAATTCGTAAAGCCGCAGATCGCAGACTTCGATTCGGGCCACAGAAACCTGCGATCTGGGACATTTACGAATTCACCACTCTAGGTCTGTAATGTACTATTGCTTTCAACTACCGAATATTGCGAGATATTAGGGCCAATACATTCGGGCTGTAACCGAACTGCAATAACTATGAGAGCTAAGTGTATGAGGGTTTGCAGTTTTCATAATGATTATTGTGGCTAAAGCAGTCCGCCTGTACCAGTCCTTAATATTCGTAACCTCACCACCACTACCACTACAACAGCCTATTTACGTCCCACTGCCGGGCACAGGCCTCCTCTCATCACGAGTGGATTTGGGCTGTATACCGCCAGTGCGGATTGGGGACTTCACACACACCCTTGAATTACTTCGCAGATGCAAGCACACTTTCTCACGATGTGTTCCTTCACTGAAAATCTCGGTGACAAAATTCAAATTGAATTTCGCACGTAAATTTGGACGTGCGAGCCGGAATCGAACCCCCGACCCTCTGCATGCGAGGCTGAGCTCGAACCACTAGACAACCACGACTTTTATCGTATCCTCAGTCTACAAGCAATGTACGTCTACTGACTTGAAAACACTAAGCCCGTGTAAACAGCCCTTATAAGGTCTATATATACCTATCACTACATAGTATAAAACAAAGTCGCTTTCTCTGTCCCTATATCCCTATGTATGCTTAAATCTTTAAAACTACGCAACGGATTTTGATGCGGTTTTTTTTAATAGATAGAGTGATTCAAGAGGAAGGTTTTAGTATATAATTTAAACACTCAATTCCCTCGGGAACGCTATAACCGAATTCCACGCGGACGAAGTCGCGGGCAGAAGCTAGTAGGTATACACTGTGGGTCAGAAAATATGGCAAATAAATAACCCACCGTATCGGCTATCGATTCTCAGTATATTGTATAGGTCTTTAATTTTTTTTGAGATTGTTAAAAATTAATTGTATATGGGATTGTTTGTGTGAGCGACGCCTGAATCCTATACAAATATTTTTTTTTACCAACTGAAAAAAAATTAGAGACCTATACAATATATTCAGAATCGATAGCCGATAGTGTGGGTTAATTATTTGCCATATTTTCTGACCCGCCGTGTATAGCACGGCACACGACGCGCTGAAAAGCACTTACTTACGCCTGTAGGGACAGAATCTTAGCATCATCATCATCATCATGATTTCAGCCGAAAAACGTCCACTGCTGGACATAGGCCTCCAACAAGGCTCACCACTCAGACAAGAGTCTATATTAGCAATGATCCGGTGTCTCTTAAAATTCAATAGAAATCGAACTTTCCTTACTTTGCCCGAACGTACTCGAGCTCACAGTTGGCAGACTCCATAAAAAACTTTAATAAGTTCTTTAAAAATGATCCATTCAAATAGTTTTTTCAAACTTTTTAACCCTATTCAATAAATCTAACTTTAAAGGAACAAAGACGTCCGAATTAAATTGAAATGAGAATACTAAAGTTATCTAGAATTAATCAATTAATGATTAGCTCGGTAACATAATAATCAGCTTAGAGGCTTATTAATAAACGGTTGAATTTATGATGTATTGGCTTTCAATGAAATATTCGTTTATGTATAGGTAGGTACCATACTGCCTTTCCAAAAACGTTATCTCTATTAATATTTCCAAACCCTCTCATGATGAGAGGAGGCTTGTGCATAGCAGTGGGTCGTAAAATAGGCTGGTTGCGAAAATCATAGTATAATTGCAGCTCAAGACCCGTCTGACAGATTTGTTTTTTTATTGTTGTTTGTTCAATAAACCAGGCAAGATTGTTATAAAACATCCTTCCAAAGTACAAAGCCGGTACAAGTTCGAAGCCAGGTCAGGCAGCGATGTCCATTACTAATATTATAAATGCGAAAGTAACTGTCTGTCTGTTACCTATTCACGCGTCAACCGCTGGACCGATTGAGATTAAATTTGGCATGAAGATAGTTGTGGTCCCAGGAAAGGACATTGGTTACTTTTTATCCCGGAAAATCGCATGGTTCCCGCGGGAACGCGATAACCGAATGGGGACTATCGTTTCTTTGCTCACCAGTTGGTGTCACTGTTGACTAAGGTCCAGAGACATGGCTGTCAAAGGCGACTTTATAAGATCGGCGCCGAAACAATCTTAAATCTTGAATCTCATTGATTTTATTAATTATAAATAACTATCATCATATCGAGTAGCTATGCCGCAATGTTGTGCAGTTCCGTTTTGTTCGGCAAAATTGTTTTTTTTTTTTCAAAGCGTTCACATTCATCACCAAATAATCCATTTGCGATAATTTCACGAAGGAGATCACTTTTCAACAGGTAAATTAAAGAAACTATCATTTATGTCACGAAGCCCGCCAAAACCAGTGAAAAGTGAATGTTATTGGACCTCACGCGACACTAGCGCCTCTAGTGGCAAATTCACACGCGATAGCCCCCATTCCACGCGGGCAAAGTCGCAGGCAGAAGCTAGTAATAAATATTATTCGAAATGTGTGTAATTATTTAGTTATTTTTTATTTTATGATGAAAAGAAGTAGACGAAACTTAGTTAAGGTTTTTTTTAATTTTTCCGTTTACTAGGAAGTACCTATGTAGGTACCGCTTAGGTACTCCTTAGGAACTTTAAGGCTTTCTCATCCCAAAGTAATTTCAACTTTCGAAATAACTAACAACGTTGAGTTTTGAACGGTCCACTCACCAAGGGTTGCATCATACATAAACATAATATGAAATAGGTAGTTACCTATATGTGTTGAGAATCTTCGCAGACTTCTTGCATGGTTCGCAATTATTTTGATTTTCAATAGTTTAGGTCTTCTAAATATAAAACGAGAAATATACATTCATATTTACGGAGGGTTATATTATATGCAAACCGCGAAATAAAATACAACAATAAAAGTCTTGAAAAATAAAATCTTACGTAAGTACTTGAATATTCCTCCTTCCTTAAAATTCAATTCATCTTCTACGAGCACAAAAATAATTTCGAGCTTAACTCGAAATACTTTTTATGTTGAACAAAGTAGCTACAGCTTAGTTCACATGTACATCACTTACCTGGTTTATCAAGGTCACTGATGAACTCCTCTGTTTCCACGTATCCCAGTACATTTGCAGCCAAAATACAAACAACTAAGAGTGGGATAGGCCACCCCCCCTTAACACACACTCGCAGTCGACACATCTAAACTCAATCACATTCCATAAAAAAACAAACAAGTAAAAAGTTACTTTAAAAAAGTTAATTCCGTTCAGAAATTTACGATTTGTATAATCACCGAAATACCGCAACAATCAATCACTCAGTGTCAAGTTAATACTTTGATTTATTCGCGAATTTCAACGAAACATCCTTTTAATATAATGAAAAAAAAAGTTTGATTCGATTTGAACACAAATTCAAATTAATTAGGAACTAGGTAGACTAAATTAATAGCATAATCACAGCCACTAACTCGTTTTCGGAACACGTAAACACGCGCTGTATTTTTGATGCGAAACGTAGCGAGCGTGCGTACAAAGCCGCGACGCTGGGCACACTGATCGAAAACCGATAGGACCGAGATACGAGATACGAGCGAACTCAAAATTTCGAAAATGGAAGCATCAGCGTTCTTCGATCAAACACTGAATGTTGTTTACTCGTCGAAATCAACAAATTGCCAGTGCCTTTTATTGGTTAGGGAATTTTTTGAATGAAGATCAATAAAACACGCAAATGACGAGTCAAACCCGACGGTTTTTAACGGATTTTCGAGATTTCCCGATCGCAAATAGTAATTACAGACCTAGGGCGGTGAATTCGTTAATGTCCCAGATCGCAGGTGTTTGTGGCCCGAACCGAAGGTGAGGGCCATAAATATGCGATCTGGGGCTTTACGAATTACCGCCCGTGGTTTGTCAAAAGTTTTACGTCTTGCCTTGGCCAGGAAGTGAGATTTTCTCTCCGTGTACCGGGCAGAAAATCCCACTTTACGGCTAAGGGTGACGTAATAGTTGTTTACCACAGCTATATAGATAATCTACGTAACATACATATACTACAAGTAATAGGTAGGCTTGAAATGAGTACTTAATATGTGTCGTTGTGATTTTAAAGAAGTTTCACGTCAAAAGCTGTTCGGGTTATAACTACGAGTAGCATCGCATATTCACTTTCAAATAAGAAAAAAAGAATTGTATCTAAATAGTGTCAATAATGTATCAATTACTTATTTAAGGATATGGAAATATCCAAAAGGAAATATCATCAACCGCCATGGGTGTACCCAGCTTGTCACCCATATTCAGCCTCAGATCTAGGGAGAGCAGATGGTTTTTTTCGGGTTTATTTTATAAGGGTAGACCAGGATCCAGGCGACGGGGGCATCTGCCCCATCATTTTAAACTAGAATAAATAGTATAATAGAATAAACTATAGTAAATAATTTGCATGTATGTGAAATGTATCACCACCATGAAGAACCGATAATCAGCTGAGAAAACACTGTAAATTGACCCGTAAAGTGCAAACAGCCAACTAAACTCCTATTGTTTAAATCTGAATAATTTGTTTGTCAACTGATTAATTAATACCGTTCGTTCACTGGCCTGAATATGTTTGAGCTTATTAAGTTCTGCTTGTTGTTGTAATTTTAG
Source organism: Aethes cnicana (assembly GCA_963971205.1). Taxonomy (NCBI): domain Eukaryota; kingdom Metazoa; phylum Arthropoda; class Insecta; order Lepidoptera; family Tortricidae; genus Aethes; species Aethes cnicana. The sequence continues at coordinate 12,097,785 of OZ020288.1, forward strand.
ATGAGTGGCATTTTGTTCAGTGTTTACGTTTCGATTCATCGTTTAATTAGTAGTTTGACCTATCGCCTCACGCTGAGGGGCGCGCGTCCCACACCTCTGAGTTTTCTTTTGTGCTATATTCACAAAAGGTCCAAAGACTCCACATGTGGACTATAGCCTAGACCCTCTGAGCCTGGAGCCTATGAGAGGAGGCCTGAGCGCAGCAGTGGGACGTAAAAAGGCTGTTGTAGTCGTTCAAATTTCTATGACAAGGTGATGGGTGCGTGTAAGGTTGCCTCTGTTTGTATTTAGCAGGACATGTTTGACTTTTTCGAGTCGTGTCCGGCCAAATATTCATATGTTCTGCCTGTCCGGCTTTTGTTTGGCTTTTTGGTAGCGCCTCAGGCGAAGCAATTATTATCATCATCATCATCACTACTGTCAGTCATGTCAGTACTGATCGAAGGGAGCTGAAATTTGGAATTGTAGGTTCCTTGAGGAGTGTAAGGGAACTCTAGGAGAGGATTTCCCGAAATTCTCACGAGAACGGGAAAAACTTGGCTTTTACATTTAAAAAAGCTGCTTTATAAAGTTGTGTTTGGCATTTAGTTGTGGACGTTGTGGTGATGTCAGCTTTTTTCTGGACAGAGTCCGGCTTTTTCATTTTAGGAGATGGCAACCCTAGGTGCGTGTGATGGTGGACTTTGAGAAAAAATCCTAACACGAATTTATTTTTTAAAACAGTAGGTAATTAAGTACCTGAATATTTTAAAACTACTCTTTAAATTTCTGAACGATTAGGCCAAAATGATTATTTTTGCAAACATAATTTCCGAAAAAGTTCACTTTTCAGTCGCATTGTATAAAAGAAAAGGTCGTCATTTAGCAAAAGTTAAATTTATCCCAAAGCAGAACTGTCTTTACATAAGCTCCAGTATTACAGAGATAGCCAGTAAAGAAACAAAAATATCCGCACAAACGTTCGAAGGAGCAATATCCTTGAATAAATAATATTTCTGAACTTAATTTTCTACTCGTGTTACGAATAACGTTCAGAAACGGAGGCGAAGCTTGCCTTGCACCACTGTACATTACAAACTGGCTAAAAACATGTAAAGCTTGAAGCTTCAACGCATCCATTGCGCATTCCGTTGACGCTTTCCGCTGCTTCACCCTATTTAAACTGGTAATGTAATCGAAATAGTTTCTTACGACCTACTTTTGGTGGGAATAGGTTGTTTTCGAAGAAGCATGCGTACCTACACATATCATGAAAGGCCTGAATTATTAGAAACCGCTGATGGTACCCCTGATGAAAATACCTTGTTGTTGCTAAATTGAATTTCTAAAATATTATTTGTTGGCGTTCGGAAACTCTGCAGCGGCTTGATATAAATATCTTAATATAAAGGTACGATCTGCGTTAATCCAAGTAAATCCATGCAAATTTAAAGCCTGGACCCTACCATCTCAACAGGCCATTAGAGATCTTCTACTATCTAAGGTCCCGCGCCTTCACATTTCAAAACGCTTCAATGTATTTAAAAAGCACCACCAACACTCTCGACACATGTATGCGTGCTGAGACAGCCGTCAACTAAGCGTTGAGAGTGTTGGTGGTGCTTTTAAAACAATAATAAAAAAAATTGAAGCGTTTTGAAATGTGAAGGCGCGGGACCTTAGATAGTAGAAGATCTCTATGTGTGCGGTTGTGTACAGGCCTGCTCTCAACTCTCATCACGGGGCTATTTAGACTTATCATCATCATCATCTCAGCCGAAAGACGTCCACTGCTGGACATAAGCCTCCACCAAGGCTCGCCACTCAGACCGGTCCTGTGCAAGCTACTCGCTTCCACCGCGTTTCCACGACCTTTACAAGATCGTCACTCCATCTTTTTGGAGGTCTACCGACAGCTTACCCCGGCCGGATTTAGACTAGTTAAGTAGGTTCAATTTGAATTTACCATGAGGTTTTCGGTGAAGGAAAGAATCGTGAGGAAACCTGCACACATCTGCGAAGTAATTTAAAGATGTGTGTGAAGTCCCCAATCCGCACTGGGCCCGTGTGGGGACTATAGCCCAAACCCTCTCATGATGAAGGAAGGCCTGTGCCCAGCAGTGGGACGCAAATAGGCTGTAGTAGTAGTAGTAGTAGTAGTAGTAGTAGTAGTAGTAGTAGTAGTAGTACCTAGTAGCACTGATCTATTATAGGTAAGGATTTACAATCAGCCGGGAAAAAATGGCCCGTAAAACGGGTGCCCGGGCACCCGTTTGGCGCTCAGTAAATTTGACACTTAAGTCTTATAGTTTTACTTTTGTATAAAATATTTATCTTGACACATATTATAAAGAGGCGTTATTAGCATATTGGAGCGTATTTTCTAATGTCAGCTTGCCCCATATTTTGTGACATATTCTGTTAGGAACTGTTCGTCCATATGTTATAATAAGTCAATGCCTAGTAGGCACTTACGTTGTGAATTAGTAGAGCTTCGCAGACGTGCTCTTGCGATGTTTTCCTGCATCTTAAAGTAGTAAGTAGTGGGTAGGTTGTAGTCACAGAGATCAGAGTGGTTGTAGTAGTTAGGTAGGTAGGTTTAAATTCATCGCATATTGTGCAAGATTGCACCTTTTTATAGATTTATGACCCTACCATCAATTTATATCTTGGAAGCATGTATGTTTGTGAAAAACAACATGTGGCTCTTCCCCGAATACTCTCGCGCTCCAAACTTACGCCCTAGGAAAAACTTAGCCTTGCCAGAGTCAAGGATGAAAATGGTCCACTCTGGCCCATTCGCAATGGCAGCAAAGACCTTTAATAAAATACCAAAATCCATCCAGGAGGAGAGTAACATGCGCAAGTTTAAAGCCCGACTTAAAACATATCTAGTTAAGAATGCTTATTATTCCGTCCAAGAATTTAGGAATTAAAATTAAATGCAGTCAATTTAAATAATTATTTATTTGTTATTATTATCATATATTTTATTGAATATAATTTTCATTTTAAATTCTTTGACATTCTATTTATTATTGACGTAAAATCTATTATTTTATTTTATTCCTTTTATACATAAAAATGATTAGAGATAAGTAATTCGTAATTTATTCGACTAGCCTAGTTAAATTGCTGTGCTCACCAGAGCTCATGTTTGATACACACTAGTTATTAAGATCTCACTGTAATACAACATGAAATTGCAATAAACCATCTTGAATCTTGAATCTATGGTTTTATAGTGTTTTAGTGTCTATTTTTGATACCCTTTTGTTTTACTGAGATTGTCAGTAAGTGTGTAAAGTTTATTAGTGTCACCATATGAACCAGTGCCGTTTATTTACCAGACCCCATTAATACATAATCTCTAATCGTATTATATACTCAGAGGTCCAAAACGCTCTCTTAATGCAGCTTGGCAAACATTTTTTTTAAAGCCCTTTTGCTTAACATATGTTATTTATCAACCATGAAACTACCCTTGTATCTTCATCCAATTTTCCTACCCTACGCGTGACAGTGGTTAACAGGGCCATAAATAAACCGGCCAATCTTATAGTACGACACAACTTAGAAGGCGCGCGACGAAGCACTTAAGCGGTTGAAGCAGAGTCTATTATTGCTCAATCCGTGCGCTTTCTAAGATGAGTCGTGCTATATAGGTAAAAAGCTTAGCTAAAGCACCTCGTCTATGTAGTAGTAACCTGTCTGTATACGAAACTTGACGTTCTATATTTGAATTTTCCTCGAATTTTCATATCATTTTGGAACACAACTACACACAACAGGTGACTTACTTAAGTTTTTTACCTATACCGTCGTTGCCTGATGCAAAGGCCAGGATACCAGCGGTGCAAGCACCAAAAGGGGGTTGTGGTGAACCACAATACCCACTCGTAAATGTCTAGCGATATATTTTTTAAAAGCAGACATTTTCAATGCGACACCGCGATCCCGCAGCCCTCGCGCAGCCAGCGCGGAGGAGAATCGCTGGGGTTTCAGTGGCTATTCCGCCCCGGGCGGGTGGTATGCGTAAATGCATTTCCCTAGCGAATACAAAAAAAAAGGCATTTTCAATCTCAAGTAATCTCAATGCTTGGTTGAAAATAGCCAAAATGAGTTTGCCAGATATGAGATTTCCCTAGATCAATTTTTCACCCCCGAAATTCGGTAAACTATGCGTTTCCTCGGGACTCCAAATTTCATCTTAATTAGTCCAGCGGTCAAGTGTGAAGAGGTTACAGACAGACAGACTTACTTTCGTATTTATAATATTAGAATGGATTTCGTCCAAACCGTTAGAGCCGTTTTTAAGATCGTTTGATAGATATATAGACGGGTAAACACAAGCTATATATTTAAGAAAGTTTTTAAAAACAAGCTTTTATAGAGGGTCATAAAAAATCTCGATTTACTTTTATTTTGAACACGGTTTATTCTGCTATGTAAGTACAAAATCGGATTGGCGATTCATTAATTCAGTGCCTAACAGATATTTATAATTTTATAAAATTGCTGCATGAATAAACTGTACGAATTCGATATTCATAAATTAAATAATAATTACTAGGATGCGGTATATTATTTACCTTGCATTATTAATTCGATGTGGGCAAATACAGTGATGGAGGAGACGAAAACGATCGCAGCGTGTGACATAGCCAAATATGAAAACTCTGACGTATGGAGGGTTGAAGTAAAGGAGCGCAATCTTTATGGTTCCAAAAGTGGACACCAAATCAGGTAGATTGGGGGCGCTGCGGTCGCCACTCCAGTCAAGCCACCTAGGCGGATAGTCTGCAGTAGCGCCTTCAGATGGCGCTGCTGAGGCGAAAAAGCAGCGAAAACGGTTGTGAGGAGAGTGTGTTTTGTTTTGTTGCTTATCAAATCCGCTGGACACGTTCTCAACTGTTTCGCCGTATAAGATTGCGCTCCTTACCAAGACACCAGTGAAGTGAACTGTCACTGTTGCATATGTATTTACATTGCATCTGGAGCGAGTAATGTCATCCGAGGCTTCTTTTGTCTTTATCTCTCATTATGAGGTTAGATAAAGAGACATACAAGCCTTTTAGCCTCAAATTTTCGCCACAGAGTTAGTTCCACTTATTAGATGGCCCATAGTCCGTCGACCAGAGAAACTATAGTTGTATATTGCGCCGCCGATTTTTCATTCGCTAGTGGGCGCTGTCGTCGTGAACACTGCCAATATCTGATATTGTTCTATGGTGAAAAATATTATTAGTGTTTTTATAACTGGAAATTTCTTCATAGAAGGTTAGTCTTACCTATACAATTTGCATTGACGTTAAGTGTATATGATTTTTCATACAAAGTGACCCGTTTTCATTGCTGTTGATTGAATAAAAGAAGAAACCGACTGCAAGCTGAAATTTGGCATGTACCTTTCTTGGGGATTGCGGGAGAGCACCAAGAGACCATTTCCCGAGAACGGGAAGAAAGTTAACTTATGGGCGTAATTCAATTTGAGCTTTACCATAAAGGAAAATATCGTGAGGAAACCTGCACGCGTCTGCCAAGTAATTTGAAAGATGTGTGTTAACTCCGAAATTCGCACTGAGTCTTCGTGGGGACTTTTATAGCTTGTGCCCAGCAGTGGGCCGTAAATAATGCTGATGTGATTGTGGAGGGGCTGCTAAATCGAACTAATAAATATTGGGCATAAAGCCACAGAATATTGAATAGTACTAAGTACAGAATGGCCACGGAATCACCCGCCTGAATCTAGCCGGCGCGCAACTCGCGCCCAACTCGCCCTTACCGACGTTTGTTTCATCCGGAGATGGAGAGTGGACAAGTGTACAGTCGAGTTCGTTAATATGTGTACACTTTTGGACCTTATCACAAATGAGTAAGGTGCAAAAGTGTGTAAATATTGGCGAACTCGACTGTACATACATTGACACTTCATTCGAATTGTGTTCTAAATCGTGCTTTTATAGGCCGTGTCCGCCCGTGATAAAGCTTAGGGCACGTGAGCTCGAAAGTCATTTGTCATAATTACAAAAATCACATAAGTACAGTAAAAGTAAACTTCCGAGAAAAGGAACCCCCTCCGCTTATGAATCAGTACGAAGCGCGGATCCAAGGGGGGAGGGGTCATGGGGGTCATGACCCCCCCTCGGCAGGACTAGGTCTACTGCTATTATTTATTTTAAACCCCTGACGCAAAAAGGGGGGGGGGGGGTTGTATGACGTGACCCCCCCCTTGAGTCAAAAGCTGGATCCGCCCTTGAGTACGACTACGGTATACCAGAGGGATTTCCCTTTCTCTGAAGATTACTATCATCTCAAATTGTCATGGTCACCTTGGTTTTTTTTTCGTTTTAGACAAACAACCACGAGAACTGCTATTTGGCGGCGCATCTATTAATGGCAAATATTTAGTTAGACCGAGATGGGGCTAATTTATAAAGCCTAAGAAGGGACCGGACTTTAATCACAGTGATATTTCCATCCATTAATAACTAACTTCCGTCTAACTTTTTTACTTTGTAGACGTGGTGGCCTAGTGGTTCGACCTACCGCCTCTCATGCAAAGGGTCGGAGGTTCGATTCCGGCTCGCACCTCTAAGTTTACTTATGTGCGAAATACAATTTGAATTGACCACTGCGCTTTTCGGTGAAGGAAAACGTCGTGAGGAAACCTGCACGCATCTGCGAAGTACCTAATTCAAAGATGTGTGTGAAGTCCCCAATCCGCACTGGGTCCGCGTGGGGACTATTATAGCCCAAACCCTCTCGTGATGAGAGGAGGCCTGTGCCCAGCAGTGGGACGTAAATAGGCTGTAGTAGTACCTAGTAGTACCTAGATAACTAACTTCCATGTTCCGTTTTATTTGAACTCTTCCAGTGTTTTAAACCCGTTGATTTATTATTTGCGTTTCCTTATCTGTCCAAAGAATCCGAAGTAATATTCCTTTATAAATAAATAAAAATGGCTTATTTACTGTCCGACTAGTTTTCCAACTGCGTCGATAAATTCGAAACTTGATGTCGTAGGAAATATAAGGATCCTTCGGATGGTATTCATTGCTGAAACTTTGGAGATTGGCATTGTGATTTCAAAATCAATATTTAACTCATACATTACTACTACTACACCCTATTTGCGTCCCACTGCTAGGCACAGGCCTCCTCTCATCCCGAGAGGGTTTGGGCTATAGTCCCCACGCGGCGCGGGCCCAGTGCGCACTTCACAAACATCTCTGAATTAACACATACAGTCAGCAGCAGAAGTAGATAAGCTGTCCAGGTGTTCAAAATGACCTACGCCCTTAACGTCTTAAGAATAAGGTCGTGTGTAGGTCATTTTGAACACCTGGACAGCTTATCTCTGCTGCTGATTGTACATTACGCTATTACAATTCACCTATGTACTTTCAACTTCTTTACGCTGTAGTTTAACAGATATGTATTTATTTGGAAAAAGGTTAGTTTCATACTACAATTTATAAATAGGGTAAAATATAAATTAATTCAGTTATGACATAACTTATATACTCGAGTTTTATAAATTAAAATTATAAATAATGTAAATTAATTAAATTATACGAGTGTACTATTATTCTCATGTAATCCACCAATGTAAATGTTTGACTTGTAATATTTATTACCAATAAAATATCTGAATCTGAATCTGTTATGGGCACAGCTGCCTAAATCGGCGATCTCTGCAATGGTATCTCCATGGAAGACCCTCAAGGCCTCGACATAATGCTGAGTTGGATGCCATTTCAGTGACAACAACGTATCCTTAGTTATTTTAAGTTTCTTATGTTTGTATCGGTGTCATGGAATAAAATATTTTTCTATTCTATTTTATTCTCATCATCATCATCATTTCAGCCGGCAGACGTCCACTGCTGGACATAGGCCTCCCCCAAGGCGCGCCACTCAGACCGGTCCTGTGCCACTCGTATCCACCGCGTTCCCACGACCTTTACAAGAGTGTCACTCCATCTTGTTGGAGGCCTACCGACAGCTCTCTCTACCGGTTCGTGGACGCCACTCCAGGACTTTCTGGCCCCATCAGTCCTTCGAGCAATGTGTCCCGCCCACTGCCATTTTATTCTATTCTATTCTAAATGCTGGTTTTGAACCCATCCTGCGTCAATATTGATGGCAATTATGTTTCAGTTTTATAACGAACAATTTTGTGGTTCAGTGGAAGATTGTCATTAACTAGGGTGGTCACCAACTTGATTTCTATGTATTTTTTAATTGATTTTTTTTCGGCTACCTTTTCCGAACTTATTTTTAGTATGACGTAAGTAGATAACACTGTATTTTCGAAATTATCAAATCGTCGACATGCACGGATCCCATCGTCCAAATCAAAACTTGACTTGACCACTTGGACGAATACCTTTTCGATTACAAAATTAATTGTATAAATTAGTCCATAAACGGCAAAGATCTAAGGTAATAATCAAAGAAAACTAGCTACAATCCATACTAATATTATAAAAGCGAAAGTAACTCTGTCTCTCTGTTTGCCTGTCTGTTACCTCTTCACGCTTCAACCACTGGACCGGTTGAGATGAAATTTGGCATGGAGATAGTTGAAGTCCCGGGAAAGGACATAGGCTACTTTTCATCCCGGAAAAATGCATAGTTCCCGCGGGAACGCGATAACCGAACTCCACGCGGACGCAGTCACGGGCAGAAGCTAGTAATATTATAAATGCGAAAGTAACTCTGTCTCTCTGTTTGCCTGTCTGTTACCTCTTCACGCTTCAACCAGTGGACCGATTGAGATGAAATTTGGCATGGAGATAGTTGAAGTCCCGGGAAAGGACATAAGCTACTTTTCATCCCGGAAAAATGCATAGTTCCCGCGGGAACGCGATAACCGAATTCCACGCGGACGAAGTCGCGGGCAGAAGCTAGTAATATTATAAATGCGAAAGTAACTCTGTCTCTCTGTCTGTGTGTCTGTTACCACTTCACGCTTCAACCACTGGACCGGTTGAGATGAAATTTGCCATGGAGATAGTTGGAGACCCGGGAAAGGACATAAGCTTTTTTTATCCCGGAAAAACGCATAGTTCCCGCGGGAACGCGATAACCGAATTCCACGCGGACGAAGTCGCGGGCAGAAGCTAGTTAAAAATAAGTTTAAAAACCAGCTTTTATGAAAGTACTCGTCAGGACGGATCAAACGAGTCCAAACTCGATGGGTTTGTGTCGTTTAACTACCGAGCTCCTATGGCCACCTTCCGATTCCATCATCAGATCAGCTCCTAGACTTAATAATTTTGCATTCTTATCCGAACACATGCATGCAAAATTTCAGCTCAATAGTTAACCGGGAAGTGGAATAAATTTAACATCCACAGATTTGATTACAGACAGACAGACAAACATCCGGGACAGGTGAAGCTAAATAAAAGCTTGTAAAAAACGTACAGCCGAATTGAGAACTTCTTCCTTCAACACTGTCTTAAAATAGTTAATTACGCAATTAAGTCCCAAATTAAGTGTTACATTCGTCTACTACTACTACAGCCTATTTGCGTCCCACTGCTGGGCACAGGCCTCCCCTCACCATGAGAGGGTTTGGGCTATAGTCCCCACGCGGACCCAGTGCGGATTGGGGACTTCACACACATCTTTGAATTACTTCGCAGATGCGTGCAGGTTTCCTCACGATGTTTTCCTTCACCGAAAAGCGCAGTGGTCAATTCAAATTGAATTTCGCACATAAGTAAACTTAGAGGTGCGAGCCGGAATCGAACCCCCGACCCTCTGCATGAGAGGCGGTAGGCCGAACCAATAGGCCACCACGGCTTCTTCAATAATTCGTCTACCACTTCTTTTTTTTTGAAGCCGGTACAAAGTCTTCAACTGCATGTGAACAAAAAGTTCGAAGCTTGTCGGTGTCTGAAGGGTCCTAGGTAATGGTATCATCATTTCAGCCGATAGACGTCCACTGCTGGACATAGGCCTCCCCCAAGGCGCGCCACTCAGACCGGTCCTGTGCCAGTCGCATCCACCGCGTTCCCGCGACCTTTACAAGGTCGTTACTCCATCTTGTTGGAGTCCTACCGACAGCTCGTCTACCGGTTCGCGGATGCCACTCCAGGACTTTCTGGCCCCCTCGGCCATCAGTCCTGCGAGCAATGTGCCCCGCCCACTGCCATTTAAGGTTCGCAATTCTTCGGGCTATGTCGGTGACCCCAGTTCTACTGCGGATATCCTCATTTCTGATTCTATCACGCAGAGAAACCCATAGCATAGCCCTCTCCATTGCCCTCTGGGTGGCCTTGAGGTAATGGTATACAATTTTATAATACTACTTCAGCCTATTTGCGTCCCAGTGCTGGGCACAGGCCTCCTCTCATCACGAGAGGGTTGGGCTATAGTCCCCACGCGGGCCCAGTACGGATTGCGGACACATCTTTGAATTACTTCGCAGATGAGTGCAGGTTTCCCACGACGTTTTCCTTCACCGTAAAGCTCAGTGGTAAATTCAAATTGAATGTCGCACATACCTAACTAAACTTAGAGGTGCGAGCCGGAATCGATTTAATAATGGAATTAATAATGAATAGGTATATAATATAACGTAAAACACTTTCTAGTCTCGCGTTTTCTATTAAAGACTGCGGTTTGTGGTGAGCTGCAGCGACAGGCAAGAAACGAAGCCTGACCGAGCCTGACTTTGAGAAAAATCTTTGTAAAACAATTTAAATTAATAATTCAGACTTTCTTTTAGAAATTGAAATTGAATCTATTTATTCTTCTACGATTTAAGCCCCGTATTTATACTACAACTGCTAAAAATACCGCCTGCCAAAAACACTGCTAAAAACTCCTTCTGTCAAGTTCACTATAAGATTGTCATAGCTGTGGAGTGTGGAACGTGTCTTGGTAAGGAGCGCAATCTTATATGGCGAAACAGTTGAAATGAAAACATGTCCAGCGTTTTCGCTGCGTTTTCGCCTCAGCAGCGGCATCTGAAGGCGCTACTGCAGACTATCTGACTAGGTGGCTTGACTGGAGTGGCGATCGCAGCGCCCCCAACCTACCCGATTTGGGGTCCACTTTTGGAACTATAAAGATTGCGCTCCTTTACTTCAACCTTCGGATCACGTGACACCGACTTTGTCAGAGTTTGAAGGCGGTTTTTTTGTCGACAGTTTCCAAATATGGGTAAGACGTGACGTAAGTATCACTGTATTCTTTGAAATTCTTAACAAAATCATAGTTACAAGTAAACTTTGAGCAGTTCCCTCGTTTTTTCATGGTTTCCATCATCAGAGCTGAACCAACTAGAGAAAAATACCTACAAAAAAAACGCGCATACGAGTAGAGAACCTCCTCCATTTTACAAGTCTGTTAAAAAGTATTCTATCATCGATTATCCGATAGTGATGACTATCGATCGGCGGGGTGCAGAAATATTCTATTGACGTCGAAGCCAGCCCAACCGGTAATTACTTGTCATCCAGTCATTATGACAGTGACAGGGTACCGGCCATTTGTAATTAGAAATTTTAATGGTTGTCTTCATGATGGAATAGACAAAAACCTTTGAAAAGATTCAAAGGTTTATTTGATCACAGTGACAATCGTAAGATGTCAATTTTGTATTTGGTTTCGCCACGGCCTCACTGAAAACGTCTAAGAAGGTATTTCTTGACATACATATGGCATGCGACTTGTGTGAATTAGTAGGATGGTCAACATTCATACTCCCTACTAGAGATCTTCTACTATCTAAAGTCCCGGGCCTTCACATTTCAAAACGCTTCAATGTATTTAAAAAGCACCATCAACACTCTCAACACATGTCTGCGTGCTGAGACAGCCATCAACTATGCGTTGGGAGTGTTGGTGGTGCTTTTTGAATACTAGTAAAAAAAAATGCGTTTTGAAACGTGAACGCGCGGGACTTTAGATAGTACTGTAGAAGATCCTCGTTCGTTAGAGTAGCAAACAAGCCTCCGGCTGGTAAGAGGTCCAAAACTATAGACGCTCTCATTTTGCAAAACCCCATATTGTAACGTATTAGAAACAACTGTGCAGGAAGCTACTACTACTACTACTACAGCCTATTTGCGTCCCACTGCTGGGCACAGGCCTCCTCTCATCACGAAATGGTTTGGGCTATAGTCCCCACGTGAGCCCAGTGCGGATTGGGGACTTCCACACACAACTTTGAATTAATTCGCAGATGCGTGCAGGTTTCCTTACGATGTTTTCCTTCACCGAAAAGCACAGTGGTTAATTCAAATTGAATTTCGCACATAAGTAAGCTTAGAGGTGCGAGCCGGAATCGAACCACCGACCCTCTGCATGAGAGGCGGTAGGTCGAACCACTAGGCCACTTCAGTGCAGGAAGCTATTCTTAACTAAATCAGGAATAATGTTTCTTTTAATATTTTAATAAGTAAGTAACCATTAAAAAATGGCTGACGGAAAAAGACAGAACATTTTTAGGATTATGCAAGGTCTTAAGACTGTGTACACATTTTAAGCACAAAATGCGTTTTCGTGAGAATTTCCGAAGGCGATATCGTGGTTTTAGGGTCGGATTTTTTGAAGTTAAATTGCTGTTTAGGAGAGTTAAAGTCTTCGTTGAGTGCACTGCAGAGCAAAACATTTTTTTTGTTTAACAGTTATTTTATAAGAACTCTATGTTTCCATGGTATTTTACGAAAAACATCGTCAGAGCTATCTTTCAGGTATAAAACAAGCATTATATTGTACTATAACATTTTATTTAATGCGTTTATCTGACAAAGTAAATGGTCTTAAAGTGCACCGCAGAGCAAAAATTTCGAAAATGTTACATTTAATTTAAAAAAGACACTACTTTTAAATGTCTAAATCGGTCCAATTCAGTATTTTTTTTTAATATGTATTAAAAGGTTTTTATGAACGTTGTATACAAGTTATGAAGGAACAGATATTGTTTAACAGGCAGAATTTTTTTTTTGCCCGTTAAATGATTTTAGTTACTTATTACGAATTTTTTAAATGCACCATTATAACCGAGCGCGCAAACGTTTTACGATCAGTTCACGCCGGGCCATCCCAGAGTGAGGACGTATCGCTCGCTCGCGCCGTCCGCTCCGACACCGAGGTCAATGCTCGTTTCGCGTCGGCATTGCTTACTCGTAGCGCGACTGATACGAATTGATACTTTGGTAAGTATTTGTAGAGTACCTATGTAAAATTACGGTATATTATATTAATTATTACATGACATTTAGTGATTAGACGATTTGATGTAACAATATTCAAATGCCTTCTATTAATTTAACTTTTCAGAAATGGGTAACAAACGCAAGCGGTACGGATGTAGCAACACATTCAAATCTTTGACTATCGCCAGAAAAGTAAAAAGGTAAGTCACAGTTTTTCGGTCATTAAATGAATTAAATGCCCATATTCGGCAAGAAACATGGATGCTGAACAAGCAATAGCAGAAAAGAAAATTAATCTTTGTTATGGTTCCGTTAATACCAACCACGACTGGTACTATCAGATCCAAGGTCAACTGCATATCAGGTAAGAATTAAATTTGTTATGTTACTATATCATAGGTACCTATATATTTACTAGGTAGATTTAAGTTTTTATGGTTTTACTTACAAACGTCATTATTTAACAAATGTCATTATTTTCAGCATAAAAACATATGTCTGTTTGCGGTCTGGACAGGGCAACGATTTCCATTTAAGACGGCAAAAATTTCCCGAGACGACGCCTTTTGGGAACCGAAAATGAAAACCAAGCTCTTGGATTTTTATGAAAAGTGTCTTTTGCCCGAAATGATTGATCCCAGAAAGAAGATATAAGGGACACACGTTTTTGAAATAAACTACGTTCTTGTTTCCCTTTTTATTTATTAACAAGTTTTTACCTGGGACGTGACACATCTAATGCACTCGAACACACTCGAACACACAAACACACTCAATCACACAGAAACAGACAGACAGGCAGATAAGCAGTTATTTATTATATATATATATATATATATATATAAAACAAGAAACTGACTGACTTACTGACTGACTGACTGACTGATCGATTAACGCAGAGCCGAAACTACTGGTCGTACAGAGCTGAAATTTGGCATGCAGGTTCGTTGGGAAACGTAGGGGAGCACTAAGAGAGGATTTTTGGAAATTCCCCCTTAAAGGGGGTTGAAAGTTTGTATGAAACTTCTAAACCGCTAGATCTAGAAACATGAAATTTAGCAAAAAGGGTTCTTTTACTACGTATGTGAGCACTAAGAAAGGATTTTTGGAAATTCCCTCCCCTAAGGGGGTAAAATGGGGGTTGAAAGTTTGTATGAAACTTCTAAACCACTAAGCTTGAAAACGTGAAACTTGGCAGGGATGTTCCTTTTATAACATAAATGAACGTCAATAAAGGATTTTTGGAAATTTCCCCCTTAAGAGGGTAAAACGGGGGTTGAAAGTTTGTATGTAACTTCTAAACCGCTAGACCTATAAACATGAAATTCGGCAAAAAGGTTTCTTTTATGACATAAATGAGCACCTATGGAGGATATTTGGAAAGTGCCCCCTTATAGGGGTAAAAAGGGGGTTAAAAGTTTGTATGTAATAAGTTACATTACATACAAACTTATATATAAACCACTGAATGAAACATGAAATTTAGGAGAAAGGTTTATTTTATGACATAAATGAGCTATAACAGATATTTTTTGGAAAATGCCCTTTTATATGGGTAAAAAGGGGATTAAAATTTTGTATGTATCTTCTAAACTACTAAGTGTAGAAAAATGAACTTTGTTAGAATTTCCAAAAAATCCTTTATTAACGCAAACGCAATTTCATGGAAAACGCTGCATAATCCCTTTAGGTGATAACAAAATGATGTATGGATGGAGGAATTGTTCCCATATAAAAATCATCATCATCATCATCATTTCAGCCGAAAGACGTCCACTGCTGGACATAGGCCTCCCCCAAGGCTCGCCACTCAGACCGGTCCTGTGCTACTTGCTTCCACCGGTTTCCCGCGACCTTCACGAGGTCGTCGCTCCATCTTGTTGGAGGCCTACCGACAGCTCGTCTCCCGGTTCGCGGGCGCCACTCGAGAAGTTTCCGGCCCCATCGGCCATCAGTCCTGCGAGCAATGTGCCCCGCCCACTGCCACTTAAGGCTCGCAATTCTTCGGGCTATGTCGGTGACCCTAGTTCTACTGCGGATATCCTCATTTCTGATTCTATCACGCAGAGAAACCCCGAGCATAGCCCTCTCCATTGCCCTCTGAGTGACTTTGAGCCTTCTTATGAGGCCCATCGTAAGCGCCCACGTCTCGGAACCATAAGTCATCACTGGCAACACACACTGGTCGAAGACTTTCGACTTGAGACACTGCGGTAATTTGGACGAAAAGACACTGCGAAGCTTCCCGAACGCTGCCCAGCCGAGTCGGATTCGACGATTGACCTCTTTCTCGAAGTTGGACCTACCTAACTGGACTGTTTGTCCCAGGTATACATAATGGTCAACAACTTCGAGCGCAGAGCCTCCGATTATTACGGGAGTTGGCACAACATGGACATTAGACATAATTTTCGTCTTGTCCATGTTCATTTTAAGACCAACTCGATCGGAAACTCTGCTGAGGTCAGCGAGCATAATACTGAGGTCCTCCATGGTCTCAGCCATGACTACAATATCGTCGGCAAATCGAAGGTGAGAGATGTACTCGCCATTAACATTGATGCCTCGACCTTTCCAGTCCAGCACCTTGAAAGCATCCTCCAATGCAGCGGTGAACAGCTTCGGAGAGATCACATCTCCTTGTCTGACTCCCCGCTGCAGTGGAATAGGCTTCGTGTTCTGGTCCTGTAGTCGGACGGACATGGTGGCATTTTCGTACAAACACTTCAACACTTCGATGTACCGGTAGTCAACTTGGCACCTCTGGAGAGACTGCAGCACAGCCCAAGTCTCGGTCGAATCGAAGGCTTTCTCGTAGTCCACAAATGCAACCTGCATTCTGTACAACCTGCCGCAACGCATGTATGTGGTCTACGGTATATAGTACCGTAGATCACATACATGCGTTGCCTTGCCTTGCCTTGCCACATACATGCCTTTCGGAAACCGGCTTGTTCGGGAGGCTGGAATTCGTCAAACCTGCGCGCGAGACGGTTCGTAATGACTCTCGAAAACAGCTTGTAAACATGGCTCAGAAGTGAGATGGGTCTATAATTCTTCAACAAGGTGTTATCACCTTTTTTGAAGAAGAGCACCACCACACTTCTGTTCCATGCTCGCGGCGTTCTCCCTTCATGAATGACGGAATTAAACAGCGTCTGAAGGGCCTTAAGGACTGGTTTACCACCCGCCTTCAGGAGTTCGGCCGTAATTCCGTCGTCACCAGGGGCTTTGCCGTTCTTAAGCTGTTTGAGAGCCATATTAATCTCGTACAGGCTGACGTCCGGGATATCTTCGGTATAGTGTCGGGTTAATCTAGCTCTAGGGTCTTTAGCTGGATCAGCGACGGGTGTTCGGGTTGTCGTGTATAACTGTCCGTAGAACTTCTCGACTTCTCCCAACAGCTCCGGTTTGGATGAAATGATCCTGCCGTCTTCGGTCTTCAGCTTTGTCAATTGGCTTTGGCCAATAGACAGATCTTTGGCAAACACCTTCGAGCCTCTGTTACGCTCAATAGCCTTTTCAATACTGTTGGTATTGAATCGGCGTACATCACGCTTCAGAGACTTCGAGATCCGTCTATTGAGCTGCCGATAATGACAAGCGTCACCTGAAGACTGCAGAATCATTTTACGTCTCACCTCCATGAGCTTAAGGGTTGGGTCTGAGATTTTCTTGGTTCTTATACGGCGGGTCTTGAAGAACTTAGACCCAACCGTATGAACAGCTTCCACAAACCCGTCGTTATAATCGTCCACGTCGCTTTCTAGGCATGCAAAACAGTAATATAAAAATGGTCCCACATAATTGTGTTATATGGAAAGCTATTTAGAGGGATACAGTACTAATCTTTATCAACTGAAATTGGATCAATTGAAATCACCTCAAGCATTTCATGCACTTTATGATTGCCATTTACACCATGCAATTTAAATGAATATCTTAGGAGTTATCGTAAAGAAAATGAATTCAGCGCGTACTTAGCTGACCCACGAGCTGAGCGGCCTTGTGGCTGGCCATCCGTTTGCGATGCTTAATAGTCCGAGTTCAATATGAGTGGCGCGCACAATCGAGTCCCGGGGAAGGAACCCGGCTACATATTAAGTTCGATTTATACGGGTCCAGTGTTTATCCCGGAAGAACGCTTAGATCCCGCGGGAACGCTAAAACCGAATTCCATGCGGATGAAGTCGCGGGCAAAAAGCTAGTAATTGATAAATATTAGTATTGTAATCCATTAAGTAATCTTAATTATTATTTACTAGCTTTTGCCCTCGACTTCGTCCGCATGGAATTCGTTTCTCGCAATTCCCCAGGGAACTGTGCATTTTTCCGGGATAAAAAGTAGCTTATGTCCGTCCCCAGGGTTCCAGATATCTTCATACCAAAATTCATAAAAGTCGGTTCAGCGGTTTAACCGTGAAAGCCTAACACACAGACAGACAGAGCTACTTTCATATTTATAATATTAATATGGATTTTACCACTTGGAAAAAATATGTGCAAAGTTGCAAACCCAATTTTATTTATGTAGCTACTTGTTTTTTTAAGTTACTTTAACCCGAGGTGGAATGTAATATGACACCTAATTAAGCAATTATCTACTTTCACTTTTCAAAAATAGAACATTATTTATGAAAATTCTGTATATGAAAATGCATCAAGACTAGTTGGGCAACGCGCTAAAGCGCTCACACCTTACGCACACAGAGAGTAAAGAAGTGTGCGTTACTGTTTCGCCGATCATAGCGTCCGCGCAAGTTATGACTTGAACGAATTTGTGTACACAGTCTTAATAACGTTGACGCAGTTAAGTTTGACCTTTTCACAAGGAACCGTATTATTTCTTCTGACGCGATCAAAAATTCAATATCAATACAGCAACGAGGACTGTGTTTCAGAGGTCAGGGGGGTAGGATTAGAGCCGAAAGGGTATTCAGCAAACAAATCCAGGCTAAGTGTTCGAGACAAAGGCAGGGGCAGAACACAATGAGTCCTTTCAGATATTTATGAAGCCGGCCGCAAGATTCGAGGGCGAAACCGAAGGAATTGTTTCCATGGGGGCTATCGCGTGTGAATTTGCCACTAGAGGCGCTATAGTCTCGCGTGAGGTCCAATAACATTCAATTTTCACTGGTTTTGGCGGGCTTCGTGATATTTCTTTAATTTACCTGTTGAAAAGTGAATTCCTTCGTGAAATTATCGCAAATATGGATTATTTGGATGAGTGTGAACACTTCGAAAGCGGATTTTTTTCGAACAAAACGGAACTGCACAACATTGCGGCATAGCTACTGATTATTATGATAGTTATTTATAATTAATATACTTAATGAGATTCAAGATTTTAAAACTTTGTTTCGACGCCGATCTTATAAAGTCGCCTTTGACAGCTATACCAACAGTGGCGCCAACTGGTGAGCAAAGAAACGATAGTCCCCATTACATTCACTGAGCCCCCGTCTCAATGCTATCGAGATGTCGTCCTCTCACTCGAGGTTCGTTAATATGTGTACACTTTTGGATCTTTTAGCAACGGAGTACCTACAGTGTAAGTGTTATAGATATTGCAACCTCGTGCAAAGTTTTCACGGTACTTATGTCATGATTCTCCTTGCCAGCCAATGCGATATAGCACTATGAAATTTACTGTGAAAAGCTCGTCCGACATCATTGTATGGACACGCGTCCCACCGGTTAAATAACCCGTCGTCATCAACGGAATATTGGATGTGCTGGAAATTAATTCACACTTCAATTACTCGGGCAAAGGAAACTCGAAATATGACCATTCATTGTGGAGCTCTAACGCTGTACCATTCGGCGATGCAGAATCATTTGAGGCAAAGTCTTGATTCATGCAGGCACTATGTTTATTTGAAATCGTACTATACAATGCGAATATGCGGTGGTCGCAACTTAATTTTAAGTACCTGGGTGATTGAGTTTTGCTCGAGTATATAGCTAAAATTAGTTTTCCCAGATATGATACCTAGCTAGATCGATTTGGCACCCCTAATGGCTCATATATTGCATTTGTCCAAATCGTTAGATCCGTTTCTGAGATAGTTCTGTACTTCTGTACATTAATCTATCAAGTAAGGATTCACAATCAACCGGAGAAAAATGGCCCGTCAAAACGGGTGCCCGAACAGCTGGGGCACCCGTTTGGCGCTCAGTAAATTTGACACTTAGTCTTATAGTATTAGGTTTACTTTTGTATAAAATATTTATCTTGACACATTTATAAGGAGGCGTTATTAGCATATTGGATCGTATTTTCTAATGTCGGTTTGCGCCATATATTTTGACATATTCTGTTAGGCACTGCTCGTCCATATGTTATTCTAGGTCAATGCTTCTGTATAATAAATAAACCAAATCTAGGTTAGCTCGTTTAAAGGATAAGATTATCTCTATCCAAAGCTCTACGGTAACAGATGGACTGCCTGCTTGAACACAATTGGCTTTCGGGTGCCATCTATTTGGCATAATTCTTTTTGTCCGAAACTGTTTACGCATAACAGGCTTCGCATAATTTATTTACGCCGAATCTTGACTTTGCCGAATTTTTATTAAGCATAATTCTTAATCGGCCGAATGGGTGTTTACCCGAATATTGTGTTGGCATAATGTTGACTTGGCCGAATGTTATTATGCATAATATTGTTTGGCATACTAGTAATTTAGCAGAATTTTGATAGGCCGACATATTGTCCGAATTTATGTCAGAATCAACAATTAATGTAGGAAGCGCCAAAGTTCATATAAAATTGCTAGTCCGAAAACTGGAATTCCGAAAATGTATGTCATAAACGATTTTAGCTAAGTATAAAATTTTGTATGATATAATTTGTTCAACATACTTATCTTTATTAGAGTTCGGCAGTTCACGGTGTGCGGTAACACCAAAGTTTGGAGTAAAGTCGACTCGTATAGGTTAGGTTAGGTTATTTTTTTTAATAGTAAACGAAATTATCATTTAGTAAAAATCCCCCTTCTCCCTATTTAGATAATCATCGATGTTATACAGGATACTCATTTAATTAAATGGGCGAAAATAAAGGTATGCGAAAGTAGTTTTCGGCGTAACAAATTTCGGCGAAACTAATTTTCTGCCTAAATAATATTCGGAATTCGAAAATTATGCGTGAATACTATTCGGCATAAATAGATTATGCATAATAGAACTCGACGAAAAATCGTTCTGCGAGATTAGTTTCGGCGTAAACATTATTATGCCTATACTGATTATGCAAAATCGAATTCTGCCAAAAAAAATTATGCGTAAACAAGGGGAACCTTGGCTTTCAGTCTCTCACAGTTATTCCCGTTTTAATACTTTTAAAGAATTCATTTTACCCATGTGAATATTTTGTGGCATCGAAGTTAATTTCAGAAGTTTCGTAACAGTTCAACGGATCCTTGCTAAGTGGTAAAAACTAAGTATAACGACGAGTTATTAGTTCCTACTTATATATAAATTTCGAAACCTAGTAACAGCCACTGTCAAAGCCGTTCAAAAGGCTTGTATCTCTCTTTATCTAACCTCATAACGAGAGATAAAGACAAAAGAAGCCTCGGATGACGTAGGTACTTATTATATCTGGAGCGAGTAGTGTCATCCGAGGCTTATTTTGTCTTGTACGTGTGCCTCTTCTCTGTATTGAAAATTTTAGGTATTTGTGTGTTTTTATTCTGTACAATTACAATAAAGTTTTACCTACTAACTTTTGCTTTTGTACATTCTGTGAGCTGTGCCGGCGGCAGTGTGTCAGGCGAAGCCGCTGTGTTGACTGGTTCAATCCTGCAGATAAGTACATGAACAATCCGTAAGTAATTACATTTCACACAATTACCAACACAGTTCGAGTCCCGTATCGATGCGGGATTATGTTGAAGGGATTTAGGCAACGGATTTCACGAGTATTGGCTCTGTTGGTTTATCTATTGGAAAATGAATAACGAGTACTATCATTATTGGTAGCAACCTGTAGCAAGTTGTTTTAATAAAATTA
The DNA here is from genome assembly GCA_963971205.1 of Aethes cnicana. NCBI lineage: Eukaryota > Metazoa > Arthropoda > Insecta > Lepidoptera > Tortricidae > Aethes > Aethes cnicana. The sequence continues at coordinate 12,118,963 of OZ020288.1, forward strand.
CCTTAGCTCCGATTTTAAGCACTTGGGAGCAATAGGACTAGGTTAAGGTAACTATACTCTATGAATTTTTTTTTGCTCCTATTACGGGCCACACCCGGTATAGTAAGTAGCTAGTATAAGCGCTCGATTATATGGATAGACTTCAAAATGTGAAAGTTCAAGGGCCAAGAAAAACTTATTAGAAAACTCCAGACAAACTTCAGTATATTAAACCTTGCTTAGAATTAGAACAACCGAATAAATATTTGTTGTTATCATTAAGTTTAAACAATAAATTGTTCTTTGATACGAACAATTATTCATGAAGTTAAAAATAATAATTACTTGTTGTTCGGTCTATGTTTGTTATTTTAATTTATTTTACTCATTTTTTTGTACTTATGGGGTACCTCAAGGTTCCATATTGGCGTGTCAATTATTTCTTGATATAATCAAGGTAAGATTGATGATGTAATATAAAAGGGTAGGAAATTAATACACCCCTGTCTCGCAGGGAGACTTTTTTGAAAATCATGTTCACGGTTTGATTAATAATGTTTTTAGATACCTTGCGCTAATGAGAATATCATATGACGACTCGGAGAGTTGCTCGTTAGAAGCATTTTGAAGCGGCAACGATTTTTGCTTGTGATTGTTTGAGATAATATTTTATTTGATAAAATTTCTTTCTACTAGAATCAAGAATTGTTTATTTCACGAAACTAGTAGCTTAAGCCGTTGATGCAGAATCTGTTATTTCTTAATCCGCGCGCCTTCTAAGTTGTGTCGTGTCATAAGTACAGGTGAGCACACTTTATTAGGCGCGTCGTGAATCTTCGATCGCGCAGACAAGGAAAGAATACTCCGAAAATACACGAAAGAAAGCGTTTACCTTAAATCGACCTTATGCGATCGTTATAGTATTCACATACACGACAAAATACGTCAGTTAATGTCTCATTCGTACAAGACACGCCCACTACACGCACTGACATGATTACACGTCGGGACATTATTATTTGGGAATACTAATGTATGAGTGGGATGTCGATGGGATATTTCGATATTTCACACAAATTCTGTACCTACTTATACAGGATCAAGTAAAACGTTATGACGATATTTTAACCACACTATCAGTTATCGATTCTCAGCATGTTTTTATGGTTCTTAATTTTTTCGAGTTGGTAAAATATATTTTTGTATGGCCCAGTATGCGATTCGTGGGTTGAGGGCCCTTGGCTTTTATTGTCAAAATGGAAGGAAGAAAAACCAATTGAAAAAGGCCAGTCTTTTAGTTTTTTAGTTGAAAAATGTAAAAAGTTATTTTTTTATACTTACTTTCCACCGGACTAAGATACGAAAAATCATTTCAGTTCCTTATCATTACGATAGATATTTATTATTTAAAAATTGCTTATGTGGCTCATAACATTTCGAAACTAAGATAACGGTTCCTTGTGGACTTTTGAACCCTAAAAAGTTGCAAGTTCGCCTTATCTCGGTTTAATTTAATTAATTCGGTTAAATGATTATTTATAAGAATATAACTATACAATCTATTGATACCAAAAAATCCCACTGCATTGATAACAATTTTTTTATAAAATAGCATTACTTTTATTTGGCCTTATGTGTACCAGTTTAGGTTTCCTCACGATGTTTTCCTTCACCGAAAAGCACAATGGTTAATTCAAATTGAAACCTACACGCATCTGCGAATTAATTCAAAGATGTGTGTGAAGTCCCCAATCCGCACTGGGCCCGCGTGGGGACTATAGCCCAAACCCTCTCGTGTTGAGAGGAGGCCTGTGCTCAGCAGTGGGACGCAAATAGGCTGTAGTAGTAAGTAGTACCAGTTTAATTAAATACGTGCATTCACTGCGAATAAACTTGGAGCGATAACAGCGCCCCAGGCGTTTGGTGACGACACTACATGACGGCGTCATCGTCATAATATTATGTGCATGCCAAGGTAATTATCGTTAGATATTCGTAATTATTTTACACTGATTAATTATCCTAAGTTTGTATTTTACGAAATATAGCTATTTGTATAAAAATATCAGTGATTGACACCTAAAAACAATTAGTACAACAAATGGTTTACGTAACATTTACAAGATGGCGCTACTATTTCACTTAAAATCATCATAAAATATTTACAGTGTCTAAGAAGTGGGATGAGTCACTTGCTGATTGGTTAATCCCCGCGGTATCGACCAATCAGCAAATTTTTAAATTCGACTTCTGCGCAGGTACATCGGTAAGCCTTTTAAGTTGTGTTCACCTTGTACATGCAATGTAATTTAATTATCTGAAAGAGGTAATGTAATTATTTTTATGAAATTGACTCGTACATACGTACGCATAATAACTTCAGACAGTATGATGAGTAGTTCTAACATTACCACAGGGTGGGCACGGCCTATAAAAGCATGATTTCGGACACAATTCGAATAAAGTGTCAATGTGTGCGTGCGAGGACGTGTGTACATTTGTAAATGTGTGTGTACCAGTACGCGGGTCAGTGATCCACTCTCCATCTCCGGATGAAACAAATGACGATATAGGCGAGTTGGGCGCGAGTTGCGCGCCGGCTAGATTCAGGCGGGTGATTCCGTGGCCATTCTGTATGTAGTACTTATTAAATATTCTGTGCGATTACTGTTCCGGAAAAAAAAAACGTTCGCTTAGTCTATAAGAAGAAGAAGATCCATAAACTTTCCGGGTTCAGTACATGTCAACATTACTTATTTCATAATTCTCTTCCATCTGTCTCCACTCAACTATTCAAAGACAGTTCAAAAACTTATAAAAAAGGGTGCCAAAACAGCAGCTGTTGGGGTGACCTTTTGCGATACCTTTTTACCGACAACACAAGTATCTAGTCAGCATCCGGTGCGTAACGAGACGGGGAACGAACCTGCCACCCTGGGAAAGGAAACTACAAAAAATAATTGCTTTGTCGACCTTTTATATGGTGGCATTTTCAGTTACATTTTTACTGTACAGAAGCTCTATTCGAAACGTTACGTTAGGGAAAGGAAGATTCCCTATCACTGCGCTCACGCCTCAAGCCGCTCTAATTAAAGTCTAATCTAGCTGATTAAAGTTCGGTTGCAACGCCGCGATGCGTGAGCGCAGGGATAGGGAATATCCCTTTCCCTATGTAACGTTTCGAATAGAGCCCCAGTACAGTGCCAATGCCACTGGTCGTAGAGAGTTGAAATTTGGCATGTAGGTTCCTTGGGGAGTGTAGAGAGTTATTTTCCGAAAAATTGACTTTTAGTTCGAAACGCTCGTTGTATTATTAAGCCCCTAAGTTCCACTTTAAAATACGTCTCAATCTGATATCAAATTAAACAAAACAAAACGTATAAGTCCACACTCAATAATTAAAAACCGGCCAAGAAGCGAGTTAAACTCGCGTGGAGAGGGTTCCGACTCTTGATTATTTTCAATGACGTCATTTTAAAAGCGTTTCACAGGATAAGCTCTTTTATATGATAGACTAGCTTTAACCCGCGGCTTCGCCCGCGTGGAATTCGGTTATTATGCTCCCGCGAGCTCTATGCGCCTCTGCGGGCAGGCGCAGAATTTATTTTCTCCTGGGAACTTTTTGTTTCTTCGATAACTCCCAAAGATATTCATTTGATTTGCATGGTGTAAATGGCAATCATAAAGTCCATGAAATGCTTAAGGTAACTATTGTATTTAAAATGATTAATACTGTATCCCTTTAAATAGCTTTCTTTCCAAATCACACTTTATATGGGACCATTTTTTTAGTAATTAAAATGGGTATAGTAAGCTATCCTTAGAAGATAGACCTATACCATCGCGGACTTTTTTGTAGACCTTAATAAGAGAAACATTTCTTCTATACATTGTTGTGTTATACCTCAAAGGGGTTAGGCAGCGTTTTCGATGAAAGCTCCCAGCCGGCTTGATTTTATCCGCCAACTTGAACTAACATCGTCGTATTTCATCGAAATTACAGAAAACAAAGTATATACTAAAACCTGCCTCAGCTCAGGAACCACTCTATCTGTTAGTGAAAACTGCATTAAAATCCGTTCAGTGGTTTTTGAGTTTATCGCGAACATCCAGACAGACAGACAGACAGTCAGACAGACGCGGCGGGGGACTTTGTTTTATAATATGTAGTGATATATATCTATAAAACAAAGTTGTGTTAGTTACACCATTTATAACTGGAGAACGGCTGAACCGATATTAAACACACTATTCTCGGGACTTAATCGCGTAAAAACTATTTGTATTTTACATCGCGGCCGAAACGTCGAGGTAAAATACAAATAGTTTTTACGCGATTAAGTCCCGAGAATAGTGTGTTTAATATGAGTGTGTATCGCGAAAGTTTGAGACAATGGCTGAACCGATTTCGATGATCTTTGATTTTTTGGATTTGTCTCCGTCCCGAATAGGGGGTTCGATTCCGGCTCGCACCTCTAAGTTTACTTATGTGTGAAGTTCAATTTAACGAATGACGATGGGATGGAGGGCAGTGGAAAATGTGTTGAAATGGGCGAAAAGTTCTTCCCCACGGAACAATCTTGAGCCAAATTTTATTTATTTATTTATTGGAGATATTGGCTAAATAACAATAGTTGGTGTTATTTCCTTAACATATCTCACTAAGAACATAAATAAAAGAATACATACTTAATTTAGAGCAACATGCGATGACTGACTTGAAGTTGCTGCCTCTTCGCCCAGCAAAACACACTGAGTGCATTGAGCGGGTATTTTGATTTGCACGATATTTGCCCGTTGTATACGTGAGAAAATTTCAAGTTTCTAGCTCTAAGGGTTTGGCCTGTGCAATTATTTAAAACTTTCATCCCCTATTTTTCCCTCTTAGGTGTTCAATTTTAGAAAACGCTGAAATACGTCACATATTATTTTGGCCGCACTCAATTCATACGAAATTTCATGCAAGTATGTTGAAGAAACAAAAAGTTTAATACAAAATTTCATGCCCTATTTCACCTTCTTGGGGTTTGAATTTTGAACAATCATTTCTTATTGGATGCCTGCCTACGTCATTAAAGGTATACGTGAGAAAATTTTAAGTTTGTAGCCCGAAGGGTTTGGCCTGTGCGTTTATTTAAATCTTTCATCCCCTATTTTACCCTCTTAAGGGTTGAATTTTAGAAACTCTGAAATACGTTACTCATTATTTTTGCCGCAATCAATTCGTTTGAAATTTCATGCAAATATGTCCAAGGAATAAAAAGTTTTATGAAAACTTTCATCCCCTATTTCACTCCTTGGGGGTTGAATTTTGAAAATTCCTTCCTTGGTAGATGCCAACGTCATAAGAGGAATACGTGAGCGAAATTTTAAGTTTGTAGCCCGAAGGGTTTGGCCTGTGCGTTTATTTAAATCTTTCATCCCCTATTTTACCCTCTTAAGGGTTGAATTTTAGAAACTCTGAAATACGTTACTCATTATTTTTGCCGCAATCAATTCGTTTGAAATTTCATGCAAATATGTCCAAGGAATAAAAAGTTTTATGAAAACTTTCATCCCCTATTTCACTCCTTGGGGGTTGAATTTTGAAAATTCCTTCCTTGGTAGATGCCAACGTCATAAGAGGAATACGTGAGCGAAATTTTAAGTTTGTAGCCCGAAGGGTTTGGCCTGTGCGTTTATTTCAATCTTTCATCCCCTATTTTACCCTCTTAAGGGTTGAATTTTAGAAACTCTGAAATACGTTACTCATTATTTTTGCCGCAATCAATTCGTATGAAATTTTATGCAAATATGTCCAAGGAATAAAAAGTTTTATGAAAACTTTCATCCCCTATTTCACTCCCTTGGGGGTTGAATTTTGAAAATTCCTTCCTTGGTGGATGCCAACGTCATAAGAGGAATAAGTGTGCGAAATTTCAAGTTTGTAGCCTTAAGGGTCTGGTCTTTGCGTTTATCTAAAACTTTCACCCCCTAATTCACACCCTTGGGGGTTGAATTTTGAAAATTCCTTCCTTGGTAGATGCCAGCGTCATAAGAGGAATACGTGTGCGAAATTTCGAGTTTGTGGACCTAAGGGTCTGGCCTTTGCGTTTATCTAAAACTTTCACCCCTTAATTCACACCCTTGGGGGTTGAATTTTGAAAATTCCTTCCTTGGTGGATGCCAACGTCATAAGAGGAATACGTGTGCGAAATTTCAAGTTTCTAGCCTTAAGGCCAACCTTTGCGTTTATTTAAAACTTTCACCCCCTATTTCACCCTCTTGGGGGTTGAATTTTGAAAAATCCTTCCTTAGTGGATGCTTACGTCATAAGAGGAATACGTGTACTAAGTTTTATGTTTGTGGCCCGAAGGGTTTGACCTGTGCGTTTATTTAAATCTTTCATCCCCTATTTTACCCTCTTAAGGGTAGATATTTAGGAAACTCTTGCAATACGTTACTAATTATTTCTGCCGCACTCAATTCATATGAAATTTCATGCAAATATGTTCAAGGAATAAAACGTTTTATGAAAACTTTCATCCCCTATTTCACCCTCTTGGGGGTTGAATTTTGAAATAATTTTCTTCCTTGGTGGATGCCAACGTCATAAGAGGAATACGTGTGCGAAATTTCAAGTTTGTAGCCCTAAGGGTCTGGCCTTTGCGTTTATCTAAAACTTTCACCCCCTAATTCACACCCTTGGGGGTTGAATTTTGAAAATTCCTTCATTGGTGGATGCCAACGTCATAAGAGGAATACGTGTGCGAAATTTCAAGTTTCTAGCCTTAAGGCCAACCTTTCCGTTTATTTAAAACTTTCACCCCCTTGGGGGTTGAATTTTGAAAAATCCTTCCTTAGTGGATGCTTACGTCATAAGAGGAATACGTGCACTAAATTTTAAGTTTGTAGCCCGAAGGGTTTGGCCTGTGCGTTTATTTAAATATTTCATCCCCTATTTTACCTGCTTAAGGGTTGAATTTTAGAAAACTCTGAATTATGTTACTCATTATTTTTGCCGCACTCAATTCGTATGAAATTTCATGCAAATATGTCCAAGGAATAAAAAGTTTTATAAAAACTTTCATCCCTTATTTCACCCTCATGGGGGTTGAATTTTGAAAATTCCTTTCTTGGTGGATGCCAACGTCATAAGAGGAATACGTGTGCGAAATTTCAAGTTTGTAGCCCTAAGGGACTGGCCTTTGCGTATATCTAAAACTTTCATCCCTTAATTCACCCCCTTGGGGGTTGAATTTTGAAAAATCCTTCCTTAGTGGATGCCTACGTCATAAGAGGAATACGTGTGCGAAATTTCAAGTTTGTAGCCCTAAGGGTCTGGCCTTTGCGTATATCTAAAACTTTCATCCCTTAATTCACCCTCTTGGGGGTTGAATTTTGAAAAATCCTTCCTTAGTGGATGCCTACGTCATAAGAGGAATACGTGTGCGAAATTTCAAGTTTGTGGCCCTAAGGGTCTGGCCTTTGCGTGTATCTAAAACTTTCATCCCTTAATTCACCCCCTTGGGAGTTGAATTTTGAAAAATCCTTCCTTAGTGGATGCCTACGTCATAAGAGGAATACGTGTGCGAAATTTCAAGTTTCTAGCTTTACGGGTTTGGCCTGGGCGTTTATACATCAGTCAGTCACCTTTGCCTTTTATATATACAGATTTCAAATACCATGGACTTCTTAATAATTTTCCTGTAATCTATAGGTCAATAACTATCCTCCGAATGGTAAATTTTCGCCTATTTTCTTATAAAAATATATATTTCAGATCCTCATAAGAAGTAATTTTCATTTGATATGTCACACGATATAGTTTGAAAAACTTCATTAATATTTTTTCAAATTCAGCCCCAAAAAATAAGTTTAAAATTTCTTTATTTTCGTTACACGTCTTTGGATCACAAACTTACATATACGTACCAAATGTCAACTTAATGGGTCCAGTAGTTTCGGAGAAAATCGACTGTGACAGAGGACGGACAGACACACGAGTGATCCTATAATGGTTCCTTTTATATCTCTTGAGGTTCGGAACCCTAAAAAGAGCAAATTTGACCTATTATTCGACAAAATTTCTATCTTTAACCCACTCGCAATGTATTCCATCGACTCAAATATTACTCCGTGCCGTAAAGACGCTCGAAGAATCTCCATAGCCCCTGACAAAGGGAAAAAGCAATTTCGCAATCTTTTGACCACACATTTTAAATCACTTACATTTTTATCTCCCCGGTACAGTCCACATTATTTATCCTCCGCCGCCTTACGTCATGTAGCATCCGACCGTAAATTGTAGAGTAATTTCTCGTGCAAGACACGACTGAATTGGCGCACGATTTTCACTTACACCGTTAACACCATCAGGGTCTACTACTACTACTACTACTAGTACTACAGCCTATTTGCGTCCCACTGCTGGGCACAGGCCTCCTCTCATCACGAGAGGGTTGGGCTAGTCCCCACGCGGGCTCAGTGCGGATTGGGAACTTCACAGACCTCTTTGAATTACTTCGCAGATGCGTGCAGGTTTCCTCGCGATGTTTTCCTACACCGAAAAGCTCAGTGGTAAATTCAAATTGAATTTCGCACTTATGTGAACTTAGTGGTGCGAGCCGGGATCGGACCTCCGACCCTCTGCATGAGAGGCGGTAGGTCGAATAGGTCTATAACTATAACCATCTGTCGGCAATGCTGGCCATAGGTTAGTTTTTTATAAATATTATTTTAAATGATGTTCTGATAGAGATGTTTGTTTTTATATGTCAGTGTTATAATAGTCCTCTGAAGAACTGATGTTTCTTTGGTTCCCTCGGGGACACCATTTATATTTTATAGTATCAATGCAAATTCTAAATCTACACGGGACGCAGTCGCGGGCAACAGCTAGTTCTCTATAGATTTGATCTTGAGATTCTGATTGACGAAAGAAAATTCTTTGAATTCGCTTCAGACATTGAAGAAGGCTGGCAAAATATCTGTTTTCATTGATCTTTGTTGGTACTTCATTTTATAAAAAATATTTTTATGCCTTAAACCAGCAATATAATTTCGTCACAAAGTTCAAGCAATAAATCAATGCAATAGCCGTTAAAGCCTTAATTCGATTAACTTGAGTTTTTCATAACTTCCATTACGTCCGGAACAAAAACAATTACTGGGATTAAACCGTGCTCAACTGCCCAACGTTCGGCTATTAACCATATTAAATAAATAAGAGGGAAAGTTGAGTAAAAAAGAACTTTTTTAACAAAAAAACACAGAAAACCGAAAACCCAATTGTTAACAGGTAGAGAATACCATATGGCATTAAGTACGCCATTTGTACTACAATTTTATGTGCAATAAAGCTTTAACATAGTGGTAAATAGGCATGTGATACTCGTATAGTTGAAAAAACATTAGTTACATTACATACATATACATGGTGGGTCAAAAAATATGGCAAATAATTAACCCACAGTATCGGCTATCGCTTCTAAGCATATTGTATAGGTTTATAATTTTTTTTGAGTTGGTAAAAAAATATATTTTGTATAGGATTCAAGCGTCGCTCACACAACCAATCCCATATACAATTTTTTTTTTACCAACTCAAAAAAAATTAAAGACCTATACAATTATACTTAGAATCGATAGCCGATACTGAGGGTTAATTATTTGCCATATTTTCTGACCCACCGTGTATAAACTCGCGCTTGCTTTCCGTTGAGGTAGGTATACCACAGAAGAACTCCACCTGCTTATATCCAAGTATACATATCGGGTCCATGATGATATTAACCTGTTGTCTACCGCCTATTGTCAAAAAGATTATGTAAAATAAACTTAATTACTTAGTTATTAAAGTATATTCGCTCGACGCGGTATCGCGTCAACGGTAGACAACGGATTAAGCTAAATATCACCTATGTCTTTTTTTAACCTTGGGAAAATACCTTTACGCATCCCGTCCGGCCGGGGGACCAGGACGGGTATGACATACTCCCAGGCAGTTGGCCCAAACTGCCCGGACTACTGTCTAAAAACCCAAGGGTTTACCTCATGCCGCATAGTGACGGGGTGCGGGATCGCCGTGACGCATTCAACCGCTGCCCCGTCGCGGCCGCCCGCCGGAGCAGGACTCCTCCAAGTTGGGGCTGGAAGCCCCCCACCGCTGGAGGCGTGCCGAGGAAATAAGATACGCCGACCAGCCCGAGGACTCGACCCACGGGCAGTGAACCCCCCGGTTCACCACCCGAGTCCTCAGCAGCAATCCACTAGGGGTTGGGTTCAAATACCACCTATGCCTGTAACACATGGATGCAATAAAGTATTGAGTATTGAGTACCGTGCTTTGTGAAAACGTTTATAGATAATTGTTCCTTCCCGGTCTTGCGTAGCACGTTTGCTACGAGGAACAGCTACGAAGCTACGCCGTAGACGGCTAATGATCAATGTCTAAGGCCTTATTGCCTTGTTGTATTGCTTCGCAATAACGCATAATAAGTATATTTTTTAAATACCTTCTGACTTATTACGTTCTGGTTATTACGTTCCCACGCGTTTTCCCGAATAAAAAGTAGCCTATGTCCATTGAAGCGTGAAGAGGTGACAGACCGATAGTTACTTTCGTGTTTATAATATTAAGTATGGATTAAAGGCATTATTTAAAATGAGGATGAACCTTCAGTTTCATTTTTTTCACTTTCATTTTATTTATTTTTATTTCACGGTAACCTGAGAGATAAGCAGTTGAGCACGCGTAAAGGACCTTCCTTATTTCATACATGTAAATAAAGATTACACTTGACCGGCCGTTTCTTACTTCAAAAGCTTGAAGTAATTCCATACGAGGCCCATACATTTTACATGAGGCGGGCGGGCCGCGGCGTCGCAAACGGCATTTTTGTCAAAGAACTTTTTGATTTATTTATCTCCAAGCTTGTTCATGAGGGCGTAGTTCTGATAAGAATTACGTATTGAGCTAGGAATGCAGATTCTTTTCAGAAAGGTTTTACAGGTCTATTTTTCGTACCCTTTGTAGTACAGAGAATATGGCTTTAACTAAAAGGTTTAATTTTAAATGATGGTCCTGTAAAAGGAATTTTTTGCTCCACTTGGCGGGGGCACTGCGGTGCCCCCAGATAATTTGTGTTTATATAGATGACATGATGAACTGTTGAAAATCTTCTTAAAAGCTAAAAGGTGTTCCATGTTATGTTTATTTAATCACTAGCTTCTGTCCGCGACTTCACCCGCGTGGAATTCGGTTATCGCGTTCCCTATAATATGCGATACTCCGGGATGAAAAAATTGGTTCAGCGGTTGAAGCGTGAAGAGGTAATAGACAGACAGACAGAGTTACTTTCGCATTAATAATATTAGTATGGATTTAAGGACTACGAACAGATAACGCATCACTTCATACAATTCGGAACCATAACTAGTAGAACATAAAGATGCTTTCTATTTACAGGTCGCCACACAAAGTGATTGTTATTCATTAAATTCTAGTATTTATTAGCGACACAGACGGCCTTAATTGTGACGCACAATGTTCAAAATTAATCGTATTCAACCACCACCACCATCTATAACAGTCTATTTCCCTCCCACTGCTGGGAAAAGGCCTCCTCTCATCACGAGAGAGTTTGGGCTATAGTCCTCACGCAAGCCCAATACGGATTGGGGACTTAACACACAAACTTGAATTACTTCGCAGATACGTGCAGATTTCGTCACGATGTTTTCCTTCATCGAAAAGCTAATTGTTTTTTTCTATTTCAATTTTGCACGTAAGTAAACTCAGAGGCAGGAACTCCATACCACCCTAGCTAAGATGCTAAAGAAAGCTGAAATTTGTTTTATTGTGGGCATTGTCAACTTCGGAACCCTACATAGCGCGTGGCCCGAAACGCACTTGACCGATTAAAAAAACACAACTTTCAAACAATCTACACACGCGCAATATAAATTTCAAATGACACATCGAAATAGCGGTCCGACCAGAAACTGTTCAGGGTATTTACCGTTTTCAGGATAAGTACCAAGGTTGCGTCGCGAACACCTGTTTAACAAAAAAGGGCCAGATCGGGCCGTTCACGAATACTTGTTACCTGTAAAGAGCGTATGAACGAGGGACTTTGCGGCAATTTATTCCAGTCACGTCGGCCGAAGCGGATTTAAATAAACTGATAAAATGCGCGGCGCGGAGTGCCACTCAACAGGATGCCTAGGGGTCCGTAGGTACGTAGGTAACAATCAGAAAGTAAATTAATTTTACGTCACCCTTGGCCGTAAAGTAGGATTTTCTGCCCGCTACGGGGAGAAAATCTCGTATTATGGCCAAGACAAGACGTAAAACTTTAGACAAACCACGGGCGGTAATTCGTAAATCCTTCGGTTCGGGCCACAAACAACTGCGATCTGGGGCATTACCGAAATCACCGCCCTAGGTCTGTAATGTACTATAAAAAATGGCAATCTTTATATATTACCTCCCAAACCCGTGCAAGCTGATAGGTGACTCCTCTAGGCGCTTATTCAAGTTCACGAAGTGATTCCATTCTCGGATAAAATAAGCCAGTAAAGCCCAAAGCCCAGACCTTGTTCGGCGCATAAAGTGAGATAGCTGACGCCGCCTAGTTCAATTGTAACGTGTATGAGCAAGAAGCACGGATGGATAAAGTGCGATTCTTGGAATTGTATTGTACCAGTAATTTGCTCTCTCGCAAACATTGGGAGACTGTCTATCCTTATTTGGGATGTGGGAAATCCTATATTCTTCTGTATGAACTCAAATGAGGTCTCTGCTGGTGTTATACTCGTCCACGGAGACGATAACTTCTCGAATCAAGTAACTCATCTGCATTGATATGAAGAAATGTACAAACGATTTTGGTTATTACCCAATAACGCGGTCCCGTCTCCCACCAAGCCTTGTGAAATACTGTTCGTTCGTAATCTCGTACGATACAATACTCTTAATTAAACATCATGTACAAAATAGCAAAAACATTCATTAAAACCCATAACTTCTTTTTGTTCTTGACAACATCTTCTGTCGAAGATACGACCAATAAAAATGGATCCAACGCCTATTTTCCGTTCGTGCTTGCCGCCCCTCAAGCCTGTTGCGAACTTATTTTCCTCTATACACTGAGACCCCAAGCACCCCAAAATAGATGTTTTTCAGGCGTAAGATTAAATTTAGGCCGTTTCATTTTGCCCCTCGACTGCCGATGACCTTGATACGCCCAGAATTATAGCACCTTAAGGAGTCCTCGGCACGTCTCTCCGGCCGTAGCCTAAATCAGCAATTCTACTTTGCAAAACACTGTTTGCATAAAAGTTAATGTTGACTCGTTGAAGTGTTTACTGGAGAAAGGCTATCCTTTACGTTTAGAACGCGCGGTAGACATTTTTAAAAGGTTAAACTTTGAGGAACTTTCTTCATAATTTTAGCTCATGGCATGAAATCTGTTAACAAATTAGGGAAACTTCAAGTTTTAGTGTCAGTTAAATGGACCACATGAAAGAAAGTTATCACCTATCTCTCTCTAATGAATTTATTTCAATTAATCGGCAACACTCATAGACGTAAATAATATAGACCCGGTCTAACGTACACGTAATATGTCCCCACTTCCACGGCGTCCAATCCAAAGTTCTGTCACCGAGCGTGCGTGACTATAAGCGTTTTTAAAAAAACTTTTTTCGAAACTGTTTCTCAGTATCTAAAAACTCGTCTCGTTGTTGAAAAAATGTGACCCAGCTTTAGTGTCACGATATAAGTTTAACTTTGGATTGGACACCAATGAAGTGGGGAAACATGACATGTATCTACGTTAGGCCGGGTCCATACGAAGTATTATTTATGTCTATGGCAACACTATATGATCGCAAGAAATATATGAACGAATAATTATAAGAGATACATTCTGAATGAGATGTAAAAAGTAAAAGTAACGTAAAAACATTTATTCGGCTAATTAACCTTACATTACTTAATAACTAGGTAAAATAAAATTACAACTAGCCGAAAGGGGTCTACGAACGGCGAAGTACTACGAAGTACTAAGAACTATGAAGATGTCTACAAAGGTCTTCGAATTAAAGACTTAATTCTATTGCTTCAAGAATTTAGGACGACTAATAATAATATTATACTTATAGAGTCTAAAATTAACCAGCCCTCTAAAACGATTTCTAGCTTTATCGAATATAACTTGCTACGCCTTGTTAGTCCAACCTAGTTACAGTTACAAGCGCTAACTGCCGAGAAAGCAGGCAATTCTGCTAGTCCCAGAGAATCGAGTTTATTTATGGAAGTTTCGCTCAGTTTTAAACAACCACCTGGACCTGGACGAACCTGGTGCTAGGGCGTCCGGGGTGGTACCACCATCTTTCCCCGTTAACCTGCCGCCAAATAGCAGTGCTCGCACTGTTGTGTTCCGGTAGGGGGTTAAGGCAGCCGGTGCAATTTCTGGCACAGAGGCATTCCATCTTAGGCCTCTTAGGATAGGCAATAGTACATTACAGACCTAGGGTGATGAATTCGTAAATGTCCCAGATCGCAGGTTTCTGTGGCCCGAACCGTAAAATCCTTTTACATCACCCTTGGCCGTAAAGTGGGATTTTCTGCCCGCTACGCGGAGAGAAAATCTTACTTCTTGGCCAAGGCAAGATGTAAAACTTTTGACAAACCACGAGCGGTAATTCGTAAAGCCCAAGATCGCATATTTATGGCCCTCACCTTCGGTTCGGGCCACAGAAACCTGCGATCTGGAACATTTACGAATTCACCACCCTAGGTCTGTAATGTACTATTGTTGTCCATGGGCTGCAGTGACCACCTACCATCAGGTAGGCTGTGCGCTCGTTTGCCTATACTATTAGTATTTAAAAAACCAGTCAGCAGTGGTTACGGATCATTGAACATACTTACTAGAATTATTGTCTACTAGGTTCTGCCCGCGACTTCGTCCGCGTGGAATTCGCTTGTAGCGTACCCGCGGGAAGTAAGGACATGACTACTTTGTATCCGGGACTCAAACAACCAATGTCCTTACATAGGCTAATTTTTATCCCGGAAAGACGCTTAGTTCCCGCGGGAACAGGATAACCGAATTCCACGAGGGTGAAGTCGTGGGCCGAAGCTAGTCCTAAATATATTGACTAGCTAAGCCTGTGAAACACATCAAAAACAAGAATAGATACAGAGAAGTATCGGCAAATCCTGCAATTGTAACTAATCTATCAAAGACGTAATGCCATTAGCTCTGTGAATAAATAATTGCTACTTTGGCTTATTTTGTTTCGACAGATCAGGTAAGGCTCTTTTTAGGGTTCCAAAGTCCACAACGAACCCTTATAGTTTCGCCATGTCCGTCCGTCCGTCTGTCTGCACTATTGCTCGGAGATGCTTAGTTCTAGAAAGCTGTAATTTGGCATGAATATACCTACATATTAGTTACGCTGACAAAGTGGTACAATACATTTTTGAAATATTTTTTTTATAGGGTACCTCCCCTACTCGTAAAGTGGGGATGTAATTTTTTTTCTTGCGTACCCCATGGTGCGGTATGTCGTTGAATAGGTCTTAAAAAAATATGCGTGATGCGTTTGTGAAATATTAAGCTTTAAAGAGCTATTTTTTGTTAGAGTTACATGTCCCCCCCCCCACCCCTGCCAGCTAAATGGTGGTATTTGGATGGCTGAAAAAAATCACGGTTGTGGCATATATAACGTAGTTGAAAGGAAAACAATCACAGCTAAGTAGGCTGTACAACTTTACGAGTCATAGTCGACAAACTTATAAAATGATTAAAATACCAATGATTTTTCTCGAGCGGCAGGGGCGTCGGGCGGGCACGTCATACCACAGGCTAGCTAGATGCTAATAAGTCTTAGAAAGGTACTGTGGGCATCCTCAACTTCGGAACCCTATACTTTGCCTTTGGCCGGTTTTTAAATTAAATGAAGAATATTTTTTATTTGTTCATAATTCAAAAAGAAACTAGGCCCACGTCGGGACTGTAAGCGAAACCCCTTTTGTGTTGAGAGGAGGCCCGTGCCCAGCAGTGGGACTGAAATAGGCTGTTGTGGTTTGTTGGTTGGTAAAAAAATATCAGTATTTTAATACTGGCAGGTAATACCTGTGCACCAACACAGATGAAATTTACCACTGCGCTTTCTAGCCAAGGTAAAAATCGTGAGGAAAGCTGAACGCACCTGCGCTGCGGAGCTATTTAAATATGTGTATAGGCCGGCGTGGGGACTATACCCGACCCGCATATGATGAGCCTGTTTCCAGCAGTGGGACATTTTAGGCTAGGTTATGAATGTGTGAAACCTCAAAGGAGTTTTTATTTTCATTGTCAAAAACATACACTTTGTCATAAGTTTTTTTTTTAATATAAAATCCGCTGTTTTCTGTATCGTTGTACTGGTTAGGTCGTAAAACATGGCACCTGCAAGATATGAAATATTCTATCGGTACTACAAATAATATATTGGAGGTTGGTTGCCATTTTTTATAGCTAGAAACCTAAAACTAAAAAGAATAAATCTTTGCCAAACACTTCCACACACGCCAATTTTTTTTTTTTTTTAGTTTTAGTTTAATCCAAACATCTTGGCGTGGGCTACGTTCCTCCTTATATATCTATATATAAGGTGCTAACAAATTAGTCACGGATATTTTTACAGCTGATAGTACTCGGCTCTCGAAGTACATTTAAGTATGAAACATCATTGGTTTTGTTATGTTTTTTTGGAGAAAAATAGGAAACAAATTTGCTACGTTAAAACACCATGTTTCAGAACCTGCCGTTTTCCCGCCGAATTTAATTTTTTTTTTCCTTAATTATAGTTAAAAGTTAATTGTTTTAATGTAATTTATTATCTCTTAAAATATCCTTGACTAATTTGTTAGCACCTTGTATACACGGTGGGTCAGAAAATATGGCAAATAATTAACCCACAGTATCGGCTATCGATTCTAAGTATATTGTATAGGTCTTTAATTTTTTTCGAGTTGGTAAAAAAAAATTGTATATGGGATTGGTTGTGTGAGCGGCGCCTGAATCCTATACAAAATATTATTTTTTTACCAACTCGAAAAAAATCAAAGACCTATACAATATACTTAGAATCGATAGCCGATACTGTGGGTTAATTATTTGCCATATTTTTTGACCCACCGTGTATATAAATCAATTTATGTTCGTTTGTCTCGCTAAAACTCGAGAACGGCTGGGCCGATTTAGATCATTCCTTTTTTATTTTATTCCCTGTGATTCAGGTAAGGTTTAAAAAGAAAAAAAACGGGATTCGGGAACACAAAAAAAATTTATTGAAATCCGTGGTGAAACGAAGTTCGCCGGGCCAACTAGAAAAATATAAATAATAGTTTGCTGAAACACTCCGGCAGGGAACCAAAGATTTCCTCCCTTGCTTTTTGCACTCTAGTATAGCTAAGTAGTAAAATTCAAAATAAATTTTATCACCAAACTAGATGTACACGTTTCTGACACCCCATGCACCTAAATAACAGTAGCAAATACCACCTCAGGCTGCCGTTTTCAAACAGACAGACGGATAAAAAGTGATCCTATAAGGGTTCATTTTTACCCGACTGCGCTAGAAGGAGGGTTATGTTTTTCGGGTGTATGTATTTATGTATGTATATTTCTTTGGCACGCTGTCTAGCCTAAATGGCTGGATGGATTTTAGCATGCGAGGTGTCGTTAGATTCGTCTTAATTGTGAGAGTGACGCTGGGTATATCAAAATTGAAAAACAAAATGGCTGACTTTTGGAGGCATTTTAAACGTTTCCATAATATTTTGGTCAAAGCCTATCGAGTGGGGTATCAAAATAAAGGGCTTAATGAACGGATTACAAAAATATATAGTGTGACATCAAAAGTTTGTTTGCAGTCGGGTAAGTACCTATATTATTTTTTCAAAAATCGAGATATTTGCCTCTTGAGGCACGGAACCCTAAAAAGATTCAAGGCTCAGATGAAACCAATTCTCAACACGTCATCAACGTATCACAGACAAGAGTCCTCCGTAGAAGGGTTCTCCGCGCTTGTAACTTGCTAGTTTTCGAGACTCTCAAAGATCGTACGAGTGTTTTACTTCGACGCTGAATGTCGATTGATCTGTCCGTTCTAAGGTATATAATATAATAGATGGTGTGACCCGTAAATAAAATAATAATGAAATAGCTAATCTATATCTATACTAGTAATGTCTGTAGAAGAAGTCTCGTCTGAAACTTGAAAATTAAAAGAAACTATAGTCGAGGGGACTATATAAATGATATGAACACACAAAATAACGATTTTTAGTATGGGGTATGGTATGGGGGTAGTTTATAAATAACACTGGTCAACATATAGGCTACTTTTTATCCCGGAAAATGTATAGTTCCCGCGGGAATACTATTAACGAATTCCACGCGGACGAAGTCGCAGGCAGAAGCTAGTAAGTATATAATTTTGGTTAACTCTTTTCTATCAAAAGTATGAAGCGGACAGGACATCCCTAACGAAAAATCCAATTTGTCTGATTTCCATGATTTAAAAGTAATTGGAGGAGTCTTGTCTAATAAAATTCAAACTATAAAGACTCTCTTTTTTTTCTAAACGTCAATAGTTTTCGAAATGTGCATAAATAAATTCGCACCACGGAGCACTTCTACAAAGTACATAGGATAAAGGCAAATATATGTATTCGGCGAAAGCAGCAAAATATGTACCTACACATCAACTATAATGAACGACAAAGCAATAAAGTCGCTTCGCTGTACACATATTTTGAAGCTTTGGCTACAGACATCTTTGCCCTTGCCTGTACAATCATAAATCAACACCCCTTAAAAGCAGCCTGAACTTAACACCTCAATAATTCCAGCGAAAGCTGACAAAGGAGTCCCTTGGACATATTCCCATCGTCATAAAAACAGAAATATAAATCAAACAAAGCAGGCCAACAATATATCAGGGCAGCAAATTGATGACACGTCGCTTGACCGATTTTCGATGAGAACAGTAATGTCACCCTGACGCGGTAGCACGGAACGTGGGGTCGGAAATGCTGGAAGGGGTCGCTATTTTTCAAGTACAAGCTTTTTCTCGCGATTTTCTTATAATTCCGTGTAGAAATCCATAGTTAGAAGCCACGACATTTATTTCACAATGTTTTCATACTCGCTATACAAGGTAAAGGCTGATAATCTCGTTAAATTGCGGCGTACATCGAAAAATTTGGAAAAGCTCTGTACGTGAGAAATATCTCAGGGGTCGCTTAAAATGTTCATACAGGCTGCATATATAGGCAGCGACGTCTATTATCGGATTAAACACTTATTTCAGGCGTATGCTCATTTGTATGAAGGTTGCCATTCTGGGTTTACCTTACTTTATCTATGCTTCTACTGATTATACTGATTTAGGTAGTCGCATTATTTTTTTGCAGCTGAAAACGCCTTTTCCAGTGCATTTACCAAACGGCGGCACCCTCTCGACAACGCTCTCATTTCCGTCGCCAGCGAGTTCATTACGCCATTATTAACTGCCACAAAGGACATGGGATTAAAACGAATTGTCCCCTAAAGAAGAAACACTTTGAAGTTTCAATGGGTCCAGATCGAGTTTGGGGACCATGCAAACATGTTTCGTATTGGTGACAAAGTTCTTTGTCGGGACTACGAATTCGTATTAACATGCAAGGATCGGACTGTGTATACATTCGTCATCATCAAAGTGGTGTAGAGTCACGCTGAAATCTTTTATTATCCGGGAAATATAAATATACTTTCATCATGTTTTGGTTGCCTTTCCATATAAACTTTCCATAATACCAGACGGTTTTTGGATTTATTTATCAACAAAACTTAAACCAAAGGATTCGTTGTTTATTTACAAATCTATTAACTACCCAGTTCTAGTTTTGTCCTATTTGTAAAGAAATAGGAAACTATTTCTGTCAAGAGCTGTAGCTATTTCCTACGGCTGACTGGCAACAATTTGCCGAGTGGCGGACGCAGCCGATGTAGGACCATTGTTTCGCACAACTGTCGTAACGACTGACTATAAAGTCGATAACTAGAGCACACACGACATTGCATACGATAAGGAGAACTATAGAAACACTAAGCCTGGGCTGCATCAAGAAAGATGACGAGTTACCCACCGTCATTTTATTCAGAGATGTCTGAAAGAAATTTTATAGTGAAAAGTTTATGAACGCTGCCTTTTTAATGGATGGTTTGAATCAGCAGCTAAAATATTTAATAAGTCAGCAGCAGCAGTAAGATTTATTAGTTATACGCACTATTATGATTATTGTCAAGAATGCCAACATATATTGTTGGTTAGACAAAAAAAGGGACAGATTCGAATCTTGCTTCGAGATCGTTAAAAGTTGAACAATTTGTTGACCTCAATGAAACTTATGATACTGAGCACATGTTGCACCTTTCATCACGAGAAGAGGAGAAGACGTTGAGAGATAGTCTGAGCTAGTAATTCACGTGGATTCAGCGTGGGTTGAGGGCAACATCTAAAAATATTGTACACAGTTTGGTTCAATAAATGATTATCTTATCTTATCTTACCTTAGCAAATAGGCCAAACCTGGGCACTTTTACATGTCACTTTTAAATGAATTTAACAGAAATTAATTTACCAGCGCTTCCTAGACCCATTGCAACAAAATCAGCAGAAGGCCTTTTTTCAAAATTTAAACATACAGATTTACATTACATTTACATTTATATGTATAAAAATACATATATAGGTATATACTAAAATTACATTTAAGGGATATATAGTCCCTAACTTAAACTTAAATCTAAGATCTTAGAGAAATTACTATAACCGGAGAACTAAAATTGAATGCCTCTATACTAGTTATTTCATCGGTTCTTTTAGCCGAAGCAAAAATTCGAGCTCTGCGGTTTGGCGGCGGGTTAGCGTGTTAAATGGTGGTAGCCATCCGGACCCTGCATCATGTTCTACCGACACTTTTCTATTTCTGACCTTGAGTTTATTAAGAACTGATTTCTAATGAAAAAAAAAATGTTACATCAAATCAGATCGTGATTTTTTGAAGCAAGATTATTTGGAGTCGTCGTCGCCATGTATGGGGAGTTCTGGCAACTTTCCAACCTTTTCATAACTCCTGAACTATTTCCATATCCGCCTCAGGAATAAAGGAGTGTCTGCATAGGCGATACTCTAACTCACGCGTCAACAATGTTGTCGTCGATGCAACTTCCCGCCTTTTGTTCCGCTGTCAGCCGTACGAGTAACCAACCACAACATTGGCGCCCGACTTATTCACAACACGATCAAAAACCAACTCTGCAACTCGACAGTTTAAGTTTACTTTGATACGGTAACATTTGCAGTGGAATGTTATAAAATTATGAGCGTTTTTGTGTACTTTGCCTTGCTATATGAGTTTGTTGATGTGAATTTAACTCTTGCCTTTTCAGCGTCGCCTGTTTGGGGGCAATTTGCGAGGAATGCTTGGCGCTTGTCGCGCTTGATACACAAATGATTTGTGTAACATTTATGAACAAAAAATGGAAGCTGTTTATGTTTATTTTGTTTTATTTACACATGAGGCCCGTCGTTTAAGCATCAGATTGATGAATGTTTACCGTACCCACGCCCACGGCTAACGATAAACAAAATTAGTCTCTGATATTTTTGTATCGTATTTGCGAAACAAATCAAAAATAATTTCATTGAACAAATGCTGTAAGTACTAGGTATTTTTATGAATACCTATTTTAAATATTTATTATATATAATATGCCCCCTATAAGGGGCATATTATAGGGTTCATTTAATTTTTAGTTTGTTGCGGCGCTTCTTCTCAAACAATGGGTCTAGGAAGCGCTGGTAAATTCTTTTTCTGACGTGTACAAGTGCCCCTATGTGACCAATTTCCTGAATAAATTTGAATTTTGAATTTTTAAGACTTTTAATTGTATTTAAGTGCTTTCCATTATATTATTTAACTACTAGCTTCTGCCCGCAACTTCGCCCGCGTGGAATTCGGTTATCGCGTTCCCGCGGGAACTACGCGTTTTCCCGGGTTAAAAAGTGGCCTATGTCCTTTCGCGGTACTTCAACTGTCTCCATGCCAAATTTCATGTTAATCGGTCAAGCCGTTGAAGCGTCAAGAGGTAACAGACAGACAGACAGACAGAGTTACTTTCGCATTTATAATTTTAATAATATGGATGTATGACTTGAGCTCGAAATAGAAATCCCATTTATTTACTAATTCCGAATGGTTTTTTCGCCTATATAATTAATTAGTTTAATTGTCTCTACAAGTTGTCTTATTTACGGCACTCTAGAAAGTATTATCGAGAATATAATCATACCTACCATATAGGTACGTCTACAGGGTGCTATCAAAATAATGCTCTATAATTTTACCGAAAAAAGAGATGTTCTCCTTAAAATCTCTGTCCATAATTCAACTGGAACAAAAAACCAATTCCTCGCATACGCATGCTTGTTATCGCGTCACAACATTTCTCAAATTATTTCCACCGCGGCAAACTCAACAAGACCTTGCAAAGTGGCGCTGGTGTCTTTATATTATTCATTTTATTTATTTATTATTAATACATGAGATACCATTACAAAAATAGTACATTTCTACACAAACCGCTTTCGCAGTTTGACTGCAGAGTCAAGTAGGTAGTCTATTACTCAACTAATAACTAAATACTAGGTAATCAATCATAATAAATTAACCAAATAATTATGCAGTTTTCTTTTAAATGTACCCTTAATGCGCTTGTGTCTAATATCTGAAGGCAAGCTGTTGAGGAAATAAGGCAATAGCTTTCGGAGACATCTATATCCATAGTAGTTGGTTACCCTCGGCACAACATACTTGCCACAGACACTGACCTTGTAAGACAAGCAGCTACTTAATTCGTAGGTACGTTGTCGTTAGTTCAATTCTCTGCCACCGATAAGAATAACTTTGTGCTATATCTGTTGGGTCGTAACTCTGAGGGCATAATTTTACGCCCACGATATAACCGGGCGACATTTTTCTCTTCCCAAAAGTTCCGAGCTTATGAAATCCTGTAAAGAAACTTGGAGGCCTTCCGACTTCGGTCAGAATTAAACTTCTTGCCCTTAAGGCCGTCCCCTGACCCAGCATCGTTAAATTACTCATGTAAGATCATACTTTTCCATGAAATTTCAATGATAAAAATATGAAAGAAATACATATGTTATATTTGATTATATCATCCTTACATTGACAGCTTTCGTTACACGTTTCACGAAACTTCACTCTATACAATTTAATTCCAAAGTAACCTCTAAGTGGGACCTTTAATCCAACCTTACTCCAGTTTATTATATCAAACAGTGTAAAACTAAATACAACAGAAAAATTATCCACATTATATGCATGCATTGACAGCTTTATAAATGCCATGTTTTTAGACGGTATTTTTATAGAAATTAAAACGCGTTAAATACTAACTAAATCGGGCGTTCTGTGCGTCGCGCTTTCTCTTTCACTCGTTGCACGAGTGACAGTGACGGCTGAACTGGGTATAGGAACGGCCTTAACAAACATCTTTAGTTTTCAACTGACTTGAGAAAAAATACTTGTCACAATGTAAACTAGTTTCTGGACTATGAGCCCAAAAAGTTCTTACTTCGGCATGTGCCTAAAAAATAATCCGCGTCACCCTGATGAAGGGTTTGATTGCATGACGCAGGAAAGGTCTACCTGAAGAACGTTGAACCTATTTTTCCATCTCGAAGTGTTTATTATTTAGTAAATCATCGCATCTCATAAGAAGGCCCAAAATCACTCAGAGGGCAATGGAGAGGGCTATGCTCGGGGTTTCTCTGCGTGATAGAATCAGAAATGAGGATATCCGCAGTAGAACTAGGGTCACCGACATAGCCCGAAGAATTGCGAGCCTTAAGTGGCAGTGGGCGGGGCACATTTCTCGCAGGACTGATGGCCGATGGGGCCGGAAAGTTCTCGAGTGGCGCCCGCGAACCGGGAGACGAGCTGTCGGTAGGCCTCCAACAAGATGGAGCGACGACCTCGTGAAGGTCGCGGGAAACCGGTGGAAGCAAGTAGCACAGGACCGGTCTGAGTGGCGAGCCTTGGGGGAGGCCTATGTCCAGCAGTGGACGTCTTTTGGCTGAAATGATGATGATGATGATGAAATCATCGCATAGTTAGAACCGCTGGGCTTCGCAGCATGGATCTTGGCACACATGTTCATTAAATGACGTATGTTAACATTAAGAGCGTTATCACATTTGCGATTCGCGAGCGAGTTTTGTATGGAGGCGAACACGCCGCGAGTTCGCCGCGTACGAGTTTTGTATTGAAAAACGCTTTCAACTCGCTCGCAAATCGCAAGTTTGTTAAGGCCCTAATAAAGGTTTTTTGGGTCTGGCTGTGAAAGGTCAATATATCACGTTATTTTACGTCTGTTATACCAACGTACCAACGTTAAGGATGCTACTTTCACCGATACAAATCCAGATTGTCAACACAAGTAACAGTAATTTAACAAGACCATTGTGAATCGTAACATTAAGTAAAGAAGTGATAATTTACCAAGTTAATAAGTAACATATGCCAACCAATTTCCGCTGGCGTACACGTCTGAACCCCGTTTTCTGTATAAATAATAACAATTATGATTCCTGCCCGCTCAAGCAGCAGCGCACGTGGAGCGATACTCGTAAACGTTAATTATATTTAAATTAGTAAAGATATGTCAACAATTATTTCACATGACTTAATAAAAACGAATTTAGTCTCGAAATGTTCAAGTATAGGTTCAAAGTAGTAATTCAAAGGTGTGAGTGAAGTCCCCAATCCGCACTGGGCTCGCGTGGGGACTATAGCCCAACCGTCTCGTGATGAGAGAAGGCCTGTGCCCAGCAGTTGGACGTAAATAGGCTGAAGTAGTAGTAGTAGTAAATATGGGTTATTTATTTATTTAAAATTTATTGCACATAAAGAAAACTTAGTTGAAAAAAGGCGGACTTAATGCCTTGAAGCATTCTCTACCAGTCAACCTTTAGGAAAAGCAGAAAATGGTTAGGGGCGGTGCCAAAAAAAAATCAACATAAAACTACACTTACATAAAATAAACATACTTAAACTAAATACATCTACATAAAAAAGACATACAAATAAATAAATCTTAGTTTGCGAAGAATTAAACGCGGTCACGCCGAATGCGTCTGCACTGTATAGCATTAGTTCTCCGTAAGACCTGTCAGACTGCCTGCTAGCCGTGCGGCTGTTGTGCGGCTTCTGCGCGGCTGCCGCACGTCACGCAGGCGGTGTGACAGGTCTAACGAGAACTAATGCTATACAGTGCAGACGAGCCGTAGTGAGCCTTAGACGACCTGCAGTCGAACCGCAGACGCGCTGCAGACGCAATCAAATTACCCGGACTTTAGACGTGTTTGGAAATGCTCCTTATCTTCTCAATGTTTTCTTTTACCGAAAAGCTCAGTGGTTATTTTAGTGACCCGGATTTCTATTATCGGTCGCAGCCGTATAGCTGCTATTTATAGTTACTAAAATAATTATTTGAGCCCACGTAATGGACATTTTGTAGCAATTATAAATAGCAAGTAAGCCGTGGTGGCCTAGTGGTTCGACCTACCGCCTCTCATGCAGAGGGTCGGAGGATCGATTCCGGCTTGCACCTCTAAGTTTACTTATGTGCGAAATTCAATTTGAATTTACCACTGAGCTTTTCGGTGAAGGAAAACATCGTGAGGAAACCTGCACCCATCTGCGAAGTAATTCAAAGATGTGTGTGAAGTTCCCAATCCGCACTGGGCCCGCGTGGGGACTATAGCCCAACCCTCTCGTGATGAGAGGAGGCCTGTTCCCAGCAGTGGGACGCAAATAGGCTGAAGCAGAGGGTCAGAGGTTGAAATCCTACTACGATTTCAACCTCTGACCCTCTGCATGACAGGCGGTACAACAAGGTTGTCGACGGGGACTCGGAATAAAACAGTAACTCTCACAGCCGTCGTACATCTTGGAAATATCAGAGGAAAACAAGAAACGCGACGTTTCCAGCATATGGGATTCTTTTCCGGCGCTCCAAAAATCAACTGTCATTGTCCGAATGACAGGTCTTGTTCTAAACGGTCAAGTGCGTGTCTGATTTAGATTTCAGTTACTGGCCAATCAACGGGGCCCAGTGCACTCGCCAAGCCACATAGCTTTTCCAGTTACCAACCCAGTGCCGGCTACGCCCAAGCTATTCGGTTGACGTTTCCTTACCAATGATATTCAAGGTACCATACAGATTCTCAAGGACATGCTAGAAACAACAAATTGAAAAGGCAATCCAAGGCCTGGCAAGGCGCGATAGTGGCGCCATCGCTGTGACTATACGACACATTTCAAGCAAAAGCAACTTTGAGTTGACTCTTTATCAAGCCGAAAATAAGTATGTCGGGACGCCTGTTCTTTGATGCTGATACGGTTTCCATATCCTGGTGATGCTGGTTATGTAACCTACTTTGGTACTGGTAGAATGCAAAGCACTGATGATATTCTAGATTGGTTATAGATAGCTGTCAACCATCTAGATAGCTGTCATCGAACGTCACGGTGTGGCTTGTCGTTGGTAATTGAGAGAGAACAGTTCAGGTTAAGTTTTTCCAATTTTATTTTATTAATCATTTACACCGTACATTTACCTTTATTACCGAACAACTTGCAGGCCTGTGGCCCTTACTTTGACATTGGCGAAGTGTCCAAGACAGAAGCCATTAATTTATATAGAATAGAATAGAGAACAGTTCAGGAGAAGATCCTATTTTCAGGCTAACTCCAGTCCAGGCATCACGTGCTTTGCAGATCGCCCCATGAGTGCCATATAGCTAATCTCCATCCCCAGGACGCCCATACAAGCTACTGTGAGAATACTCCAGCATTCACAGCACTCCAGCTTACAGGAAACTCTTCATAAAACCATACTTTGAGTATTAATATCTTTATTTTAAGGTTTAACAATTCAGAATATCCAGTTACAATAATATTTAACTCCGTATCTCATCATTCCCAAAAACCAACTAGTCTACGATGAAAGGCTCCTAAACTTGCAGATCTCAGACATGTGTCGAAAAGTACCTAATTATTTTAGGTATCATTATTTTTCCAAAACCTCACAGTAACGAAATTTGAGTGGCGATTAAAACAATTATAGTGCAAATTCGTTTAAAATCTCGTGACAGCCGCGCGCATTTATCAAACGGAATGATAAATACCACGTGACCGCTGCACTCGTGTGAGCTAGACAAATCGCGCAACCCATACCATAAAGCCTTATATACACTAGTAAATTCAATGGAAATACAACACAAATAGATCACGTACTATTTAAGTCCAAATTCCAACGAAGCGTTGACCATCTTGATTCGGTCTGGTTTCAAATCTGTCTGAGACGTCGTGGTCAGTTTGTACCGAATGTAGGTCGCAGGATTAGTTTGTGAAATTCAATGTGTTTCGTAAGGTTTGGAATTTGTCACCAAAACGTAGAGTATACACAATATATTAACAAGTAAATACCATCCAAACTTGTGCAGTAGTGTGAAACCGCGCAAGTCACTCACTAGATTTTTTTTATATATATCAGTGTCATAGGCAAACAGCCTTATACATGTAATGTAAATTTTGTAACTATGTGGAAAGTTTGAAAAAAGGCCTTCTGCTTGAGTTTGTTGCGGCGCTTCTTCTCAAGCAATGGGTCTAGAAAGCGCTGGTAAATTCTTTTTCTGACGTGTAAAAGTGCCCCTATGTGGCCAATTTGCTGAATCAATGATTGAATTTGAATTTCAAAAAGCCCACCTGATGGTAAGTGGTCATTGCGGCTCATGGACACCGAAATCCTATGATCCCCCATTAAGAAACCATAAGATCTCGAATGCGTTGCCTACCCTGAGGTCTAAGATGGAATGCCTCTGTGCTAGAAATTTCATCGGCTGCCTTAACCCCCTACCGGACACAACAGTGCGAGTACTGCTATTTGGTGGCAGGTTAGCGGGGAAAGATGGTGGTACCTCCCCGGACGGACCTATCACCAGGCCCTACCACTAGCAAGATATCTTTAATACCCGGTCACATTTAGAAACGTAGCCAACTTACCACGACATCCTCTTTACATCCCACATGCATCCTCTCATTACGAGAAGGTTTGGGGTAAATGGTCCCGACGCGAGCTGGAGCCCAGTACAGATTTGGGACTTCACACATATCCTTTTTGCTTCGTGCCAGTTTCCTCTCGATATCTTCGTTTACTGAAAAACATTTAGAACTCAAGAATAACTCGAGGAATTGCCAGAAAATTTACAGCAAGTAAAAAAAATACTTTATTAAGACGTATATAAATGTCTGTCCTTTTTCTAACGAAGTGCGTTATTAAAATCTTGTTGTTCTTTACAAGACAATAATACTATGTTCACTCACTCTGTAGAAAACCTAACGTAAAATTACGAGACAGAAAATAATTTCCGATGCTATTTCCTAATAATACACATCAGAAGGGCCCTTTACGTTTTGTCTCCGACATACTGAATGGATCTCTAATGAATTGGGCCCTAAATTACGTTACAGCGACGGAACAACCTATTAAGATACGCAAGGCTATAATGCTCGCGTCGTACCCACAATAACAAGGGACTAGCGGGCCATAAAGCATTTTGCCACTTTCTAGAAAATTGGCAAAGTGATGTACGAATGCTTCCCACTAAGTCCTATTAACATATTTCAGAATTCTCAAATCGTTGGAGACTATTTAAGACTAGCCTAGCATTTCCAAGTAGTCGGGGTTTCTGCGAGCTATGTGACCAGGGCATTTATTGGACGATTCTGCTGAGGCAAACCATGGACAGACTTTGTTGTTGATCGATGTTGTTAGTGTGGATGTATGTCTAAGGTATTTTGAGAAGGCGTTTCCAACATCACATCTCAAACGCATCAATCGTTTTCCTTTTAGCGGCAAATACCATATTTTCCAGACCGAGATCGTACCAAATTACCAATAGTTTTTAAATTACTTCAGACACTGTCATCTATCACGGAAAATAATTCCATAAATAAGAAACAGCGAACAAAAGGAAAATTCAATTACTATATTAAATTGCGCCTCCAGCGTGATGTAAATTACTATCAGGCCCAACTCGTTATCAACGATATAGCAAAAAAAAAACAAAAATGGCAAAGCAGACGAAACTAAAATTCAGAAGACTTCAATCTCGTATCTCATACAACCTGCCGTGGGTATAGCAACCGTGATCGGCCGTAAATAAAGATGTGTTTAGTCAACTAGAGTATAGAGCAGATACGTGGATTGTAAAGTGAATATTGGAATTGTATTTTCATGCAGTAAAAATGCTGTTTCGTTTGATATTTCCCTTTTACGTCGATATGAATAATGGATGCGAACTTTATTGGATAGCGGTGTGAGTTTTCATTGAAAGTGTACTTTGCTAAATTCTAGTAAAACGCCGCTTTGATAATTAAATCATCGGATTAGCTATCTATTGATGACTCTCTCGTTTAATACTTGACACTGACCCGCGGGATTTATAGCTTTTTTTTCCGGGATAAAAAGTAGTATTTGTCTTTTCCCGGGACTCTAACTATCTCCGTCCCAAATTTCATCCAGCGACACAGACAGACAGACACAGTTAGTTTCGCATTTATAATATGGATATATCCATAAACTCATGCCTGTTTGCCTTTGGGGTATATGAGCAGAGAATACTGAACGCCACCTCTTTCTATCGAAATACTCGCTTTCTCCACATTCATTCTTCTCCTCATATAAGCTCGTCGGTTCGGAATACTTTTAATTTGGGCCCCCTTTGCTCTGCTTATTGTTAGAGGGATTCTCAGCCACGTCACAGAATATTTAATAGGACTACGTACAGAATGGCCACGGAATCACCCGCCTGAATCTAGCCCGCGGGCAATTCGCGCCCAACTCACCTTAGGTACCGTCATTTATTTCTTCATCAGATGGTGAGTGGATCATTGGCCCGCGTAGTAGTACACACACATTAGAAGTGTACAGACGTCCTCGCATGCATACAGACGTCTTCGCACGCAAACATTGACACTTCAATCGAATTGTGTTCGAAATCGTGCGTATAGGCCGTGTCCGCCGTATCTCACTAGTTTGATAGACAATGCGTGGAACGGGACGCAAGGTGTCAGAACACAAGCGACACTTGTCAGACTGACATACGAGAATTGACGTCTACGCGTCGCTATATTGAATTTGCCTTACGATATGAGTGGAAATTGTATAGTATTTGTTTACATTAATACATATCGTATTTATTAACTAACGCATTCACTGCCACCGACGCATATGTGCGTTTTGCTGACTTTCCCGCAGTGCCTTGAACGCACATGTGCGTTGCAATGTTCCCTTAATGACAGATGTGGCACCTGGCGAAAGTTCGTAAAACAGAAGTGGCAGTGAATGCCTTAATTGGTAGTTTTATTGACCTAACATTTTATTAATTTAACTAGCTTTTGCCCGCGACTTTGTCCGCGTGAAATTCGTGAATAGCATTCCCGCGGGAACTATGCATTTTTCCGGGGTAAAATTCAGCCTATCTGGTTGACCAGTGTTATAAAGTACCCTCAAACCATTTTGTTGCAATCCCTCTAGTTGTTTTCTAGTTAAATCCGGATTTTTTTTCGTATCATCGTATCGTTCATATAATCCCCTCGACTTGATAGTTCATTTAAATTTTCAAGTTTCAGACGCGAGTTCTTCTACAGACTTATGATTAGTATATACATACATATACATATAGACGAGATTGCCTCTATTTCCTTGCTATTATATCTAATCCAAATACCTCGTACAGGTGATATCCGATGGCCTCATTAAGGTTGTGTTACGGTAAATTCCTGTTTTTAGATGTTTTTCCGCAAACAATGTTGATCCCAGATAATCAGATGTCTGTTGCCAAATTGCGAACAGCTCTGGCTGACACCTGGCATACCTTTATCGTGAAACTTTATCAAAAAATACACGTTTGTTATAGTGACTGCCCGTTCTTCAGGCGCTGGGCTTTTTTTCATCGCTTTGTGTACAAAAACCTTCATATTAAACACACTATCAACGGGACTTAATCGCGTAAAAACTATCTATATTTTACCTCGACGTTTCGGCCGCGATGCAACGGCCGTGGTCACGAGAAGACCGGAGTCTTTTCGTGACCTTTAATATGAGTGTGTATCGCGAAAGTTTGCGACAATGTACAAAAACCTTTTTAAACTTAGCTTCATCATCATCATCATCATCGTCATCATTTCAGCCGAAAGACGTCCACTGCTGGACATCGGCCTCCCCCAAGGCGCGCCACTCAGACCGGTTCGTGCCACTCCACTGTGCCACTGTGGTCCAATGGTTTAAGCGCGAAGAGGTGAGCAGACTGAGTTACTTTCGCATTTATAATACTCGTATTAGTATGGTTTTTCGTATTGTTATGTATAGAGAAAAAGGGGATTCTACCTCATCGCTTTAGTTGAGCGAATGACCGCCCATTCCATCTGTTTTATCTGCTCATTAGCAGCTGATAGAACCCCACGTAACCCTAATAGCAGTCGTAACTCAGTGAACACGCGCTTCTGTTACTCTGATGATAAATGAATGGGCTACTCGACAAACAAACATAAATGTAAACATTATGTGCCGGTGGGAAACAAGCCTCTTCATATCGCTAAATGAACAATTCTGCAAAAGCTTGTAGATAAGTTATAAGTAATTAAGCAATTAAAAATGAAATGTAATTTTATTTTTTTGCTACCCAAGATTTTTGACTTTAAAAGTACCGCTACAATTATTGAAGTAAAATACCTAGTAACAAAAAGGAAAGTAAAATGACATACCTAATTTTATATTGTTATAAGTAGGTACCTACCAAAGAAACCGATTTATGCTCGGTTGAAAAAGAGTCAAAATGAGATTTTTCACCCCTCCTATTCGAAAAGAAGTGTTTTGTTGCCCGTTTAGAGGGAGCATAATGCGATTTTGCTCCCTCTTCGCTTTTTTTTTAAGTTTTTCATTTCTGCCCCGCTAACAGGGAGCAAAATACGTTTTAACAGTGCGTTCACGGAGCTGCGGAGACTGTAAAAAGTTTCATTCAAAAGTCGCGTCTTTTTCGTATTTAGAATTTTATATATCGGCATTTTACATAAATACTTTAATACACATACTAAAAATCCATAAATTCATAAATATATATTTACTTTTGATAAATTATTTTCTATTTTTTATTTTCAATTTGGCTGAATGGTGCAGGCCAATGCCGTAGCATTCCTCGCAAACTCGTCGTGTGATCGAATTTAAAAAAAAACTCGAACCCGCGAATTTTGTGAGCGCTCATTTTCTTGCCGTATTATTTTACACTTCATTTCCAAAATAAAATGTACCTTATGTAGTATTATGAATTATTTCGTAGAGAATGAATGAAATCAAAAAGTGATTCAGGTGATGCAATGTATTTGGATCAACACCTCTGAGAATTCCAAAGGAATATTATGTAAGTACGTAATATGAATTGCACTGCCTTTTTTTCGTTTTATCGGAAATGTATTAAAAAACTTTGTGTGATACATATGTGCGAAATTGTCATAAAATGTTTTTTTTTCACATTTGTTAAAATTTACCTATTATTATGAACGCAACGCATGCGAGCATGACAGAATATAAATACAATGAAGTAGTTAGAGATTCTTCAATATGGAAGTCATTTTCGCCGTCTACCTATGAATTTATGCTAAGCGCGCGAAACACACGTTCTTTTTAACCTTGTTTGTTTCTAAATGTATTATTTTTTTGTTTTACTTAATTTAATGACAATGATGAACGAATGATCTAATGATTTTCTCATAGGAGGGGTGAAAAGCAGAGTGTACAACACGGTAGCAAACTTATTTATGCCTTGGGTGACAAAGCTTGAATCCCTCGCTAGCTCAAGATTCCACACGCTAGAATCCCTCGCTTACGCTCGGGATTCTATTCTGGAATCTTTCGCGTCGCTCTGGATTCAATCCGTCACCTGCGGTAAAATATACCATTTTGCTCCCTAGTCATACAATCTACTATTCCAGGTATGTGACCTAGTTAGATAAATTTTACGGCCCCGTAAACCCTTATAATCCTTTCGTCCAAATCGTTAGAGCCGTCTCAGAGATCTCTCGTATAAATAATAAATACCTGCTCAATAGGGGCTCGGATAGCTCCTTTAAAGTATAAGGACCAGGACGACCGAGCTATTTGTTCGGGAGAAAATGGTTAAAACCGAATTCTTTCAGATATGACACCTATCTAGATCGATTTGTCGCCCCCGTAAACTCCTATATTCCAAATTTCGTCCAAATCGGAGCCGTTTCTGAGATAGCTTGGATAAATAAATAATAGTAGTTTATGTAACTGCTACATAATAAAGGTCCTTAAAACACGAGTGGTGTTTTATGAAACGAGCCGCCAGGCGAGTTTCATAATAATATCGCACGAGTGTTTTAAGGCCTAATTATGTACAGTTGCATACACAACTTTATCTACTCATTTTATAAATCCTCTAAGATTCTTCAAAATCTGTCAACAATGGTGGTATTTCGAATATGTTAGTCTCACATTCGATTTTCAAAAAACATAGACTAAATAGAGCTGACATTTGAATTTGGAACAAACTTCCGCTCTGTCTAACTGAAGAATTAGGCACTGGTCCCACCGCGAGCGAGTAAACTATGAGCTATCGGCTATAGAAACGAACAAAAGATAAGCAGAAGCATGTAAATAAAAGAGACACGGCGATGTTTATAGTTACTCGCCCAGCGGTGAACTATCAATTTATTTATTTATTTATTTATTTATCAATTTTATTTACACAGCTTTACAGTAAGACACCAATGCACTGGTAAATTAAATGTAGGTATACATTACTAAAGTAAAAACATATAGCTTAATAATTAACACTGGATTCTCTTTTATCCATCATCTCACAATATTTAAGGCATTCACAGCAAACAGCCACCCATCGCCAAGCAAACACATCACATTCTGGTGCTGATGCCAGTAGCGCATTCAGAATTCCGAGAGCACGGACCAGAGGAGAATTCCTACACGACACAGTGCGTGTCACTGGCACGGCCAGAAGAGGGCGGACACGAGGTCTGAGGGTCACTTCGCGAACATCAGGTACAAACAGCCTGACAAGTTGACCTACCAATTCCGGACAGTCCGACTCGCCTCTCAATACTCGGCAGGTGTTAACTAAGAGACTATAATTCCGCCGTACCTCTAGGGAATTATATTCTAACTAGCTTTTCCCCGCAACTTCGTATGCGCAGAAATACTAAAAAGTAAAATCCCGATTTTTCCCGTTCCCGTGGGAATTTTGCAAAATCCTTTCTTAGCGGATGCCTACGTCATAACATCTATCTGCATGCCAAATTTCAGCCCGATCCGTCCAGTGGTTTGGGCTGTGCGTTGATAGATCACTATATCAGTCAGTCAGTCAGTCAGTCAGTCACCTTTGAGTTTTATATATTTAGATATATTCTAAAGTACCTAAAAGAAATTTGGTAGGATAAAGGTAAGGATAGTATCCATTAACTTTTTTATATAGAGCCCTGAGAAAGGTTTTTTGCACTTTTTCAATGAGTAAAGTATATGATGACTCATAGGGATTCCAAATAAGCGAAGATGCCTCCAGCTTGCTCCTAACCAAAGCATTGTATACAAGCTTTATCGCGTTAGGATCATGAAAGTCTTTAACGTTACGTATCACGAATCCCAATCTGCGATAGCAAGCAGTGACAAGTGCTCGAATGTGCTCATGAAATGTGAGACGAGCGTCAAACAAGACACCAAGGTCCTTTACCGAAAATACCCTATTGATAGGCTCAGAGCCCAATACATATTGATAATGTACTGGGGTACTAGATCGGCTAAACGAGCATACGAGACACTTGGCATTGTTGAACAAGAGCTTATTTTCTCGACTCCACTGGAGTAAAGCAGTGACGTCAGCCTGCATAGATAGACAATCGGCCCATTGTTCAACACCATACACTAGTTTAAGATCGTCAGCATAGAGAAGACACCTAGCGCTATTAATGACTGATGATATATCATTGATCATTATACCAAATAGCAATGGGCCCAGTATTGACCCTTGACTCACTCCGGATCGAGTGTGGTACATATCAGAAACAAAATGCCCATGACAAACGTACTGCATTCTATCACGTAAATAACTCGCAAAGAATTTCAGCAAGTGCGGCGTAAATCCAATGCAATCAAGCTTGCTTAATAGTACGTCGTTATCTACGCGATCGAACGCCTTTTTAAAATCGAATTAAAGCACATCGACCTGTATACCCTTGTCAAGATGCTCAGCAACATAATCAGATAAGATTAGGAGATTGGTGTTGACGGAGCGATTCCTTCGGAAACCATGTTGTGCATCACTCAAGAAGGGTTTAACTTGGGCAGATATGGCCTGATGAAGAATTGACTCGAATAGTTTCGCTAGAGTGGACAAAACTGCGATTGGTCGATAATTTTCGACCTCCGAGGTATCAGTAGTTTTAGGAATCGGCCGCACCCTAGTAGTTTTCCAACTTTTGGGATAAGTCTCAGTAGAAAGAGCCAAGTTAAGAAGAAAGAGAATAGGAACCTTCAGGTAATCTATACAACCCTTCAAGATGTATGGTGGTAAATTGTCAGGTCCTAGAGAACTGTTTGCTTTCAGCAGCTTAATACCTTTTTCTACATCTAGCAGAGATATACTAGGTATACTGACACGATTAGCTGTCGGATTCATGCAGTCCGTTAAACAAGTGTTAACATCAAGTGATGGTACTTCGGTAAGGAAAACACTAGAAAAGAAATTAGAAAAAGCCTTTGCAGTTTCAGGCCCCTCGTATTGTCTGCCCTCAAAACTGACCTGAGACGCAAATCCTCCTTTTGATTTCAAGCTCTTTATATGATTCCAAAAAGCACGGGGATCACTCTTCAGTTTTACCTGAATATTGGCTATGTACGAATCGTAACAAATAGAAATCCGCTCCTTAATATACGCTCTCAGTTCACTAAAGGCAAGGTAAATAGCTCGATCTTTAGTGGCTTTCCACTCACGATGAAGACTCGCTTTACGTCTGATGTCATTAATCAGGTCAGCAGTGAACCAAACTGGATACCGTCTGCTTGAGGTTTTAGGCCGGTTTTTTTTCGGGCAACAAACGTCAAATATACTATACATAATTGCATAAAACGAGTTCACGGCAGAATCAACATCGGTTGCCTCAAGCACCTCATGCCATGAGGTTTCAGAAACAAGCTTATACAACAATTTATAATCACCTTTGGAGAAGTTCCAGTCCCTTTGTGGGTTAATGTTGCTGGGATCGATATGTTCAGTGGGGGGCTGTAGAAAGGAGTCAAGCGGAACTGCGATATCTAATGGCGGATGGTACGCATCACGTCTAGGGACTAGTCCTCCGCCCTGAATTTCATTGACATGAACGCCTTTAACACACTCTGACACCAGCACAACATCAAGTTTACCCCCACTAGCATTCCTCACTTCATTCTTCTCTGCCAAACCACAAACAGTTAAAAAGTAGGAAAAATAACATTGTATACTATGAGACGTATAACATGGATTCATGTTTAAGTCCCCAACAATAATCATTACGCCAGTTACCGACTGCAGTGCAAGCTCAACGGCTTGAAACCAATTCATATAAACATTGTCATTGGAACCAGGTGGAATGTACACAACGCACAGGTAACACGAAATGCGATCTAAACAATACGATGCCCAGAGGTCTTCCCCGTTGAGCGTCTCCAGGTCGACCCGTCGCTTCAGCTGTCCCGTTCTCGCCGCGAGCAGCACGCCGCCGCCGCGCGCGCCAGTGCTGCGGTCTCGGCGCAAAACAGTCCAGCCATCACATATTTCAGAGTCACCAACAGCGTCAGTCAAAAATGTCTCCGTCACGGCAATCACATTGCATTCAAGTGATAATAGATTCGTTCTGAAGTGGGATAGTTTCGTGTTTAGTCCTCTCACATTTTGGTACACAAGGTCTATCGATAATACAGGTACAGACTTCCGCGTACCATTAGGCCGTCCCTGACAACTGTGCGCGCCCATTACTATGGGGTCTACGAAATAACCAAGGTTTCACGCGGGCATTATCGGGCCAAATAGCAGCGGACAGGCATTTCTCGTACATTATTACCGGAACACCTATTTTAAAAGACCTGTATTCTCCTTTAGGTTTCAGCTCGCTGACAGTGAAGGTGCTTCCTGGGTTCAAGCTTTCTAAGTACGCAGTAACGTCGTCCGCTCCTGATACCATATTCCATAGATGGATGTATTTGCGATACTCTACTGCTTTAAGCGAGGTAACATCAGGACCCGCAGTACAACGTACAGACGTAATACGTTTTTTCTTATGGCGTACTTCCTGCCAGGCTCCTACTCGCGAATCCTCCTCGTCCACATTAGTCTCATCAGCAGAAATATGGCTGTGCTCATGGGTAGATACCGTCAATTCTGGATTCAACTGCCCCACAGAATGCACTGTAACCTCTCTTTCTTCAAGCGGTGCTACCGAGTCAGTGTTGTTGGAAGTTACTGGAACAGTAGTATTTTCGGAAACCGGGTATTGTCGAGAGTTCTGCTTTTTAGGTTTTCGCTTAGGTTTCCGCTTTTTAGTACCATTTTCCAATGAAGAAGTTTCCGATTGACCGCTGTAACGCCGCTGCACAGGAGGCTGCGATTCGAGTTCAGCGAGCCTGTCGTTAACCGTCTCGAACTTCCGCGCTAGTTCCGCTAGTGAAACCTGATACTGCGTAATGACGGACATAGCGTCAGACAGTTGCTCGGTCAGAATCACCATTTGGTCACGTGTAAGCTGTAGTTCGATACTGATCGAAGATGTATCACACGAAGAACGGTTAACATAGGTGGGGCTTTCAGTTTTATTTCTCGTCATTATATTCTTAATAGTCACTGGGGTCCCGACCGGGGTATCACAGTTTCTTCCAGTTTTTTTTGCGGCAATACAGCACTCTGGGCACACCCACATATCCTTTTCCTGAGATGAAAGCTGTTTGCCTGTGCATAGGTAATGGTACAATTTGCCACAGGTTTTTACCATGCACTGAAGGTACACCTCGCCAACAGCAAGTTCGCCTTTACATGCATGACAAATCAACTCACTACTATCCGCTCTCTGCATTGTCAACAAGGCAAAAACAAACGCTTGTTACTTCGCCCCGCGATGACCGTAGCACGCAGTAGTTCGTAGGGTCGTAGCACAGAGCGCGGTCCGCAGCGAAGGTCACGCGTAGCACCGCCTGCGCGTAGGCCGGAGGTCGGAACGGATCGGCTGGCGTCGGCCTCTGGGAAGCGGCGAGACCGAGAGGCAAATTATGCAAATGGTCTCGTTTCCTCGAGGTGTAGTGCGGGGCCGCTAGCTGTTGCGTGCCGCTACCGCTCGCGATTCACCGCCCGCAAAAAGAAAATATTGCAAATAAAGCGCACGCGATTATGCAGATTAGATTATTTAGAATAGTGGCGAGAATAGGATCTCAAGCACACGATTTTTTCAACAGAAACAGATAACGCGTCCACTCTCAAACGGTGTCACGGACGAAGAGGATCAATATCGCCGTGTCTCTTATTTACACGGGAGTGCTTATCTTTTGTTCGTTTCTATAGCCGATAGCTCATAGTTTAGTCGCTCGCGGTGGGACCAGTGCCTTAGGCGGGCATTGCTGCTTAAAGATGTTCGAAATTTGAATGCTATAGACAATCGAATTTGATGGTTTAGCTATTAGAACATTTTCACAAATAAGAAGAAATCTGTTCTAACTAACTAAACAGTCGCCGCCTCACACCTCAGTCGGACTGTGCGCACAGCTGGTGCCGCGGCGGAGTTTGCTCCGGTAAAAAAACGGGAAAAGTATTCTGCACTGGACAGTAACTACTTTTTTGTACCACTCGCTTTTGAGGCTACTGGGTGCTGGGGGTCGGAGGCTATTGCCTTCGTTCGGGAAGTGGGACGTCGCATTAGGGAGAGGAGGTCTGACGCCCGCGCTGGTACGTACCTGGTGCAAAGGCTATCCATCGCCATTCAACGTGGTAACGCGGCCAGTGTGATGGGTACCTTCGCTCCAGGTACAACTCCAGGGGGCCTTTTCGATTAGGCTTAAGCTTATTTTTTTTTTTTTTTTTTACTATTGTATTTTTTTTTTCTTTTATAAGTGTGTTATAACTATGTTATTATAAACTAAACAGTTTATCTTAATGCTGGTCATAATTTGCGGTTTTTGAACGGAGATAAAGAAATAAATATACAGAGAAATATACAAGTTTAGCGCGATTAAAGTATAAGATACTCGTACTAGCCGATGCCCGCAACTTCGCCCCGCTTAGACTTAGAATTTGCGTACCCGATGATACTATACATATAGACAATTATAGTTATAGAAGTATTGAAAATTAGCTTGGCCCGTAGAAATATCGGGACAAAAGTCTCAAACTATCTCCATACCAAATTTCATCCAAATCGGTCCACTCGTTGCGACGTGAAGGAGGGACAAACAAACAAATGGCAAACAAGTTTTTTTTTATGGTAAAAATGTTTTAAGTCCTTGTTTTTACGTTTATATATTTTTGGATGTACTTATTATTGCTGTTATAAAATAAATGTTTTTTCTTTCTTTCTTTCAAATCAACAAACAAACAAGCACCTTCCGAATTTATTATATTAGTATGGATTATTGTTCAAATTAGGGCAGAGTTTCCACGACATTCGATTGACCGTTATTTTCTACTACATACCTCTATGACTCTCTATGTATGTAGTGTGGAATGTGTCTTGGTAATCTTATATGGCGAAACAGTTGAAAACGTGTCCAGCGGATTTGATAAGCAACAAAACAAAACACACTCTCCTCACAACCATTATCGCTACGTTTCCGCCTCAGCAGCGCCATATGAAGGCGCTACTGCAGACTATCCGCCTAGGTGGCTTGACACTTGTGGTGACCGCAGCGTCCCCAACCTACCCGGTTTGGTGTCCACATTCGGAAGTATAAAGATTGCGCTCCTTTACTTCAACCCTCCATGCCTCTATGTGTCAGTCGTCACGTCCTCCGAAGCAACGTCCGCGCCTCCGGTGACTCTTTCATTACGTAATGAGATCGCACACAACACTTCGAATTGAAAAGGGCCCATAGCACAATTTGTATCGAGACAGTACCTCGTAGACCTAAGGTTTATTTTGAAACAGCACAACGGATTAGAACCTTTATAATTAAGACCAGACTGCGCCTGCGGCGGCAGCTAACGACAGCTAAGCTTAATTTCTTGATGGAGTTTGTGGATTTAGTGACTGTACCCTAAGTACCTAATTAAATATGGTAAGACTAACATTTTCATGTTATTGCGAAGATTCGACATACATATGTAAAAAAAATCACGCCTTTTCTTCCCATAGGGGTGAGCAGAGACCACTTCCTTCTATTTGCTACGACTCTGACGTACCACCCTTGCACCTTCTTCAATTTTCATGGTGCATGTGTGTTGTGCAACATCATCAGCATCAGAAATGAGGATATCCGCAGTAGAACTGGGGTCACCGAGATAGCCCGATGAATTGCAAACCTTAAGTGGCAGTGGGCGGGGCACATTGCTCGCAGGACTGATGGCCGATGGGGCCGGAAAGTTCTCGAGTGGCGCCCGCGAACCGGGAGACGAGCTGTCGGTAGGCCTCGAGATGGAGCGACGACCTCGTGAAGGTCGCGGGAATCCGGTGGAAGCAAGTAGCACAGGACCGGTCTGAGTGGCGAGCCTTGGGGAA
Source organism: Aethes cnicana (assembly GCA_963971205.1). Lineage (NCBI taxonomy): Eukaryota > Metazoa > Arthropoda > Insecta > Lepidoptera > Tortricidae > Aethes > Aethes cnicana. Next base: position 12,159,887 of record OZ020288.1, read on the forward strand.
GGCCTATGTCCAGCAGTGGACGTCTTTCGGCTGAAATGATGATGATGATGATGTGTGTTGTGCAACATGTCAGGTGCATTTTTCTGCACACATTAAAACATAACCTCATATTAAAGAACATTTACTACTGTATTTTGTTTTATTATTGTACTTTTGTTGTATTGACACGACGAATAAATTATTTGACACTGATTGTAGTCATTAGAGTTATCATACTACTCATTTAGTTTTGACATAATTCCACGATATGTTTTAGAAATCTTTTTATTGAACTTTCTGTTCCCGAAAATATTTTGCAACCTGAGCTTAGCTGTTTTGTAACACTGATACAATCATCCAAATTGTCTTAAATTACTTTGAAAAGTGAATCAGGAAAGTTAAGGGTCAACGGCCGACCGGAACAAAATGTTTTTCTCAACTCGTTATAAGCTCGAAACACTTAAATCTTGATTTTGTTGTCGTAACGATTTGTTACCATGCAAAAAAATGCGAAATTTGCGGAAATAAGGATCGGGGAGTTACGGTTAGTAACGGGGAAATTCCAATATTCTGTTCACGTCCAGAATTTATTTATCAAGCTTTAGTTGCACGATGTATTTAGTATGTACAGGCGCTTGCTTGCTTAAAGGAACATCTTCTTCGCTCTTAACTTAAAGTGATTTCCAGGTGTATAAAAAACCGAAGGATATTTATTACCTATCCTAAACGAATTTTATGCTTATTTTTAGGTAGGTGTTGCTGTTCTTTCTATTAGAGCCGTTCCTATACCCAGCTCAGCCGTCACAGTGAAAGAGAAAGCGCGACGCACAGAACGCATTTCTATAAAAATACTGTCTAAAAACATGGCATTTATAAAGCTGTATATGTATGAATAATATATGGATATTTTTTCTGTTATGTTTAATTTTACACTGTTTGATATAATAAACCGGAGTAAAGTTGTATTAAAGGTCCGAGTTAGAGGTTACTTTGGAATTAAATTGTATCGAGCGAAGAATCGTGAAACGTGTAACGAAAGCTGTTAATGTAAGGATGATACATATAATCAAATATAGCATATGTTTTTTTTTCATATTTTTAACTTTTAACATTTCTTAGAAAAGTATGATCTTACATGAGCAATTTGACGATGCTGGGTCAGGGAACGGCCTTAATAATCTTCTATGAATACTGATATGCCTTCTTTCAATTGCGAGTGAACACTTTAAAACGTAACCAATTTACTTCTACTTACTTATTAACCTTAGTTATGGTCGTTTACTAAACTTTTCTGCACTTTAACTTTATGTATTACCTACTTATTAATCTCTCAAGCACCTGCCACCTTTATGCACTATGTAGTATAAAAACCGAAGAAAGCGATAAAAAAAATCACTCTTAAATTCGACGCTCAAGTTCCTCAACTTTGGGAACATATTTTTTTAACGACGTCAGCCTTTTAAACGCAACTTTCTAGATGATTTTCTGTCCTTTGTTCCGCACCCCCGGAGCATCTCATTATTCCACTAAATCTGGCTTAATCCGGGATTATCTACCGTGCAAATGAGCTGAGGTTTTTCTACAGCCTTCACAAATTAAGGGAGGTATTAAATTCTAAACTGAGGCTGGAGAGAGCGCTTGCAGTTGATATACTTAATTCAAAAGCGAAATAAACTAGTCGAAATAGCTGCAGACGAGTACATTCATAATATAGACGATAGCAACTCCACCTCTGCAACTACTATTACAACCTATTTGCGTACCACTGCTGGGCACAGACCTCCTCTCATCACGAGGGGGTTTGGGATATAGTCCCCACGCGGACTCAGTGCGGATTTGGGACTTCACACACATCTTTGAATTACTTCGCAGATGCGTGCAGGTTTCCTCATGATGTTTTCCTTCACCGAAAAGCTCAGTGATAAATTCAAATTGAATTTCGCACATATGTAAACTTAGAGGTGCGAGCCGGAATCGAAACCCCGACCCTCTGCATGGGAGCCGGTAGGTCGAACCACTAGGCCACCACGGCATATACTCTACCTCACTTTACCTCTTTACGCTTAAACCTCTGGACGGATTTAGATGAAATTTGGTATTAAGATCGTTGGAGTCCCGTTTGAAGGACATAGGATACTTTGTATCCCGATAAAAAATACACGTCCCGCGGGAACGCGATAAGCGAATTCCACGCGTACTTCGCGGGCAGGAGCTAGTCATTCTATATACTTGTCTTTTTTTCAGAAGACCCACATCTGAGCCCTTTATAAAAGTCATGTCTGAATAATTTTGAACTCCTATTATCTGGATGAAGTCATCCACTCAGTTTATGAAGATAGAAACATTAGATAGAAGATAGAAGATAGAAACAACAGAAGACAGAAACACACAACAGAGCACGTGTGTGAAAGGAATCAAGAGAAAAGATTTGCTTGTTTGTTTGCAAATGACCAACTCAAAAAGAATTGAACGAATTAAAAAAAATCTTTCACCACTAGACAACTTCATTATTCTCAAGTGACATAGGCTACATTCTATTCCAATTTTCCCGCGGGATAGTGTACACGAATTATACCGCGGGAGATGATTATATTTGATAAACGTGGGATCTTCGAAGTACATTTAATTTTATAAGAGCATAAAAGTACAACAACTTCAGTTTAAATCTTGAATTTTGTGAGAGACTTTTCGGAGAGAGCGACGACAGCGACGCCTGGTGGATGATTGGCGAAATAAAAAATGGTTTGTCGCCAGTTTTCATAAGCGTAGCGAAAATATACGGCTTGAGGAAAATGTAAAATATAAAATATGCTGCCTTACCATGACTCCAAGTGGTTTATGAGCGTAAGCCGACAACGTTGTGTTTTTAAAATGATCACACTGCAATCCATTACGATATTACTACGATATATGCTAATGATATATCTGTTGTATCATACTGATAAGAAGTATCGCAGTATCAAGTATCACATCTGTCATTTTATGTCGTTTACATCCACCAAACGGTAGATAATCCGGGATTATCTACCGTGCTAATGAGCTGAGGTTTTTCTACAGCCTTCACAAATTAAGGGAGGTATTAAATTCTGAACTGAGGTATATAGGAGAGAGCGCGTGCAGTTGTCGTGAATATGATATACTTACTTACTGCTCCATACGAGTACATTAATGATATAAATGCGAAAGTAACTCTATCTCTACTAATACTACTACTACTACAGCCTATTTGCGTCCCACTGCTGGGCACAGGCCTCCTCTCATCACGAGAGGGTTTGGGCTATTGAGCTCACGCGCGGGCCCACATGACATACGTCCTTGAATTTCTTCTTAGATGCATGTCGGTTTCCTCACGATGTTTTCCTTTATCCATAAATTTAAATTGAAGTTCGCGACCATCTGCATCAGAGTCGGTAGGTTTAAACACTAAGCTATCACGGCTTCTGAAAACGATTCTGATAAGATAAAGACACTAACCGTAGTTAAAATAAAACCTTTCAAATAAAAGCTTTTTCCGCTGAATACAACAAACAACATAGAATAATCTTGACTGTTTGGCGAAAAACTAACTGACCATCTCAAAGCTCATAGCATACGTACTGGTAATAAGTCTGTATTTTCAGCCGCATATCCGTGCTTTCTTATTTCAATTGCTTATTTGTAACGACAATCTGAGTCATCGGCATAAATTCTCGATGTCTGCGTTCTTCGTTCTGCCCGTCCCTTATCTAAGCCCACTTTCGTACACAAATGACGTATTAATATCGGTAGATTATTCACGGACCGTCAGAGCCCGCGCCGCCTTAATACGTCAGAGGGACATTTGCCTACAAAACGGGTGATTTACTATTTATTTGTAAGGAAAATATCACATTCCAGGGGCGAGGTTTACGACAGCGCGGTGAGGGAGCAGAAGCTAACTTGCATAAATGAGGGCGCGTGAAATGTAGAATTTCAGATTATTACTTTAAATACCGCAATCTGTTTTATGCCAGGATAGCCTAGTCTAGTTGAAGAGTGCGTGGTAGAGCATGAAGGAAGGTCAGGGCTTCAAATCACCGTTGGCAATATCTCAGTGCATTTATGTTGTGCGAAACTATAAAAAATTACTTCGTAGGTAGGTAAGTAAATCATTTTGTTAAAGGTGCCAGATACGTGTAAACTGTAAAACTACTTATACTTTACGTCAATGTTGCATAAAGTTCCTGATTGAATATTAAATTGATCTGATATCTGTCTATTTCTAGGCCAAAATAAATGGTTGGAAGTTTTAAGTATATCCATACTAATATTATAAATGCGAAAGTAACTCTGTCTGTCGGTTACCTCTTCACGCTTCAACCGCTGGACCCGATTTGGATGAAAATTGGTGTGGAGATAGTTGGAGTCCCGGAAAAGCGCATAGTTTCCGCGGGAGCGCGATAACCGAAATCCACGCGGGTGAAGTCGCGGGCAGAAGCTAGTTGATAAATAAATTCGTTTCTCTTCTGCGTCATAAGAAAACTGTAACGTACTGACAAATGCTTCTTGGAGACAAATTTATGAAAACCACTCCCGCGCACATTATTGTTTATTTGTTCTCCGGCTATCTTCTTTATACTGAAACTGCGATAGTGACGTATCGAATCGTTTTATACGTGTTTCTACTAAAGAAAGGAATAAAGTGCCCATTCGAATGTAAAACTAAAACCAAACGCATAAAGGTTTCTATTCAGAACGACAAAAGTGTTACGCGTGATCTTATTTGTCAGGACACGGATGTCTCTACAATATTGCCATCGATATTTTAAGAGACCGTGTTCTGCCAAAGAAAGAAAAAGAAAGAAAGAAAAGAAATTCAAAGAAAGCAAACTTTTGAAATCAATTTATAGCATTAATGAAATTCTGCAAATATATAAGCGGTAGTTAGCCGGTAGAAGCCGTGGTGGCCTAGTGGTTCGACCTACCGCCTCTCATGCAGAGGGTCGGGGGTTCGATTCCCGCTCGCACCTCTATGTTTACTTATGTGCGAAATTCAATTTGAATTTACCACTGAGCTTTTCGGTGAAGGAAAACATCGTGAGGAAACCTGCACACATCTGCGAATTAATTCAAAGATGTGCGTGAAGTCCCCAATCCGCACTGGGCCCGCGTGGGGACTATAGCCCAAACCCTCTCGTGATGAGAGGAGGCCTGTTCCCAGCAGTGGGACGCAAATAGGCTGTAGTAGTAGTAGTAGTAGTAGTTAGCCGGTGAAATTTCTGGCACTCATTTCTAGGCCTCAGGGTAGGCAACACATTCGAGATCTTATGTTTTCTTAATGGGGATCATAGGATTTCGGTGTCCATGGCCCGCAGTGACCACTTACCATCAGGTGGGCTGTGCGCTCGTTTGCCTATATCATAGGTATAAAAAAACATTTACTACCGCCTGATTCCGCGGGTTTAGAGTTCAAACCCCGAACTCTAAACCCTAAGTTTACTTTTGTGCGAATTAGATCAAAAATAGGCGCCGGTAACCATTACTCATTTGAGGATTACAACTCAACTCTGTACCCTGCAGGTAATTAATAATACAGCATTGCCGAGGTATAATTAAGTCGTTAGCGAAACTCGAAGACATTGTGAACCTATTTCTAGTCTGATTAACACCTGAATTCCTAATTATGTGCCAGGTAATGAATACTCAACAGTTAGACTAAATTATTTTGAAATGAATGACGTCTTAGCCCCGCTTGCCCCAAGCCGCTAACCTCGGGTTAGTCGCGTAACTTAGAAAGAAAGAAAGAAAGAAAACATTTATTCATGACATTACACAACACATACACAAAAGACAAAAAAAAGAGCAACATTTATACAGAACAAAAGTGTTGTGGCCTGTCACGAAATGGTCCCAACTCAGCTTGTGCTAGCATTAAATGCCAGCGCTGGTCTTCCGTTGGGGCCATTTGGCCGCCGAGACCTCGACCGGCTACACACGGTACACTGAATACTTACAAATTACAAAATATTTACATTCAAAAAACAAATAACACCAATAGTACATTATTGCAGAGGCCGCCAAGTAGCGCATTGCCGGACGAGTCGGTTAGAAGGCTGAGCGAAGCGAAGCCTTCTATTATTACGAGTCCGGCAATCGCAATTGCGGCCGAGGTATATATAATGCTTTTCTCAAACAGCGAGGAAATACGTAAGGTCAGTCGGGGCAAGTGCGCCAGGATGGGGTAAGTGCGCCTAACATAAATATATCGAAATCTATAAATATTACTCAACTAGTAGTTGGCTGTTTACAAGGCATAGTAGGGGCGAAATAAATTTAGGCGCACTTACCCCACATCATTATTTACTACTTCCATGATCGTGGATGATTTGGCCATGGAAGTTGTACTTATTACCTCCATGGATTTGTCAGTTTCGGGGCAAGTGCGCCAGGATGGGGTAAGTGCGCCTAACACAAATATATCAAAACCTATAAAAATTATTCAACTAGTAGTTGGCTGTTTACAAGGCATAGGGGGGAAATAAATTTAGGCGCACTTACCCCACATCACTATTTACTACTTCCATGATCGTGGATGATTTGGCCATGGAAGTTGTACTTATTACCTCCATGGATTTGTCAGTTTCTCTACAGAGGTGTCGCAAGCGAATTTAAAAAAAAACACACGCGACAATAATGTTTTTGCTGGCCAAGGCCGGCAATGGACAGCCTCGCGTCTTCTTTTTTGAAAGTAACACGAACATTTCCGAGCATGTTTGAGAAAAATAAATTATTAAATGGAATTTTACACGGCACTTAGATTAAGGGTGGGTTGATTCAAACCGTCCGTTAAAGTACGTAACGTTTAATATTTTACTATGGGACAAAATGACGTTTCTATATGGAATGAACAGCTCGGCGGCCATATTTAACGACCAGGAATCCGTCAACTGTGCTTGAATCAACTTATCCTTATTTTTATGAATTTGACGTGGGTTAAGAGGCTAACCCGAGGTTACCAGCTTGGTGCAAATGGGCCTTAGAAGCTTAGCCCGATCCATGTCACTTCGTTATCTTCTTGTATGACAGTTGTGGTTATTTTCTTTCTAAAGTGACTCAGAATACTTTTTATATACCACTAAGAGTGGCAAACAAGCATACGGTCCTCCTGATGGTATAGAGGTCTCCGTCGCTTATAGACGCGTGCATCACTAGAGGCAACACTGTATGTCATTGCCGACCATGTATGTAGAAACCTTTACACTCTGTTTGATAAACCCCATGTTGTAACCTATTGGAAACACCTGCGCAGGAAGCTCATTCCACAAGAATACTTTCTGAATTTAAAGAGAAAAAAACTACATACGCGCTGCTGAGGCGAAAACGGTTGTGAGGAGTGTGTTTTGTTTTGTTGCTTATCAAATCCGCTGGACACGTTTTCAACTATTTCGCCATATCAGATTGCGCTCCTTACCAAGACACATTCCACACTCCATACTCTGAAGTGAACTGTCACTGTTGCGTAAAATATTTACATTGATTTAAGTACATCTGGAGCGAGTTATGTCATCCGAGGCTTCGTTTGTCTTTATCACTCGTTATGAGGTTAGATAAAGAGACATACAATACTAGCCTTTTCGCCACAAATTTTCGTCACAGTGGTAATACCACTTATTAGATGGTCCAATAGTCCGTCGACCAAAGAGCATAGTTGCATATTGCGCCGCCGACTTTGCATCCGCTAGTTGGCGCTGTCGTCGTGCACACTGCCAATACAGCCAGAGTATTGTCTCGAAAAATACAAGTTCATTAGTCTTGTTCGACAGTGGCGCCTCGTAATTTGCGAACGGCCGTGGTCTCTAATTAGCAGGAGCCATGGTTGAAGCCGATCAATCACTGCGGGCGCCGCGCACACCACTCTCTGTTGGAATATTTAAATTTCTAGTTACTAATTATGAGTGCGCTTACGACTGTGGTTACGTCACATTCATATCCTTTTATGTCGCATCCTAGAGTTTTTTGTACTTATTAATTTCCGAAAACTAAGCTTAAGAGGACACGCTAGTGGTCATTTTTCCATACAAAGGTTCTCGACATATTCCTCCCTGGATTTTGATCGTAGATCAATGATTTTTTGAAATAAGATTGATCTTATTTCTGACGAAATTGATTTCGTCAGTATCTGTGTCGATACGTTTTGCTTTTAGTGATATTTTTGTTCTTAATAGAACTAGGTGACTCCAAACAGTGCTGAAAACGGCCCGATTGAATAGGCCGCAAAGAAATGCCTGGTATACAAAAACTACAATAATAACCCAAAAATCAAAACGGTCCGACACAGAATATTTCCTTTTTATCCAGTTCCCAAAATTTCATTACGATTGGTTTAATTTTGGAGGAGGGAAATGTCGCGAACGAAACCTCTGAGTTTTTTTACGTCGGATTTTTGGACGGAGCTGCAGTTGTCCTTATCGCACCTTTTGTCGCTCCGCCCGCGCCTGTGAGACAGCAACATTGATTTAAATTTCTCAAATCTGAAAAGGGGCTCAACTCACGTATCCTCTTAATCGTCTAGCAATGTTTATAATACTTTATTTTTCTTTCAGCTCACTCTGGATTTATCTAGGTCATTATCATCATCATCATTGCAGCCGAAACACGACACGTCCAGCAGTGGATGTGTCGCGACGCGTGAGCGATCCTAAAGGGAACAGGGAGATCCCTTTTTTAGGGTTCCGAAGTCCACAAGGAACCCTTATAGTTTCGCCATGTCCGTCCGTCCGTCCGTCCGTCCGTCCGTCCGTCTGTCCGCACTATTGCTCGGAGATGCTTAGGTCTAGAGAGCTGTAATTTGGCATGAATATGCATATTAGTTACGCTGACAAAGTGGTACAATAAAATTTTGAAATATTTTTTTTTATAGGGTACCTCCCCTACTCGTAAAGTGGGGATGTATTTTTTTTTCTTGCGTACCCCATGGTGCGGCATATCGTTGAATAGGTCTTAAAAAAATATTGTGGGTTTGTTACAACCATTTTTTGATTAAGTAATGCGTTTGTGAAATATTAAGTTTTAAAGTGCTATTTTTTGTTAGAGTCACGTGTCCCCCCCCCCCCTGCCAGCAAAATGGTGGTATTTGGATGGCTGAAAAAAATCACGGTTGTGTCATATATAACGTAGTTGAAAGGAAAACTATCAGAGCTAAGTAGGCTGTACAAACTTACGAGTAATAGTCGACCAACTTATAATGATGATTTTTCTCGAGCGGCAGGGGCGTCGGGCGGGCACGTCATCCACAGGCTAGCTAGATGCTAATAAGTCTTAGAAAGGTACTATGGGCATCCTCAACTTCGGAACCCTATAATTTGCGCGTGGCCCGACACGCACTTGGCCGGTTTTTCAGACTTCGTATATAGCCCCAAGGCTCTAAGCATCTTCAAAGATTCTGACAAATGAAAGACCGCGGAAACCAATATTGATTACAGTTTTAAGGTAATTAGCTGTCTAATTACCTTACCTGTGGTAAGCCAAACTGTCCACGTTGTCATTAATCAAGTGGGGTAGAGTAGCTATTTACATTTTTCTTTGTCTCGCCAACTAGGGTCCTTTGTCAAGAAAGGAAATTAAATGAATAACGAATCATTAAGACGAAAAATACAATTCATTGGTTGTTGTTACAAAAGTGTCATTGCTTATAAGAGAATGCACTTTAGAATAATGATAAAACTGGGAGAAGAATAATATGCTTTTCGCGACATCGATGCGCTATGTAGTTTACTACCATCTAAGCTAACTAACTATATTGGAGTCATCTTTAGTCTGAACAAAATAGGTAGAACAGTTCTGCGCCATGCACTAAATGCGGCAATGGACTCACTGCGTTTTAAAAGCTTGTAGAATCACCTATACCAAAATGGTTTTCGAATTACACCTTGCTTGCTAAAAAAAATGAAATGTTGTGAATTCATGAATTGTATTTCTAAATCCGTAGCGCGTCAAGCTCAGGCGGACGGTGCGGTGTGAGATACACCCCCGGGCAATATTTTCACGCTTCACGCCAGCTATATCGGTTTATTGGATACGGCAGAATGCGACGCGCTGACAGCTTCCGAGCCTTGTTTCGATCAATGTTATCTGCTTATTGATATGGAATGGAGAAATTAAATGTACCTACTTACTGCTTTGTTTTATTTTTTCAGACGGAAGGTTCACCGAGAAAATGGACGTCTTTAGACATTTGCAAAACCGGATGGTTAAAATTTGACAGATTCTCTTTGGAGCAAAATGGCTAATTTTAACCATCGGTAGCCAAAACGAGGCGCTTTGTGAATACGAGGAACTGAGCCTAAGTTGTGTCGTTACGTGCTACACCTTTGCTTTCACCCCGTCGTGTTGCGTAATTGCTTTCAGCGTAAATTTCAGCGTACATTTCTACCTACTGCGGCGGTGTGGTATCGAGTTCAGCAGGAGCTGCCGTCAGCTATTTTATTATAGTAAAAGTCCTATTAACAATGGTGCCCGTGGTGGCCTAGTGGTTCGACCTACCTGCCTCTCATGCAGAGGGTCGGGGGTTCGATTCCGGATCGCACCTCTAAGTTTACTTATGTGCGGAATTCAATTTGAATTTACCACTGAGCTTTTCGGTGAAGGAAAACATCGTGAGGAAACCTGCACGCATCTGCGAAGTAATTAAAAAGATTTGTGTGAAGTCCCCAATCCACACTGGGCCCGCGTGGGGACTATAGCCCAACCCTCTCGTGATGAGAGGAGGCCTGTGCCCAGCAGTGGGACGCAAGTAGGCTGTAGTAGTAGGTCTTAACAATACCTACATTTTCGATCAACTGCAACGTCCCGCGGCGTCAGCAAAAAGCGTAACAAATGAAGACGCAAGCGCAAGCCTCGCACGGCATAATCTGCCATCGCTTGAGACGTGTGATTAATGAACAGCCCACTGCGTAAATAAAAGAGAACTGTAAAGTGACGAGATAAGACCGACAGTTGGGTGAGACCGGGTGGAAAATATGCATGAAACAATAGATGGCATGAAAGATGAATTTGAATATATTACAGTCAGCATAAAATATTAAGACGATTACAACTCGGGTCTTCGCCACTTTAGGCTCTTTTGCTGGTAGAACCAGATGCAAAGTCCGTCCGATTAGCTACCACCGTCTTACTCACCTGCCGCCTAGCAGTGCTCGCACTGTTACGTTCCGGTAAGAGGGTAACGCCTCAGGATTAGCAACGCCTTCGAATTCTTATGAGTGCTTTAACGATGCTTTTGTAAAAACCCGTTCGGTGCTTTTAAATTGATCAGTCCTTCTCCGATGATATTTATTTATTTAGGTACAATAACATGGCGTAAGCAAACACACAGTAAAAAAACAACATGAATAGATACATTACTCTGCCTACACCACAATTATAACTGTACACAGCATGTATTATAGTGGGAGATTTGTTAATTTCCAATTTCATAGAGTTCAAATCTGATGCCAATTGGAACAGAACATAAATTACAACAAAATTATGCTGTTTTAGAACGCGGGAGACGTTTATAGGTGTTTCGACGGAGCGTATAATGTTTTATTGTGCACTTTCTTAAAAGATAGTCTGCGTGCTGCTGCGTTTTAGCTTTAATAGTACATTACTACAGAGGCCGGGAAGGAGGATGTTGCAGGCCGAGTATTATATACGGCCGAACGAAGTGAGGCCGGATAGTTACGAGGCCGACAACTTCCGTTCCCCGCCGATGTATGTATAGTGCTTTTGTCAAACATGCAATGAAATATAATAAATAATAATATTTTGTCTTTTTTACATTAAAAACTGCGATACCTATGTAGCAAATATGGTTCATGTTTTTTTAATAGCTGTATTGGCAGAATTGGCGAACCATAGAGTAAATATTGCTTGCTGCTTTTTTGAATGGCGGAATGCCAAGATGCTGTGTCACAAATATATCAAATGGAAATTAAAAAAAAGCGAGTTGCCGGCCTGGACCTGCAACGTTTGCATGAAATTTCATTATAGACCAATTCTCTAGCCGCGCTTGAAACGTGATACTTCCCAGGCTAATAAGAAGAACATAATTCAATATTTCATTGCATGTTTGAGAAAATAATACTTACTTACACGTTATATAAAATCTTTCATTATCATTTAATTGAAAATCTATTCTTCTTTCTCAGTCTACATATTATTATGTGTATTTTAATGTTCATTTAACCATTTTAAGATAGAAATTTATATTTCTAAAATACATGTATTTTGGTCATGTAAAATCCGTCTTGAATTTTTATTTATTCTTATTTTGCATTGGATTTATGCTGCGTCCCCGGCTTGAAAAACCAATATGAAAAACTTGGGAAGTTGTATGAAATGGGGTATATACATAATGTGAAGCCGTGGTGGCCTAGTGGTTCGACCTACCGCCTCTCATGCAGAGGGTCGGGGGTTCGATTCCGGCTCGCACCTCTAAGTTTACTTATGTCCGAAATTCAGTTTGAATTTACCACTGAGCTTTTCGGTGAAGGAAATCATCGTGACGAAATGCACGTATCTGCGAAGTATTTCAATGATGTGTGTGAAGTCCCCAACCCGCAATGGGCCCGCGTGGGGACTATAGCCCAAACCCTCTCGTGATGAGCCTGTACCCAGCAGTGGAACGCAAATAGGCTGTAGTAGTAGTAGTAATAGTAAATACATAATGGCCGGTAAAAATCTACCGGAAAGTATAAAAGTCGCACAAGTTCTTGGAGCTGACTCAGATCCGCCTCGACAGCGTCACTCCAGCGATACCTGGGTAACGGAAAACTTTAGACAACAGGGATGACGACAGGGTGAAGAAATCGAAATTCTAAATAGTCCGTCAGTCAGGTAATAAAAAAATATTAGACACGTATTTTTTGTTTTATCAAATTAACAAAGAATGACTAAGTTAAAACGCATTAAAGTTGGAGAGTGGGGGCTAACTACGTCACCGTTAGGTAAAATCGTGCCTAACCGTGAAGTCACGCGACATTTCAACTCAATTATATCTCCGTATAAGTTTGATTACGTGAAAGAAAAAAATACGTGTCCAATACTTTTCAATAATCTTCCTGATAGACTATGGAAAAAAAGTTGTCGTCATTTCTATTAAATACCTGATCTACGTCTAGACTTCACAATTCCATAGACTCTACAGGTCACGAACAATAGGCAGAACAGTGAATAGTTTCTGCGTGAACCCTCTTCCGCCATTAACGAGCGCCAGCCGCGTATTCTGTTGTGTTCTTAATTTCAACTTAGCATTCTGGAGCGAAATGGTGAGATCCATTTTATTATTACTAGCTTAACTAGAGATCTTCTACTATCTAAAGTCCCGCGCCTTCACGTTTCAAAACGCTTCAATGTATTTAAAAAGCACCACCAACACCCTCAACACATGTGTGCGTGCTGAGACAGCCATCAACTATTCGTTGAGAGTGTTGGTGGTACTTTTTAATTAATAATTAAAAAATTGAAGCGTTTTGAAATGTGAAGGCGCGGGACTTTAGATAGTAGAAGATCTCTACGCCCACATGGAAGTCGCTTATCGTGTGACGCGTGACCACGGTAACTACCTATATGTCCCCGGGATGAAGTATACGTATGTCCTTCCCCGGGACTCCACCTATTTATCTCCATAGCTTTCATCTAAATCGATCTTGTGGTTTAAGCGAGAAGAAGTCATACCTACAGACGGACATTCTTACATTTCTTAGAATGGATTTAAAGGCAGAAATATTCATATTAATAATTATAAATGAGAAAGTGTTTCTGTCTGTATGTCTGTCTGTTACCTCTTCACGCTTCAACCGCTGGACCAATTTGGATGAAATTCGAAGTCAAAGATATGTTTATACTTTTGCACACCACTTCGTTGTATAAAGGGCTAAAAATATGTCTCTCTTTTCTAGACGAGATCAACAAATATGAATAAGTACTTCTCTAGCTTGAAATTCTCTTTGAATCAACAAAATCTAAATCAATAATGTGCAAATGTTGCATCAAAAATATTCCTGTAAATTTTGTTCCGCGGTTGAATCCCCTAAGACGGGACTTCGGATCGAACCTAATGCGACAGGAGACAGCGAGGACACTCCGAATTTCATCTGTACGAGGTTGACTTTATTATGTTTTAGGAGTAAAAATGGTCTTCTGCGTTTGGTGCCTCTTCATTTACTGAAGGTCAGCAATCAGCTTTTTGAATTTAGCTAGTTTGAAGAGTTCTTCAACTGTCTTGAAGCCGGTCCACTCCCTGATGTTCCGGAGCCATGACATCTTCCGTCTCCCCGCTCTTCGCCTCCCGGCTATCCTTCCCATCATTAAGGTTCGAAGAAGCTCGTATGGTTTCTGTGAATGTGCACCAGGTAAGCGACCTTTGTCTGTTTTATTGTAGCTACGAGCTCTACAGGGTAACCGGATAGAAGGGAAACGTCGTCGTCAAGCCGTTTAAAGGTTTGTGTGTAGCCATGAATCCGCACAGAGCACACGTAGTGCTGTTTCTACCCAAAAAAACACCTTGATTAACGGAACCCCAAAGGCTGTGGAACGTTATATTTAGATGTTGTTGAAATACTTTTGAAATAACTTTAAACCCAACAGCGCGTCTTGTGCAATTAAGTCTTCCTTAAGTACTCAAAGCAGGGAGATGCCTTTTCATTAATTATAAATTTATAATTAGCAATAATAATAGTCTCTTCTCTTTCTTTCTTTCATCATCATCATCATCATCATTTCAGCCGAAAGACGTCCACTGCTGGACATAGGCCTCCCCCAAGGCTCGCCACTCAGACCGGTCCTGTGCTACTTGCTTCCACCGGTTTCCCGCGACCTTCACGAGGTCGTCGCTCCATCTTGTTGGAGGCCTACCGACAGCTCGTCTCCCGGTTCGCGGGCGCCACTCGAGAACTTTCCGGCCCCATCGGCCATCAGTCCTGCGAGCAATGTGCTTCTTGTGTTCTTTCTTTCCGATGCAAGAATTCAAGCAAGAACGAAACAAAACAGTCCCCTCGTGCGGTATAACGACGGAGCTATCCACCAAGCGAATTTGTATTAAAAAGTGACTAAAGTATATCTATGCTACATTGCACCTTGATATTTTTGTCTATTAAATAACAATCCATCTTTGTTGAAAATATTAGGAAAATATCTCGGAAACAAATCTACTTTGCGAATTCACAAAGGCGTCGTTTATTAACATCGACGTTCATCCATCAAATAAAATACGACCTTACCTGCAAAAGGGGATGGTTTATGAATAATTTTCTAAATAACAACCTCGCGTAATATAAAATTGGAAAATATTGTGTTACAGTTCAATTTGATGGGACGGTGGCGGATCAATTACAGCGTGATATTTTTATCACACGATGGGTGTAAAATCGAACCTAATTCAAACGTAAACGTATTAAACGTATTTCATTGTAAAACTTGCTGTGATATTAGAGTACAGACATAGCATAGGGAAGCTAGAAAGATATAAGAGACCGGCAAATCTCCGTTCCTTACCTAATGAACCATACTTCAAGATACCAAAGACAATAAATGAATATGGAAGACGGATAGACAGTAACTTCCTACCGTATATACTTAATAGCTTCCCTAGAAAAGTCATAGATAATATATTAGAGAAACCAAACTTAGTTAAAAATGTAATTAAGAAAGCGCTTAGTGCTAAAATGTGAGGTTAAATACCTACTAAACTACATGTACCTATACTAAACTATTCTATTCCTACTGATATACTTTTATAATAGACGGGGGATAATATGCCCTACACTCCATAGTTTATAAAATTTTAGAATTAAAAGATTCAGATAAAATGAATGTAATATTTTTTGTTTAAATAAACAGATACATTTTTTTTTTTTACCTATCCCGTTACAATCATTTGAACAATTTCCCAGCTGTAAGTTAGAGGTAAATAGTAACTTAAGATAATAGGGCTGACTTCTAATTACGCCAAAGAATTAGCATTGCCATCCAACGTGGCAATGCAGCCAGCCTTCAGGCAGTACTACTACTACTACTACTACAGCCTATTTACGTCCCACTGCTGGGCACAGGCCTCCTCTCATCACGAGAGGGTTTGGGCTATAGTCCCCACGCGGGCCCAGTGCGGGGACTTCACACACATCTTTGAATTACCTACTTGCCAAGGCAGTGATTTTGGTCAAATTTTCTATTTATAGCTATTTTAACTATTTAATTTTAGTTTATACTTATAATTTAAATATACCTTTTTATTAAATATGTAACGACATTTAGAGCTGTTTTGTGCTGTTAAATAATGGAAACTTGGTGGCTTCATTAAACATGGATGCTGGAGTGAGTAGTTTACGATAATTCATTATTTAAACTAAATTAATTAATTTTCGTTTGGTACCATCAGTAGAACAGGCGGTGTGCCTTTTATTTAATTTATTTATATGTATGTATAGAGGTAGGGTACTTATTTAGTACAATTAAGCAAGTTTGAGTTCCTCTAAGTCTATTTTTTTACCTACGAGTATGTACATGTCGGCGACGGCCAAAAATTTAAAATAAATAGTAATTTATTTGATTTTAAAACGAAGTTCAGTTAGTAACGCCATCTATTTTTCACTCCGTGAATCAGGTGACAAGCGGACGGGGGCCAGCTAAGGTTATTTTTTAGATTGACAGTTGTGAAGATTTGAATCGGCTGGCCGCTGAACGTTGTGTCTAATCGGTGTAGTTTTACCACCTGAATCACTATATTTTAGTATCAAATCATAATTCTAAAGTCTACTTTCCTGCATACGTAATCATAGCTAGTTAAAAAGTGTAAAAAGCAAGTGATTCGTTGAAATATGGAAGGCGAAGGTGACCCCGACGGCGATCGCAGTGAGTCCCCTATTTTAACACACTCAAAATCCGACATCGGAAGAGGGAAATCACAGCCCAGCACTTCTAGAGGTTCGCTTATTCCTGACACAGTAAATAGTAATGAGTCGGGACAAATATTGTCATCATTAACCAGCATTTTAGAAAAATTGACCAACCAACAACAAGTCAATTTAAATACAAATAACGAACTTCTGGCTGGAATATTATCGAAAGCCGTGGCTTCAACACAACGGCCACGATTAAGTGATATTTATATTGCGCCTTATAACCCCGATGGTGACGTACCAGTTCGAGACTGGTGTGAACATGTAGACCGGGCAAAAGATCACTGGAATCTTACTGATTATGAGATCTGTACTAAGATCGCAGGCTTATTACAAGGCCGAGCGAAAACATTAGGTGATACATGGCTTGTCAAATCTCCACTATGGTCTGATATGCGTGATGCTTTGGTACAAACATTTGAACCAGAAGCGCGGTATTCTAATGACATTCTGAAATTACGTAACTTTAAGTTCGATGCTTCAAATCCAGCTGAATCTATTACTAAAGCGTGGAACATTTGGAAGCGCATAATGAGTGGCGATAAGGAAAAAGACGCCGTTGAAGCAGTGATAGGTTGTATTGACAACGAGTATTTACGCTTGCGGCTAATTTCAAGTAAATGTGTGACAGTCCCTGAGTTGATTTCTGTCGCATCCACAACTAAACCCCGTGATATGAGAACTGGTGAACCCCCTGCAAAACGTCCGAGGCTTCGCACAAATCGTGAGGAAACTATCGTCTGTTTCAAGTGTGGCAAAGCGGGTCATATTCAAGCTAGTTGTCCCGCTAGCAAAGTAACAGAACCAAAATCACTGATAACAAGTAGCGAACCAGTTAATGATTCAAAAACTACCCCAAAATGTAGCTATTGTAGTAAACTAGGTCATACTGAAAGCGTATGTTTTAAAAAGATGAAAGACGACGGTGACAAAATAGCCATTGCTCAAGTCGAACCTAATGTGTCTACTCCAATGCATATCTTAGTGAAAGATAGGAAGCTCATCGCATTGTTTGATAGTGGAGCAGATCGATCACTTGTTAGAAAATCAGTGGGACTTTCATTACCTGGCAAACGAGAGGACTACCCACTAATGTTACAAGGACTAGGAACTGGAACGCCAATACTGTCATGTCAACGTGTCACGGTCCTATGTGAGATCAATAGTATCTTCGTCGAGATTAATTTTCATGTAGTTGAAGATCACGAGATCCCATGTGAACTTTTGATAGGGTCAGAGTTAGTTAATCGGCCTGGGCT
Source organism: Aethes cnicana (assembly GCA_963971205.1). Lineage (NCBI taxonomy): Eukaryota > Metazoa > Arthropoda > Insecta > Lepidoptera > Tortricidae > Aethes > Aethes cnicana. Next base: position 12,178,020 of record OZ020288.1, read on the forward strand.
CGCAGTAAATATTACTAGTAACGGCGCCACTTTGATGTCGACATCCCAGGTCTTGGTTGCAACGGTAGATAGTAATATTACTGAAAAATTGGACACAGATTTAACGGATCCCGACGAAATACGAGAGTTGAAATCCATAATTGAAAAAAATAAAGACGTTTTTGCTACTGGTATTCCTCGAACCAAGGTGTCTACTGGCTCCTTGGACATTCAGCTCAAGGACCCTGTCAAAGTGGTATCTCGGAGACCATATAGGATGGCGCCTGTTGAACGTAGTAAGGTCAAAGCCATAGTTGATGATCTCATTTCTAATGGCATACGAATAGTACGCGAGAGTACGTCCGAATTTGCAAGCCCAGTGTTGCTTGTCAAAAAGAAAAATGGCGATGACCGGTTGTGTACAGATTATAGAGAACTGAATAACAATACCGTCCCAATAAAATTTCCGTTACCAATTATTTCGGACCAGATAGATAGATTAGCAGATGCTGAATATTTTATATGCCTCGATATGGCCCAAGGATTCTATCAAATTCCCATAAACGAAGATTCTATTCCCAAGACTGCATTTATAACTCCTGACGGGTTGTTTGAGTATGTAATGATGCCTTTTGGTCTAATGAATGCTCCTGCTGTATTTCAGCGATGTATAATGGCTGCGTTGCGACCATTTCTTGAGGATATACTTATATACATGGATGACGTGCTAATCAAATGTAAAACGTTCAAGGAGGGTCTAGAGATGCTGGATAAAGTACTGCAAGCATTGCAAAAAGCGGGCTTTTCCGTAAATCCCAAGAAATGTGTGTTTTTTAAGCAGTCTGTTGAATATCTCGGTAATATTATCTCAAAAGGAACAGTTAAACCTAGCCCAAAGAAGGTTGAAGCGTTAGAAAAGTCGCCGGTGCCATGCACGGTGAAGCAAGTGCGACAATTTTGCGGACTGGCTGGTTATTTCAGGCGATTTATACCATCTTTCTCTGAGCGAATGATCCCATTATACAATTTGACGAAAAAAGACGCCAAATTCGTGTGGAGTGTTGAATGCGAAAATGCTAGGCTCGACGTAATCAGACGCTTAACCTCGGTTCCAGTGCTAACAATATTCACGGAAGACTCCCCTATTGAGCTTCACACGGACGCGAGTAGTTCGGGCTTAGGAGCTGTTTTAATTCAAATAAAGGACGGAAGACAGCACGTTGTAGCTTATATGAGCATGAGAACCACCGAACCCGAAAGTCATTACCACTCGTACGAACTAGAGACGTTGGCCATCGTACGAGCAGTGAAACATTTCAGGCAGTATCTTTATGGTCGATCCTTTACCATCGTTACGGACTGCAATGCCATAAAGGCTTCAATGCAGAAACACGAATTGCTACCAAGGATTCACAGATGGCTGGCCTTTCTTCAGCACTATGATTTTAAAATTGAATACCGCCAGGGGAATCGTATGAAACATGCCGATTTCTTCAGCCGGAACCCTGCAGCATGCATCAATTTGGCTCAGAACATTAACACGTGGCTTGTTGTAGAACAGAGACGTGACGCGGAGTTATCCTCGATTATAAAAAGTATACAACGCGGAGATGAGGTGAACAAATACCGCCTCTGTGATAACGTTCTCCAACGCCACGACCCTGAACAAGAACCTGGGCGAAATCTGTGGAAAAAGGTAATTCCTAAAACTTATCAATGGAGCATCATAAATGCGTATCACACAGCTCTCAAGCATTTTGGATGGGAGAAAACGCTTGCAAAGTTACGTGAAGTTTACTGGTTTCCGGAGATGACAAGCACTGTGAAACAATTTGTTGACAATTGTGTTATATGCAAAACTAGTAAAGGACCGTCTGGGGCCAAACAAGTGCAAATGTACCCAATAGAAAAGGAACCTACTCCGTTCCATACGATACACATAGATATGACAGGTAGATTGACAAAAAGGAACAACAAACATGAATACGTTATTGTGGTTATTGACGCTTATACTAAATATACCACATTGACCTACGCTACAAATAAAACAGCTGTAGCCATGTTAAGTGCCCTTAAAAAGCTTGTTTCTCTCTTTGGAGCCCCAAAACAAATAATTAGTGATCAAGATACTGCTTTTAAAGCTGAATTTGAGGAGTACTGCAAAGAACACGGTATTCATCAACATTTTATTGCACCTGGAGTGAGTCGATCAAATGGTCAAGTTGAACGGATGATGGCTGTAGTAAAAAACGGCTTGACTATTATTAGAAATTACGAAAGTAGTGATTGGAAGAAGGGCCTCGATGCCTTGCAGCTTGCCATAAATTGTACCAAAAGCAAGACAACCAATGTAAGCCCATTAAAAGCACTAACAGGCAGGACGTGTGCTGTTCCGGCAGAGCTTATATCGTTGATTGATGAAGCGGAAGGCACTGTAAATCGCGAACAACTTGATAACTACATGCGTAAGAAAATTGAAGATCAAGGACTAGCAGATAAGCAAAGGTTTGACAAGGGAAAAGCTGTTGTACAGAGATTTCAGAAAGGAGACATTGTACTTTTTAAAACTAATCCGAGAAATCAAATTGGACTCGACATGAAATATCCAGAAGCTTATGAAATTTGGAAGATATTACCCCGTGATCGTTACCAGGTAAAACGAATAACAGGTAAGGGAAGACCTAAAAAGGTTGCACATGACCAGCTACGCTTAGCACCGAAGCCCGGTGCCTGCCTCGATCAGATCACCGTGTCGGCGGGTGATGTCTTGAGCACCGAAGTTACAACTAGCGTCACGCCAGCCGTCTCATCGCTTCAATAACGTGAGTGTGACAATGTATACACTGTGTAACACTTTCTAAAATGCCTAAAATCATAAATCTTAAATATGTGGATCTGACTGATCTAAGTCGCGTTACTTGATTTCTTCAAAAATTGTTTAATTACAGAATAATGATCACAACTCTATTTACTTTAAGGTGATTTTGTATTGTGTTTGAAATGCATACTAAACATTATTTAATCAGTCTATTATACTCCTACTGTTGGCGCACAGCGCCATCTTTTGACGACCGGCGGAACCGGAAGTTTCCGACATCGACCGCGCGGGGGCGCCACCAGCGCTCGGCTTTTCATCGGCCGCGATCGCAGCGCCGCGCTTCGGCTCCGAACGAATTTTAAAAATCACTGCAACAACGGAACTAACGGCCTAACGTTCTCTCTACATACATTTTGCACAATTATTTGTAACTTTTTTTTAAATTATAATTTTATATGGAAGAAACACGCATTTATTGAAGAGCACCACCTGATCATCTGCTGAGACGCACGCAACCCAGAAACATTGGTCCTTCGAACCGGATTTCACCAGAGCCAGCTCCAGGATCCAGCGGATTACGGTCAGGCCAGCCATCCTTCATCTTCCTTCCCCATCTGAGCGATTTGTGCTAATACTGTGTCTAATTGTAACCTTCCAGTGCCGCGAAATCAAACGCAACGACCGTTACGTGTCACCGGCCAGTTTTCGGGATAAAACTGTAAGTACTCTTCTTTTACACACACCACCATGAGTACTGCGCCTAAATCACCCCTAACGTTAAATATTGCCAATCAGGAAAGTGGTAGTTTAAAAACCAAACGAGGCACGCTCAAAGGAAAGCTCACTTTATTTGCCAAATATGTCGCTACGCTTAATGCTAATCTTACCGTGGTTCAAAAGGCCGAGTTAAAACTGCGCATTTCAAATATAACGTCCCTCTATAGTGACTATGATCAAGTGCAGTCTAGGTTGGAAGAGTTAGCTGACGAGGCTGAGGTTTTAATCCAGCTTGACTCGCGCGAAGCGTTCGAGACGCAATACTTTCAGACTATAGCTTTAGCATCGAGCTTCCTTGGCAGCGATGATAGCCCTGGCACCAGTAGTTCTAACAATAATACGTGCCCAGTTAAATTGCCAACCATTGCTTTGCCTTCCTTCGACGGCTCGTACGAGCAGTGGTTGGAGTTTAAAGACACGTATATTTCACTTATACACAGTTCTAAAGACATTGGTGACATTCAGAAGTTCCACTACCTACGCGCTGCACTCACGGGCAACGCACTGCAGGTCATCAAGTCTTTAGAATTCTCGGCACAGAACTACAAAACGGCATGGGAGTTACTCGAGAACAGATACGATAATAATAGGTTACTTACACATAATTACGTTAAATCGCTGTTCAATCTCCAAGCTGTGAATAAAGAGTCATCCTCGCAGATTAGGAAGTTAATTGATTCCGTGTACCGAAACTTGCGCGCATTGAACACGTTAGGCGAGCCCACAGAACACTGGGACACTCTCGTGATTTATTTAGTCGTAAGTAAACTGGATTCAGCCACGGAACGCGAGTGGGAACAGTTTAAAGGTTCAATTAACTCTAAACGCCAGGATGATTCTTCAAAACTGAAGCTGTCTGATTTGCTTGATTTCTTAAAGGGTAGGGCAGACATGTTAGAATCGATCGCTGCTAATCATTCTAAGCATTCACACACACAGTCGCACGAATTTAAGAAATCATCCAGCCAGTCGCACACACAACATTCAAATGCAGTTCACAGTTATGTAGCAAGTTCCGCAGTCACACATACGAATAAACACAAATCTAAACGTAACACTTCTTCACGCACTTGTATAATGTGTAACAATAACCATCCACTTTATTCATGCAGCAGTTTTCTTAACCTCGCAGTTCCAGACCGCGTTAAATTGCTTGAAACCAAGCAACTCTGTAAAAACTGCTTACGTGATGGTCATACTATAGACAATTGTTTTTACGGTCCGTGTAGAATTTGTCAGAAAAAGCACAATAGCTTAATTCATACGCAGAGTGAGGGTGCTTGCGAATCGACTTCGGCTGTCAGCGCAAATCATGCGCCGCCGTCGCGCGATGTCCCCGCCACCTCTGCTAATCACCACACACTTACGAGCTTAACTCATAATTCACGCACACATTCATCACTGTTGCAACCGGTCCTGCTGTCCACGGCGCTCGTTGACATTCCAGACAATAACAATACATACCACCGGGCGCGCGTTATCTTGGATAACGGTAGTCAACACAGTTATGTAACAGATTTATTCGCATCTAAAATAAACACGCAAAAACTACAGTCCACTCACAAAATCACAGGTGTGGGTCAATCAGTCACGCAAAGCACACACTCGTGTAATATTGACCTACAGTCTATTACAAGTGATTATCGTGTACGCATCAATTGCATGATTCTCCCTTGTATCACAGACAAGTTGCCGTCAGCAACATTAAACACACATTCCATTCGCATTCCAGAACATGTGATACTCGCAGATCCCACCTATTACGAATCGTCAAAAATCGATCTATTGCTAGGCGCGGATATATTCTGGGATTTATTAAATGATGGCCGTATTCGCCTCGTAGAAGGGCCTTATTTACAAAATACGAAGCTAGGGTGGATAATTTCGGGTCCATTGCTAGCCAAACACACAAACGTAAATAGCACCAGATGTTACGTCACGCAGGCGTTAGATACAGAACTCAGGAAGTTCTGGGAGCTCGAGGAAGTACCTAAGGTAGGGGACGGACTGACGGACGACGAACGCGCCTGTGAACAGCTGTTCAAGGACACCACGCTCCGCTGTGATGATGGTCGTTTCTCTGTTCGCATGCCCTTGAAGGAATCAGCTGACTTGCTCGGCGATACCTACGCGATAGCAAAAACCCGTTTCCTTTCTTTAGAACGTAAGCTCGAGCGCCTCCCTGAGTATAAAAAAATGTACTCCGATTTTATTCGCGAGTATATTCAGTTAGGGCACATGACCCTCATACACACATATCCTAAGCCGTACTATTTCCTACCGCATCACGGCGTATTTAGAGAACACAGCGTGACAACCAAATTACGAGTTGTTTTTGACGCTAGTGCAAGTTCAACTTCGGGCAAGTCACTTAATGACTTACAGCACACCGGTCCGACATTACAAAACGATGTGTTCTCTATTCTTCTTCGTTTCCGCGAGAGTAAATACGTCGCATGCGCAGATGTGGAGAAAATGTACAGGCAGGTTCTCATACAGCCAGATCAACGAATTCTTCAACTCATACTGTGGCGAGAGAACACCTCGGATCCACTCAGTGTATATCAGCTCAACACAGTGACGTACGGTTGCGCTTCAGCGCCGTATCTCAGCATACGCTGCCTACAACAATTAGCGGCTGAGTGTACCGACGAGGTGGTCTCCCGCACCATTCGCGAAGACTGTTACGTCGATGACCTAGTTACGGGACACAATGACAAACACACACTCATTGACATCTGTGAAAAGGTCACGGACGTACTCAAATCGGGTTGTTTTCCCCTTCGAAAATGGGTGTTTAATTTTGACGTGTCACCCTTTTCACAATCGAAAATTACATCACGCGAACTATCACTTGGTGACAATTGTCAGAATAAAACACTCGGACTCGGATGGGTAAACAACACCGACGAGTTTTACTACACGACTAACATTCAACTTGACACAAAACCCGCAACTAAACGGTCAATCCTATCAGTCGTGTCACAGATCTACGACCCCCTTGGGTTTCTCGCCCCCGTAATAATCACCGCTAAAATGTTACTTCAGGAGCTATGGTTATTTAAATTAGATTGGGACGACGAGGTACCCAGTGATGTCGCAGATCGCTGGAGTAAGTACACACACGCACACGCGCAACACATTCACACCATACGCATCCCCCGCCACGTTATGGGCGCACAGACGGGTAACGTCCAATTGCATTTGTTTACGGATGCGAGCCAATCAGCTTACGGCGCCTGCGCCTATATTCGCACAGATTCTGGGGACGGTGATAACAAGCAATCGATCACCGTGAAGCTATTGACAGGCAAAAGTAAGGTGGCTCCGATAAAACCGGTTAATTTGCCTAGGTTAGAATTAGTCGGTGCGAATATGGGTGCACGATTATATCACAAAATAGTAAACACGCTTAAAGTGCAGTTTGACCAAGTGTTCTTTTGGACGGATTCCACTATTGTTTTGGGTTGGTTGCGAATGCCACCGCATCAACTTAAAACATTCGTTCAAAACAGGGTTGCGGAAATAAACGAAATCACGGGAAGTGCTCAATGGCTGCACGTAAGCGGCAAGGATAATCCGGCCGATTTATTGACGCGCGGTGTCGATCTCGGCGCACTTAAAACTACAGGTTTGTGGTGGCAGGGCCCGGCTTTCTTACATGAACCAGAATCGAATTGGTTACGTAATAGCACGATACACACATCACAGTCGTTACCCGCTGACTTACCTGAAATAAAAACAAAAACAAACACGGTTAGTCTGCCGTGCCAGGTGACCACGGATGCATTTGATTTCGAGAGATTCTCGACGTTTAACCGACTGCGGCGAACGGGAGCTTATGTTTTGCGATTTATTAATAACGCACGCACCAACATTAAGTCTGATCGCAAAACGGGTGCATTAACCGTAGACGAATTAAATGCATCAGTGTTACACTTGTCACGCCTGTCACAGTTACAGTCATTTCCACACGAATACACTAACCTATCAAACAATACGAACATGAAACACACACGTAACATTGCCAGACTGAACGTATTTTTTGACGCACAGCAAAATGTTATAAGAGTAGGGGGCAGGATTAGCAACTCAACTGAGTTCTCTTATGACAAAAAACACCCGATTTTGCTGTGCTCAAAACATAGGTTCACCTTGCTTCTGTTCCAGAGTGAACATAAACGTTTACTGCACGCTCCACCGCAGCTACTGCTGTCTGTCATCAAGGACAGCTGGTGGCCGCTCGGTGGCACGAACCTAGCCAAGAAAGTGGTACGTGAATGCATTCCATGCACGCGCATGAAAGGTGAAACGCTCACACCCATCATGGGTAACTTACCTGCTCAACGCTTAGACCCTGGGTTCCCTTTCATGTGCTGTGGAGTGGATTACATGGGACCAGTTTATGTGCTAAACCGCAAAGGTCGAGGTGCTAAACTAGAGAAATGCTATGTCTGTCTGATAGTGTGCTTCTCGACGCGCGCAGTCTATCTTGACTTGGTCACTAGTCTCACTACTGAGGGATACCTACTCGCGCTCAAACGTTTCATCTCTCGCCGCGGTAAACCGGCAGAGATTTTTTCCGATAACGGAAGGAATTTTGTAGGAGCAATGAAAGAGCTTTCCTTGTTTCTACAAAATAATTCTGATAGCTTAATAGAGGGTGCTTCGTCTGACAATATTAAGCTAAAATTTATCCCTGTGGCCTCTCCGACGCATGGTGGTTTGTGGGAAAGAGGAGTACGGTCATGTAAGCACCATCTCCGACGTGTAGTTGGTAACGCAAATCTGACTTACGAGGAGTTCAGCACGGTATTAGCACAAATAGAAGCCGTCCTGAACTCCCGCCCCATGCATCCTATGTCCACAGATCCAAACGACCTCGTTGCCCTTACCCCAGCTCATTTCCTCATTGGCCGGCCCATGACATCGCCGCCCTGCGAGGACCTGACTGCGGCAGCCACAGGCCGGCTCCCGCGCTACGAGAGGGTGGAGCAACTCCGGCAACACTTTTGGAAACGATGGTCAAAGGAATACATCTCCGAGCTTCAAACGAGGACCAAATGGCAAACACACAGCCAGGACATCACACTCAACTCCCTGGTCCTCATCAAAGAAGATAACCTACCACCCCTCAAATGGCGTTTGGGCAGGGTGGTAGCTTTGTTCCCAGGCAAAGACGGCGTCTCCCGGGTGGCCGACATCCGCACGGCGACCGGGCTGGTACGAAGGGCAAGCACCAAGATCTGCCCACTCCCACTACAACCCGGCACCGACACTGACGCTGCCACGACATCTGCGCCATCAAATTAACGGTGGTGCTTTCAAGGCCGCGGGCATGTTGGCGCACAGCGCCATCTTTTGACGACCGGCGGAACCGGAAGTTTCCGACATCGACCGCGCGGGGGCGCCACCAGCGCTCGGCTTTTCATCGGCCGCGATCGCAGCGCCGCGCTTCGGCTCCGAACGAATTTTAAAAATCACTGCAACAACGGAACTAACGGCCTAACGTTCTCTCTACATACATTTTGCACAATTATTTGTAACTTTTTTTTAAATTATAATTTTATATGGAAGAAACACGCATTTATTGAAGAGCACCACCTGATCATCTGCTGAGACGCACGCAACCCAGAAACACCTACAGTGAGTAGATAATGTTTGTAATGTAACTTGTTCTGTTGTAGCTAATCTGAAATCTTGAACATTTAAATTCGATTATTACACAAACTGATGAGTATTATTATCGTAGCAATGATTTAAAATCGTATCCTATAAGTTCTACTTGATAGTTTAATTAAGGTGAAATGTTCGAGTTAAGGGAATAAGTTATGGTATCTTCATCATATGGTAAAGGTTAACAAAATGAAAACATTGTTATTTAAATTCATTTATTTTCTAGAAATAAATTAGATATAAAAAAAAAAAGTGTATTAATCTTGCTTCGCCTTTCATTGCTATGTGGCAGTGAATACACCCATTGTAATGATGTCACAAGTTGAGGACAGGGGCCTCCTTTTGTGAAATTAGCAGTGCAGGTCGAGGACAGGGGCCTCTTTGTAATGCAATTTTCAGAGAAGTTGAGGACAGGGGCCTCCTTCTAATGCAATGTTCAGAGAAGTTGAGGACAGGGGCCTCCGTATGATGTAATGTTGAGACAAGTTGAGGACAGGGGCTTCCTTTTATGAAGTTGTGTAGTTAGTAAAGCGTGGTTTCGTGTTCAAGGGAAAAGTCAGAGATTGGCCGAGTGGCTGTTTATTGAGCAAAACCAGTTAATCTTAGAGCATGTCGAGCTCGACCTGCTGCAGAATGGCCGTGTCGGCGACGGCCAAAAATTTAAAATAAATAGTAATTTATTTGATTTTAAAACGAAGTTCAGTTAGTAACGCCATCTATTTTTCACTCCGTGAATCATGTGACAAGCGGACGGGGGCCAGCTAAGGTTATTTTTTAGATTGACAGTTGTGAAGATTTGAATCGGCTGGCCGCTGAAAGTTGTGTCTAATCGGTGTAGTTTTACCACCTGAATCACTATATTTTAGTATCAAATCATAATTCTAAAGTCTACTTTCCTGCATACGTAATCATAGCTAGTTAAAAAGTGTAAAAAGCAAGTGATTCGTTGAAATATGGAAGGCGAAGGTGACCCCGACGGCGATCGCAGTGAGTCCCCTATTTTAACACACTCAAAATCCGACATACACATTTCAAGCAAGAGAGCAAGCCGTGGTGGCCTAATGGTTCGACCTACCGCCTCTCGTGCAGAGGTTCGGAGGTTCGATTCCGGCTCGCACCTCTAAGTTTACTTATGTGCAAAATTCAATTTGAATTTACCACTGAGCTTTTCGGTGAAGGAAAACATCGTGAGGAAACCTGCACGCATCTGCGAAGTAATTCAAAGATTTGTGTGAAGTCCCCAAATCTGCACTGTGCCCGCGTGGGGACTATAGCCCAACCCTCTCGTGATGAGAGGAGGCCTGTGCCCAGCAGTGGGACGCTAATAGGCTGAAATTAGTAGTATGTACACATTATGTGGTTTTAAGAAAAAATATTATGCAGTGCCCAAGGTTTTTGTAAGTCGGGGAAGGGTCTACCTTCCACTTCCATTCCTCCCAGTGACATAAATCGGTAAGTATCTACAAAATAAACAATGCGAATTTTTCCCCATAAACAAGTCCTCGTTCCAGTTACTATTTTCACCTAAACATTTTCTGTCATGCGAACACATAAACCTGAGCATACGAAACTAATATTCCGGTGTTTATGGTGCCCCATGGGTTCTGAGCCGAGATCCCTGACATATTTCAAGATCCTCATAGTAACTACAACAGCCTATTTACGGCCCACTGCTGGGCACAGGCCTCTCATCACGAGAGGGTTTGGGCTATAGTCCCCACGCGCGGGCTTAGTGCGGATTGGGGACTTCACACACATCTTTGAATTACTTCGCAGATGCGTGCAAGGTGGAAACCTTGATGTTTTCCTTCACCGAAAAGCTCCTTAAGGGTGCTACAAAATCTGCACGATCTACGTCATTTTTCGAATCCCGGATTACACATTCGTCATGAGACGGTTCAACTGAGGCGCTGACTGAGTCTTCTTTGCTTATAACCCTTTCTCCTCTAATCTAAAGGCGAGCAAAGATGGTACTAAGAAATGGACTAGATTTTTATAGGTACAATTCGAAGATCTTGGTCTCCGCAGAGGTCAATGTTTTTTTACCTTAAAGTTAGTAAGTAAAGGCAATTAAGTATCTTAAACATTACTAAAACTCAGCTTTGCGAATATGACATAGGGTCTGGCGGCGCTGGGATCCTGTCCTATGACACGCATCGCGAATAACCGATGAGATGGTATCGCGGATTTTTGTTTATGCCGCGCTCGCGTGCCATATGAGTTTTTGCATGTCGGAAATTATTTTCGAGATATCTATGCGCGGGGACATGTTGTGAAGTTGATTCCATCGCAAACGAAGGTCGACAAGTCATGCCACAGTCATAATAGATGTCGAGCACTATTTTCAGTGGGCTCATAACATAAGCAATGATAGGCGAATATGTCTAGAAAGTTCTTGAATAGCAACTACTACTACTAGGTACTACTACTACTACTACTACTACTACTTACTACACCCTCTTTGCGTGCCACTGCTGGTCTCAGGCCTCCTCTCATCATGAGAGGGTTTGGGCTATAGTCCCCACAGGCCCAGTGCGGAGTGGAGACTTCACATACATCTTTGAATTATTTCGCAGGTTCGTGCATCTTGAATAGGTAGCAACTGCATGCCAAAAATCGTGAAGGCCATTGAAGATAGTGAGAAACGACGGAACGGGTCAAGCCTTATAGAAATTAAGCAGTACCTAAGTTTAGTAAACGACGTTTTATGGAAAACGTGATGACGATGACTATAGTCATCCGACCGTTTCGTCGCCTAAATAGTTTTTATTTGGTTTCATGGCGCATTAGTGTTAGCTGTAAGGTCATGTTAAACTTTTATAAATAAAGAAAGTAAATAAATAAATAGTACTTTAGCGTTAAAGTTTAGGAGGTGTTTTCTTCACTTTCTTTCATAATGTTAGATAGTATTACAGAAACAAGGAGTTCAGAATGTACTCTGAAACCTTAAATACTCATATCACAATCAGATATCGCGGAGAAAATGTTGTAAATGATTGAAGCTTTAACCGAAGCTTGCGTCACACGTATTTAATTTCGGCTATACCTAATTATGCTAAGCGCGTAAGGGAGGAATCGATGAAGTGATTCCCGTCCGGCTCACTGGAGGTTATTACCCCGTTCGCAACATGACGGGCGTGTTGCCAGATTGTAAACTCCATTTACCCCAGTCACGCCTTTTAACTGCGTATGAATATAAATCTATCTCAATAACGCTGCAAGGAACACGAAACTTAAGCAATATTAGCACGTAACCCTTCAAATTAAGCCACAATTCTTTGCTGCGATTTTCCGAAGCAATCTCCGAACATTACTCGTACGGGTCCATTAGATGTGTAATGGCAAATTCAATGGCTTTTTTTAAGGCAGTCTCGCTGAGGTGTTTTATTAGGTACTTAGGCTTTTACGTGTTACATTATGATTATACTTAAGCAAGTTTGAGAATTTCATAATTTTAGGTGAAAGACATCCACTGATTGATATAGGCCACCTTAATGTTAGCTAGACAGTGTGAGGCTACCTATACGACACTCATAAAATAATACTCTTTTTAATCTCTATAAAATAGGTACCTGCGCCAAAAATCTTAAATGTATAGACCTCCAAATGGCCTCCATAAATCGACCTTTGAACTTCAAATTTCCTTCAAAACGAAGGGATCGGAAATCTTTTAAAAAATGACACGAAGATATCGAAAACTCTCGGCAACTTTCCCCCATGACAGTAAATCTCGGACCACAAGATGGCGGCCGAATATCGAGTCGTTTTATTAAGATGGCGGCGGGTAAGGATTACAGCTGATAGGAACATATGGTTTAACAGGTTTGGTATAAAATCGAGTGAGATTTTATTTGCGGCTTATCTTTAAGGCCTTTAAAGCTCATTCTTACATACGTTTTGTTTTGAAGGATCCCTTAACACGACTGCGGAAGCATTGAAAACCGGAAAATTTTGCTTAGTTTGCACCTAACTATTGTTATGCAAAGCACAAACAAAACCGTCCTACGCTATGTAAGTAAATCATCTACGTACAATGAACAAAATGACAGACTAGTTATTCGTTCAATATAAGTTGAATAGCAGTATTGAGTTTTTGCTCTGGGTTTCTCTGTGTGATAGAATCAGAAATGAGGATATCCGCAGTAGAACTAGGATCACCCACATTGCCCGAAGAATTGCGAACCTTATGTGGCAGTGGCCGGGGCACATTTCTCGCAGGACTGATGGGCGGTGGGGCCAGAAAGTCCTGGAGTGGCGTCCGCGAACCGGTAGACGAGCTGTCGGTAGGCCTCCAACAAGATGGAGTGACGACCTTGTAAAGTTCGCGGGAACCCGGTGGATGCGAGTGGTACAGGACCGGTCTGAGTGGCGCGCCTTATGGGAGGCCTATGTCCAGCAGTGAACGTCTTTCGGCTGAAATGATGATGTGATGATTGAGTTTTTGAAATTAATATACTTTTCATCAAAACAGCCTTCTATTTAGGAATCGTTAGGGTGGGATCATTGAAGTAGAACCTATAACTGGAACTTGGAAAATTTTATTTCTTCGAAATTGACACTACTCGCTTTATACACTCAACAGCAAAGAATTCGTATCAATTTGTATGGAAAATGCTATACAAAGTGACCCGAGTTCATTGCTGTTGAGTGTAGTTGTCCACAATATTATACACACTTGTATTTTTAATGCGTTGTAATAAAGTACAAAAGTGTACACAAAGTAATAAACTCGATTGTACCTCCATCATACTTACATAGAGTATGGGCACACGGCGGACACGGCCTATAAAAGCAAGATTTCGAACACAATTCGAATGAAGTGTCAATGTTTGCGTGCGAGGACGTCTGTATACTTGTAAATGTGTGCGTACTACTACGCAGGCCAATGATCCACTCACCATCTCCGGATGAAACAAATGACGGTAATAGAGGCGAGTTGGGCGCGAATTGCGCGCCGGCTAGATTCAGGCGGGTGATTCCGTGGCCATTCTGTACGAAGTATTATTGAATATTCTGTGGTATGAGGGTACCGATTCACTCACGGATCAATCAGAAGAGGCAATGCGGGTTCCATGCCATTGATTTGGAATAGACGAGTCGTTGACATTTTCAATTATTTTATTTAATCGTATGGCTAAATCTAAATACGATACAGAGATTATAAATGTATTTCCAAGTCGATTATCCACTGTACAGCTTCGTCGTTGAGTGTGATCAGGTCTTCAGGGGGGCCACCGGTGTATCTGGTTAAAGGACAGTCCCGAATAATGTGGTCGATGGTCTGCGTATCGACATTTTCAATGAAACGAAACGATACGACAACGTTCCTTGGAGAATTAACATTCTAGTCGATTCACCGCTTGGAACTATGCATTTTTCCGGGATAAAAAGTAGTCTATACTTATTGTGTTCCACATCCGCGTCCAGTAGTTTTCGAGTTAAATCCGGACATACATACATACAGACAATTTTTTCTAAAAATCGTTATTTTGTGTATTGTTTATTAATAGTCCCCTCGACTTGATAGCTTCTTTCAAGTTTCAGACGCGACTTCTTCTACAGACTTATTATAGTATAGAATTGATATAGAATAGATGATAGACAAACAAGCATACAGGCCACCTGATGGTAAGCGGTCACTGTGGGTCATGAACAGCGAAATCCTATGATCCCTCATTAAGAAATCATAAGATCTCGAAGCGTTGCCTACCCTGAGGCCTAATATGGAATGCCTCTGTGCCAGAAATTTCACCGGCTGCCTTAACCCCTTACCGGAACACAACAAAAGTTTTTAAGGGTATACGAATTGTACACTTAAAATATAACCAAAATAGCATTACAGCCTTAAGTAGGTAGGTTAGGTACCTATACTTTATTCAAATTTCGTATCCCGGTAAAAAAGGGTCGGACTACGCGAACTAAGTTAGGTACCCACTTTTCTCGGCAGAAATGTACAGGTCATTAACCCCCAATCAAGCGTTACGTATAAGGTACCGTCGTCTACGTGAGGTCGTGGCAAAGGTCAATTTTCAGGATTATAAGAGCGTTATCACACTTGCGATTTGCGAGCGAGTTTTGTATGGCGGCGAACACGCCGCGAGTTCGCCGCGTACGAGTTTTGTATTGAAAAACGCTTTCAACTCGCTCGCAAATCGCAAGTGTGATAAGGCCCTAACATGGAAATAAAAGTGAAAATCCAGTTGCAAACGGCAATGGAATAAAGGGAATAAAGAAACCTTTTTAGTGTTTTTCACAAAGTTGCTTTTTAGGCCGTCTCATAAAGCTTGAGTTCCGTTGTCACAAAAAAATCTTACTTAATATTTCGTTCGTGCTTTAAGCTGTTTTGTTTTTGCAACTTCATTTTCTTTTACTTTCTTCAAGTTTCATTTTCTTTTTAGGGTTCCGATGTCCACAAGGAACCCTTATAGTTTCGCCATGTCCGTCCGTCCGTCTGTCCGCACTATAGCTCGGAGATTTGGCATGAATATACATATTAGTTACGCTGACAAAGTGGTACAATAAAATTTTGAAATATATACCTCCCTTACTCGTAAAGTGGGGATGTAATTTTTTTCTTGCATACCCCATATTGCGGCATATCGTTGAATAGGTGTAATATTGTGGGTTTGTTAAAACCATTTTTTGATTAAGTGATGCGTTTGTGAAACTAAGCTAAATGGTGGTATTTGGATGGCTGAAAAAAATCACGGTTGTGGCATATATAACGTAGTTGAAAGCAAAACTATCACAGCTAAGTAGGCTGTACAAATCTACGAGTCTTAGTCGACCAACTTATGAAATGATGAAAAACCCAATGATTTTTCTCGAGCGGCAGGGGCGTCGGGCGGGCACGTCATACCTACCACAGGCTAGCTAGATGCTAATCAGTCTTAGAAACGTGCTACTGTGGGCATCATCAACTTCGGAACCCTATACTTTGCGCGTGACCCGACACGCACTTGGCCGGTTTTTTTTTAACTAGGAAAAAGGCCCAGAAACCAAATTAACACGTCTTGAAGTCGTCTAAAATAGTTCTTACTAAACCATTTATTGAAGTTAATAAATAAAAATAATAGTGGCATTTTAAGTCAGATATATCCTCACCTCAAATTTGGCATATAAAATGCAGTTCAAACCGGTTTATTGGAGTTCTTGTAACCATCGATTGAACGGTTCTGAGGGCCCGCATATTTGACGGTACATCTACATAGGCTTCAGTTTTGCAATCCATGCTTACTACACACGACTGAACTTTGCTGACATTGCAATCTTGCACACTGGATTTTATTGGTAGAAATATATATTCTCCCTTTTCTATTTATATCAAAGTATCTTACAATTTATCCCGATATACCCTGACTACGTCGCGGGAAATTCTAGACTTACCTAAATAAACAATACGACTATTTATAATCTGTGAGAAGGGACTCTCATCGAAGTTTTAAATAAGGAAAGAGGCATTCCTAATCACGCTCACGCGTCACGGCGCGCTAAATTGAACTTTAAATCAAGGGATTAGGAATGTCTATTTCCCTATTTAAAACTTCGAATACAGCTCAAGAGGTCTTTTATCAACAACCCAAAAGCTGCGATATTTTTTCTAAACATCCCTTCAGGAAGGGACCCCAAAAACGCTCATGAAATTCATATTCCGAGGCCGTCCAATATCCTGGGGGCGATACTGTCCCACCAATAAATCAGGCGTATACTTAGAGAAATTATAAATCATGTTCATTGAGTCCGCATTCATCAAACTTAGTGTCTCGACTTTGCGATAGAACGTCTTAGAATGGAGGATTTTTCATGATTTTTGGAGGAAGTCGGGATAGAA
Organism: Aethes cnicana; assembly: GCA_963971205.1. Lineage (NCBI taxonomy): Eukaryota > Metazoa > Arthropoda > Insecta > Lepidoptera > Tortricidae > Aethes > Aethes cnicana. The sequence continues at coordinate 12,195,101 of OZ020288.1, forward strand.
CCTAACGAGTCAGCTGTTACAGCTTAGACACGACGAAGGGTCAAATCTGGGGAAAAAACCTTTCATTCTTATATTTTTTTGCGAAATTTACTGCTGACCTTTGCTGTGCCGATTCAGGAAAATGGGCCTGAATCTACCTCTGAATCTGGATTGTGTCAATGATGTGATGTTGTTTATGTGTTAATTAAATAAATATTAGACGTTAATATAGACTCCTGTAAACAGAGGACGTTTTAGTAGGTATACCTACCTACAATCTGGCGGACTTAATTCCTAAAGGCATTCTCTACTAGTCAACCATAACGACGTTTCACGAATGGCGTCCGCGTGGAAAGATATATCCAACAAGATAGACCTGAAGTACAATAGATGCGAGTGGCACAATATATATTGGTCTGAGCAGCGAGCGAACTTCGAGGAAAGCCTGTGTTCTGTGTCGTCTTTCGGTAAACATGATAGCGATGTTTTATAACTTTTTATTGAATGGTTTAAACGGTGTATAGTACGACACAACATAGAAGGCGCCCAGCGAAGCACTTAAGTCCGTTCCCTGACTCAGCATCGTCAAATTGCTCATGTAAGATCATACTTTTCTAAGAAATGTTAAAAGTTAAAAATATGAAAAAACATATGTTATATTTGATTATATCATCCTTACATTGACAGCTTTTGTTACACGTTTCACGAAACTTCGCTCGATACAATTTAATTCCAAACTAGCCTCTAACTCGGACCTTTAATCCAACTTTACTCCAGTTTACTATATCAAACAGTGTAAAACTAAATATAACAGAAAAATTACCTATATCTATCTATGTTTTTAGACGGTATTTTTATGGAAATTAAAATGTGTTAAATATGTACTAACTAAATCGCGCGTTCTGTGCGTACTTAGCTCTTTCTCTTTCACTCGTTGCACGAGTGACAGTGAACGGCCTTATCCCGTTGACGTCGAGTCCTGTTATTAACTTATTATCGCTTAATCCGCCTTCTAAGTTGTGTAGAGATCTTCTACTATCTGAAGTCCCGCGCCTTCACATTTCAAAACGCTTCAATGTATTAAAAAAACACCACCAACACTCTCAACACACGTGTGCGTGCTGAGACAGCCATCAACTTTGCGTAGAGAGTATTGGTGGTGCTTTTTAAATAATAATTAAAAAAAATAAGCGTTTTGAAATGTGAAGGCGCGGGATTTTAGATACTTAGTAGAAGATCTCTAAACCTGCACGAGTTATTACTTAGGAAAATCTAGGTCAATAGGAAGCATAATATGAGGGCCCTCAGACGCGACAGACGTTTGATCCAACCGGCCTATAAACCGACCGCACTAAAAAATCGCTGAGCCTGCTCCGGAAGGATTTATGGGCTCTCGACGATTATAGAGGTTTTATATTTTTTGTATGAAGCCATTGCTCTTGAATGGCAATGATTCAGCCCTCGGCTTATTGTTTCCGCGCACCTTTTAATTCATCATCGTAATGTCATGTCAGTCAGCCAAAATACATCCATTTTTGACCGCAGACGCAGCCATCAGGCATCACCCAAGGCATAAGTAATAGACGAGCCCTGCTGATGCCAGAAAGTTCGTCATTAGCCTGACCATTAATTCGGCTGACCCCGCCATTTTTAGGCTTACATATACCTAATATATATTCATCTGGCAACAATAAACTAAAAAAGTAAGCATAACCCACCCAATTTTATTGTGAGTCTTGTTTACGGCAAGGTATAAAATTTTACAACTAACATAAGTCGGCTTAGGTTTATATTAAAGAGGGTTTATCCCGAAAGTTGGCAACTTCGCATATAGCTGTCAAAAATGTTTCGCTGTTTTTATTAATTTCTCAATATTACTCAATTAAAAAAGAAGTTATCATTCTATGGTTGAATGACGCGCCTCGTTTTATATTTGTTGGTTAGGCGTTCGAATGACAAGATTACATTAAAATGCATGGAAAATGCGTTGGAAAGTTTTCAAAAGATAGTTCTTCCCTAATCCTAAAATTTTCGTGTTCCTATTATAATTGTTGCAATCCATACTTAATGTTTTATTCAACCCAACCATAGCGCTATAATTCATGTTTTCATTCAGTAATATTCATAAAATAATGGAAACAGCGAAATATTTGACAGCTATTTGCGACGTTGCCAACTTTCGGAGTGAACCCTCCTAACAACTCACACTCGCACACAGACTCACTTGACATGTCATTTACTAATGTTGACATTGCAATTTGGTGTTGCTAGGTATATAAATCGCAGAAATAGCGCCCTCATTGACGGGCCTGCTGACTTACTGGTCGGGCTTTAATTAGTACTGCCAATATTATAAATTGCTGCCAACGCCTTCGGTGCAGTAGCTCACAGCTACTACTTATTTCCTTCTCCATTTGTATGAATAAACAAAGGAATAAACATGAAGTCCTCGGTTAGAATCTCTCGCGTAAAGTTATATGGTTCATACTCGTAATACAACATGCACCATGCACTTTTTCAAACCCCTTTTATATCGCAGTAAAATGTTTATGTGGACGATTTGAACCCCCTCGCTATAAGCTGTAACGCGATTTGAAATAACCCGCACCAGAAACTACATTGTTGACGATTGAATCTACCCTAATGGGATATCATTGTATGCGTTTAAAGAAAATTGTATAGAACTATAAAATGAGAATAACTTTACATTGTCTCGAACTTTCGCGATACACACTCATATTATAAACACACTATCAACGAGTCCTCTCGTGACCACGGCCGTTGCATCGCGGCCGAAACGTCGAGGTAAAATATAAATAGTTTTTACGCGATTAAGTCCCGTTGATAGTGTGTTTAATATGAGAATAACTTTATTCTACTACTACTATTCTACTACTATTCTCTGCGTGATAGAATCAGAAATGAGGATATCCGCAGTAGAACTGGGGTCACCAACATAGCCCGAAGAATTGCGAACCTTAAGTGGCAGTGGGCGGGGCACATTGCTCGCAGGACTGATGGCCGATGGGGCAAGAAAGTCCTGGAGTGGCGTCCGCGAACCGGTAGACGAGCTGTCGGTAGGCCTCCAACAAGATGGAGTGACGACCTTGTAAAGGTCGCGGGAACGCGGTGGATGCGAGTGGCACAGGACCGGTCTGAGTGGCGCGCCTTGGGCGAGCCGGTCCTGTACCTATGTTCAGCAGTGGACGTCTATCGGCTGAAATGATGATGATGATGATGACTACTACTACTTCTACAGCCTATTTGCGTCCCACTGCTGGGCACAGGCCTCCTCTCAACACGTGAGGGCTTGGGCTATAGTCCCCACGGGGGCCCAGTACGGATTGGGCACTTTATTCTGCTAAGAAAATATTGCAAAACGTACGTAAGAGGCAGTGGGAGAGGCACATTCCCCGCAGGACTGATGGCCGATGGGGCCAGAAAGTTCTCGAGTGGCGTCCGCGTGCCGGGAGACGAGCTGTCGGTAGGCCTCCAACAAGATGGAGTGACGACCTCGTGAAGGTCGCAGGATTACTGTGGATGCGAGTGGCGCGCCTGGGGGAGGCCTATGTCCAGTGCCTACATCTTTCGGTTGAAATAAAGAGATCACCACCAAATTATAACTACGAGTATAAGCATGTGATTAAGAAGTAAGACATGTCTGCCCAGCATCAGCCGGAGGTAATGAGGGTCACCGTGAACAAATTCGAAGCTAGATAGAGGCGCTTGAGGTGCAGTTTTGCCAGTTTAGTACATTACACGATTGTATACAGTAGGTCACAACCTTGTTTTCTTAGACCATGGATTTTAAGGGTAGTTTGATTCAAATCATCCGTTAACTAAGTACTACTACTACTACTACAGCCTATTTGCGTCCCACTGCTGGGCACAGGCCTCTTCTCATCACGAGAGGGTTTGGGCTATAGTCCCCACGCGGGCCCAGTGCGGATTGGGGACTTCACACACATCTTTGAATCACTTCGCAGATGCGTGCAGGTTTCCTCACGATGTTTTCCTTCACCGAAAAGCTCATGGTAAATTCAAATTGAATTTCGCACGTAAGTAAACTTAGAGGTGCGAGCCGGAATCGAACCCCCGACCCTCGGCATGAGAGCCGGTAGGCCGAACCACTAGGCCACCACGGGCTTTTCCTAACTAAGTAACTAAGTAGCGCTCGTTAAATATTTTAGTCAAAGTCAAAATAAGCCCTTTATCTAATCCAAGTCCCGCAAACGGGCACAGCACAGGGCCTATATTCGAAGTGTTAAATAGGGATCTTGCTGTTCCCTATAGTATCGCTCACGCGTCGCGTAAACTTTAAGCAGCTAGATTTAAAGTTCAACTTGACACGTGAGCGATCCTATAGGGAACAGCGAGATCCCTATTCAAGACTTCGAATATAGGTCCAGGCCACCGTAACCTACAGGTATAGTGGTTACGAAGCGAAGTAAATTGGTGTACTCGGTAATTAAACTTCATTGCGTCGACTCGTGCGCCAGTTTGCAGCGCGAGTCACGATTTACATTCGTCCGTGATCACATCCCGGCGCGGCTCGGGGGAAATGAAACTTTGGGAAGTTGTTTGTAGCGATTTGTAATCGACTTAGGCCCGGTTCCTATATCCACGTAACGCCTCGTTTTGCCTACGTACGGTTAAAATTTGACAGATTATCTATGGAACAAATGTCAAAAATCAACCGTCCGTAGGCAAAACGAGGCGTTTCGTGGATATAGGAACCGGGCCTTGTACAACTTTGTCGATGCTACCTGTGGTGCTGCGTACACAGGCAGAAAGGATTTCTTGAAACCTATCTAATATATAAAATTCTCGTGTCACAGTGTTTGTATGAAATTTGGAGTGTATGCTCAGTAGGTCTGAGAATAGGACGTAACCATACCCAAAAAAAAATTCTAATGGGGTACGAAGTCCGCGGGGTCAGCTAGTATATCTATACTATAATAAAAGAGCAGAACACGGCGTGTCTGTACAAAGAAAGAAAAGTTCAAAAAAAGGAACGGGGGTTCTAAAGATGTATGGTAGACCACGAAACAGCGATTTTTAGAAATCTTTTCTGTCTGTCTGTTTGTTAGAGTTAATCTACGAAACTACTGAACCGATTCGAATGCAGTTTTCAATGGTAGATCGAGCATCATTTGGAGCAACATATAAGCTATGTTTGATTAAAATCGGATGTCGGAAACAAGTTATCGGCAATTTTATATTACACGCGTACGAAGTCGCGGGCAGAAGCTAGTTAAGCATATTTTTTTTATATCAAAGCAAAGTTATTGACTTCAAGAAAACGGTTTCCTCCCTATAGACGTTATAGAAAAAAAAAACTAGAAGTTATTTTTATGTACCAAGTCAATAATAAAATTGTTAAACCCAAGCAGATGGCACGATTTGGCAGTGACATGCATGCAGGCCCTGCAAGTAGGGTCGTCTGTAGGGCCCTTTAGCACCACACCCTACTATCTAACTAAATTATTGTAGTGGTTAACAAATCATACAATACTTGTTTAGAAATTACAACAGGTCGGCGGTTCCCATTTTGCTTGTTCCATGTAACTCCTTGAATATTTTATTTCGCAATTCTCGGTACAAAATGCAATAAACTTTCAGAACGCGGACGTCTGGTTTAATAAAATTTGGCCACGATGCACGGCGTCAGTGTTTGTTGGTAATACTCGTTCCGTCGCGGCCTTCCCTATTTATATTACTAGTAATATTTTACCGGACAATATTCGTCTTGAGCAGGCAAACAACACGTGTTATCCCGCGTAAATATCTAATTCTGTTATTTCTCGCTCTTGTCTACATTTATCCACACTTTTATTACTTTCCATTTAATATAAATATATATTTAACTATAGTTACATTTACAACTGAAAAAATGAAACCAATTGAAAAAATGGCTCCTAAGAAATAACTCCTATAATTATGAGGAATTTTTCGATTTGCCTACTATGTAATTATTTGTATTGTAAATTGTATTAAACAATCAATAGTAATTATTGTTATTTGTCCTCGCGCTTTAGGTATCACTTTATTTAAATTATATACTTTGTAATAAGGTTGTGATATCCTATGATTTGTAACATTTGTTACCAATAAAAATTTACTTTACTTTACAACTTTCACCTTTTCCCTTGTCCCCTTTTATGATTTTACCTTCCTACTTCTGTTCCCAGCGTAAGCACACATGCTTTCGGGTGAACACTAGGGCTGTGGCTCCTGCTGCGGCACATGCTGAGCCGAGTCCTCTTGTGACTGGCACTACAGCGTAGCGCAGCGTTTTTCATGCCATTTTAATACATTTTATTTATATAATTCTCTTATTTTCTTTTTCTTTATTATTTGGAATGTGTCTTCTGTGTTTTAAAACTCTGTTACAGCACGACACAACTTAGAAGGCGCGTGACGAAGCACTTAAGCCGTTCATGCAGAGACCATTTTTGCTTAATCCACGCGCCTTCTAAATTGTGTAAACGTTGTAGTGTGTATTTTTTTCATGTCAAAATTAATATTCTGAGTTTTAAAATCGTAATACCATAGGAACATTAAAAGTAGCCTATGTTTTATCCCCGTGTATAGTATATCCATGCCAAATTTCATCTAAATCCGTTCATTAGTTAGTGCGGGATTCGGGTTATGGCCATAATTAAAACAAACGAATAATGATAAAAATAACTATATTATTGAATCGACTTACAATTAATTTAACACTGAAATAATGCATACGGCACAAATTGACATGTTGGGGCGATTTCTTATGAAGATTCATTATTACTATTTAAGCTCTGATCAAGTTAACTAAAATACTACGAAGTCAAAGTAGTATTTGTATTTTCACAGCGCTCGTAATTAAAATAAATGTTATTTACACCTTAAGAGTAATAGTACAAAAATACGTCGAACTATAGCAAGACACAACTTTTAAGGTGCGCGGATTAAGCGATAATAGACACTGCGTCAACGGCTCAAGTGCTTCGCCGCCCGCCTTCTCAGTTGTGTAGTACAACAATTTATCAGATATTAATACTAGCCTAGTAACAAAGTCTTAGTTCATAAAAATCAGGAAGATAGTATTGTCAAAATATCAATGCATCGCTGTCAAACTAGGGCGATTAGAAAAAAATGCACGGAGTGACCAGCACCGCAATCCATCGATGTAAATGTCGGTGGATGCGAGCGGCACAGGACCGGTCGGAGTAGCGAGCCTTGGGGGAGGCCTATGTTCAGCAGTGGACGTATATGGTGATGTGCCCACTGTTGGGCTAAGGCTCCCGGCTGGGCCCGGGGCGCGGCGATCACCGCCGGTTGACGGTGCGTTGCACGGCCGACATGCCGTCCACGAATCTCGTCCGGAAGAGGACGTTGGCATTGTTAAACATGCCGTCTTTCAGCGACACTATTATGAACTGAAACAATAGTTATTTGTTATGCAAGGCTGCAAAGTTGTTGTTTGCTGTGAGTGCGTGATTGAGACCCGAGTGAACGAAGGATTCTAGGGTCAAATATAGAATCCTGAGTGTAACGAGGGTTTCAAGGCACGAGACAGCAAACGACTTTGCTGCTGAGCGCAACACAAAATTTTTCACCTCACGCGCGATTTTTCGGGAAGAAGACTTAGTTCGGCGTCACGTACAGTTTGTGCTAACTCTGGAGGAGTTAAATTCGTATCTTCATCGCTAGAATCGCTCATATTTTCTTCATTACTTCGTATAGGTATTGTAAATTACAAAACCAGCAATCTAAAACTTCTTTTTAATTTTTTTATATGTTTTTTTTTCCGGAGGTTGCGTTCCAAATCACTCCTACTCGTACTTCAAGGTTCAATTATTCATTGAATACAGTTAAAATATACACATATTTAAGTATTTTTGTGATAAAACATAGTGAAATAATGAAATACATCTGAAACGGTGTATTATTAATATAATTTTATTAATGATGATATTAAGTAAATTGAACCTTTATTTTAATAAAACTCTCACGACGAATTGCGTTTCAGAACGTATCGTTGTTTTTTTATTGTGACAGTGGCGTCATGCGTCGTTCGAATTTCAAAAACACTTTCCACGCTAGCGGATAAAAACAACTTTTGCGCTCGGATATCGAGCTGCAAAACGACCACTTTCTAGCCAGTGAGGTGAAAAAATATTGGCATTTTAGTATAGAACTCTACGTTTCACTACGAAGCGTAGTACATAGCAAAATGAGAGAGAAATCGCTACGATCGACTAGGAAACGTAGCGTAGCGGGGAAATCGCTACGAATCGTAGCGATAGCATAACGTTAGAAAAAATGCTACGATCGGCTACGAGCTGTAGCGTATAGACGCGGTAACAAAAGTGTCTTATTTCAAAGAAAGGTCGAGTGCTTATGAAGATCTCGACTATATGAAGCGACAAATCGATGAAGGTGTGTTTTGATTGCTGCTTTTTCAGTCGAGATGTTGACTCTCGAATTCGATCTCTCACGTAGTAGTATCTTCTTCTTCTGTGTAAGCCTGTGTCCTACAGTTTATGACGACAACTTTTTTTCCCTTAGTCTATCAGGAAGATTATTGAAAAGTATTGGACACGTATTTTTTCTTATTCCACGTAATCAAACTTATACGGAGATATATTGAGTTGAAATGTCGCGTGACGTCACGGTTAGGTACGATTTATACCTAACGGTGACGTAGTTAGCCCCCACTCTCCAACTTTAATGCGTTATTTTATGCTGTTTTTTTTATATGTTTTAGAGCATTAAAGATCGGATAAATCTCTTTTTCACCCCTCCTATTCGAAAAGAAGTGTTTTGTTGCCCGTTTAGAGGGAGCAAAATGCGATTTTGCTCCCTCTTCGCTTTTTTTTTAATTTTTTTCATTTCTGCCCCGCTAACAGGGAGCAAAATACGTTTTAGCAGTGCGTTCACGGAGCTTCGGAGACTGTAAAAAGTTGTATTCAAAAGTCGTATCTTTTTCGTATTTAGAATTTTATATATCGGCGTTTTACATAAATACTTTAATGCACATACTAAAAATCCATAAATTCATAAATATATACTTACTTTTGATAAATTATTTTCTATTATCTTTTATTTTCAATTTGGCTGAATGGTGCAGGCCAATGCCGTAGCATTCCTCGCAAACTCGTCGTGTGATCGAATTAAAAAAAAACTCGAACCCGCGAATTTCGTGAGCGCTCATTTCCTTGCCGTATTATTTTACACTTAATTTCCAAAATAAAACGTACTTTATGTAGTGTTATGAATTATTTCGTAGAGAATGAATGAAATCAAAAAGTGATTTAGGTGATGCAATGTATTGGGATCAACACCTCTGAGAATTCCAAAGGAATATTATGTAAGTACGTAATGTGAATTGCACTGCCCTTTTTTCATTTTATCGCAAATGTATTAAAAAACTTTGTTTGATACATGAGCGAAATTGTAATAAAATGTATTTTTTTTCACATTTGTTAAAATTTACCTATTATTATGAACGCAACGCATGCGAGCATGACAGAATATAAATACAATGAAGTAGTTAGAGATTCTTAAATATGGAAGCCATTTTCGCCTTCTGCCTATGAATTTATGATAGGAGCGCGAAACACACGTTCTTTTTAACCTTGTTTGTTTCTAAATGTATTATTTTTTTGTTTTACTTCATTTAATGACAATGATGAACGAATGATCTTATGATTTTCTCATAGGAGGGGTGAAAAGCAGAGTGTACAACACGGTAGCAAACTTATTTATGCCTTGGGTGACAAAGCTTGAATCCTTCGCTAGCTCAAGATTCCACGCTAGAATCCCTCGCTCCGCTCGGGATTCTATTCTGGAATCTTTCGCGTCGCTCTGGATTCAATCCGTCACCCGCGGTAAAATATACCATTTTGCTCCCTAGTCATACAATCTACTATTATGCACCTTCTTCTCATAGCGATAGAAATGGTTTTAAAAATACGTTCGTTCTTACCCCCGAAGGTCATTTTTTTACTATGGCCAAAAAAAAGTTAGTCTTGTTTTTACAAGCTTTAAAAACAGAAACTGTTGAGTTTACAAGAATACACTAAATTTACATGTATGTGTTTTAACTTAGTCATTCTTTGTTAATTTGATAAAACAAAAAATACGCGTCTAATATTTTTTGTATTACCTGACTGACGGACTAATTAGAATTTCGATTTCTTCACCCTGTCGTCATCCCTATTAATTATGATCTTTATGTTATTGCAGTGGAGTTGAAATTGAAGTAGTGCAACATCATGTGTAGATGCGATTCTTTATATTGATCAATTTTACAGGTATGTGTCAGCTGAAGAGAATCTCAAAAAAGCCCAAGAAAAGGTCACAGAAGTGCAAGACGAAATTCAGGCCAAGCGCGACGAGATAAAGAGCAACGAGCAAACATCTAAAACTTTGGAAAAAGAAGTTGAAGAGCTTAACAGAAAACTGGATGACGTTGTCACATCGTACCTGCGAGTGCGTGAAGTGCTCCTTGAGCATGTGCCCTATGTTCTGCGTGTGCGACAGGTCGAGCGCGGCGTCCACCTCGTCCAGGATGTAGAGCGGCGCGGGCTTGAACAGCAGCATGGCGAGCACGAGCGAGAGCGCCACGAGCGAGCGCTGGCCCCCCGACAGCTCGCCCAGAGACTCCTTCCACGTGTTGTTGAAGCCCACTTTAACCTGGGGACAGTTTAACGGGTTATAATAGTACGATACGACTTAGAAACCGGGCGGCGGTGCACTTAAGAGGGTTTATCACTAAAGTTGGCAACGTCGCATATAGCTGTCAAATGTTTCGCTGCTTTCATTAATTTCTGAATATTACTGAATGAAAACATGAATTATCACTCTATTTTCATTAATTTATGAATATAGTAATATTCATAAATTGAAAATCTTTTGAAAACTTTCCATCGCATTTTAATGTAATTTTATAATTTGAATGCCCAACCAACAAATATAAAACGAGACGCATCATTCAACCATAGAATGATAACTTCTTATTTAATTCAGTAATATTGAGAAATGAATAAAAACAGCGAAACATTTGACAGCTATATGCGACGTTGCCAACTTTCGTATAAATAAACCCTCTTAAGTCGATGACGCAGAAACTTATTGCTTAATCCACGAGCCTTCTAAGTTGTATAAACTTGTGATGCCGTTTGTCTCCGTACCATGACGTCAGAGAGACCAAGATGTCGCCGTAGAAGCGACTATAGGTAAAAAACTTAAGTAATTCACCTGTTGTATGTAGTTGTGTTCCAAAATGATATGAAATTCAAAATTCAATCATTTATTCAGCAAATTGGCCACATAGGGGCACTTTTACACGTCAGAAAAGAATTTACTAGCGCTTCCTAGACCCATTGCTTGAGAAGAAGCGCCGCAACAAACTCAAGCAGAAGGCCTTTTTTCAAAATTTACACATAGTTATAACATTTACATTACATGTATAAAATATACATATAGGTACGTACTACAATTACATTGAAGGGATGTATAGTCCCTAACTTAAACTTAAATCTAAGATCTTAGAGATGTATAGTCTCCAAGGGTCCAGAAAAAAAATATTATGGAGATGGCCTCCATTGTCAAATAAATATAAATTCCATAGATGTCGACAGTCTCAAAATGTCAATAAATAATGAAATACATCATGTATAAAAGAGTTCATTAATACATGTCAATAAGAACATGATGAGGTCTTTCGCTTAAAATGTTTGACTTAGTAATATATTTAAAGCTAATGATTATTTTTAAAATTGGAGGAAAATTCAAATATGGAACGTCAACTTTCGTATACAGACAGGTTACTACTACATATACGAGGTCATTTAGCTATGTTTTTTACCTGTAATAAGTTTACTATTATTATTATATTTACAAGACGACTGCCTGGGTGCAGTAGTTTAGTATAGCCACATGACCACCGCAAGTCATAACGATCTTGACATCCCAGTGACGGCGGACAGTGGTCAAACGATCTAAGAACCCGCGCACAGCATCTACAGTTCCAGAGCCCTTTATAATGTAAAGATATTCAACACAAATATTTATGCAATCAATCAATCAATGTATTTATTTGCATAAACACAGTTACATTAAGATGGAATCAATATGAAAATAAATAGTTCTGTGTTTAGTCTGCAAGCAGGCGTACAAATATTAAGTTGCTTAAGTGCAATAATAATAATATAATAATAATAATAAAATCATTCATTTCACCCAACTAGAGGCATATTTTGTTAGTAAACATTACAGTTCTAAACTATCCTAGTGGTAGTGGCTAATCCTACGAGAACATAAAAGAAAAACAAAAAAACTTATAACGTATAGTAATTATGTATTATGTACATTTATGTATGTAAATGTAGTGTCAATTTATTCTTATTTCTTACAGTTTATTGCACCTACTCATATACCTCTATGTTGGGCATCATGGACGCCTGGTAGAGAATACCCTAAGGGCTCTCACCCACGACAACTTTTTGTAGCGATGCTGCCACGCTACTCATATCGCTATCCTTTTCACTCTTTGATATAAAAAAGGCGAGAGCTCTTAGGCATAGAGTCCGCCAAATGTATTATTTTTTTATTATGCAATAAAGTTTGTGTATTTATAATATATGACATATGGTAGTAATTACGAGCACCGCCTACCAATTTCTCCCTTTTACTTAATATCCACTACCCAAAGGTTGTCTGGGAGAGATCGCTCTATTAGCGATAAGACCGCCTGCTATATACCTAACAACATGTTTTCCTGATCTTTTTGTTCTGTCCTTTTTTTCTCTATTGTGTGGTGTTCAATAAAGACTATATGTATTGTATTGTATAAATAAATAAATACAATACAATAGCCGAAACATTATACACTGTTTAATTAGGTCCGCTTGCGAAAATTTCTCTTGGGTAATCGACATTCTTCTCTCATCTTAGATAACTGTGCATCTGTCTTCGCCTCTGGATCGGAGTATCAAGACTCGTAGAGCTAAATAGAGTACCTTCTAGCCCTTACCTCCAATCCTTCCAGCACGGAGCGGCCCTCGGGCGGCAGCAGCCTCGCCTGCGCGCCGGGCAGCAGCGTGCTGAAGATGGACCCAAAGTCGCGATTCACCTGGACAAACAGATTTTATGTCACCCTTGGCAGTAAAGTGGGATTTTCTACGTTAGCCCGCGGTCTCCCCTTCGTTTCGAGCCACAAAAACCTGCCATCAGGGGCATTAACGAATTCACCGCCCTTTTTTTACGTGTGGAAATCCTCATGTATACCACCCTGTTCTGTGGGGAGCAGGGTGGTTAAGTCGGACTTCTACCGGCTAAAACCCCACGTGGTACTCGAAACGCCTTCGTGCCGGGGTTGCGGGTACGCATGGCATTCTTCCGCTTGCCCGGCGGCGCTGGCCGAAGCCCCTTCGATGGAGGGGGGGCACCAAAGTGCCTCCACTTTACAGGCCTTAATCGAGAATTCACCGGCCTAGGGCTGTTATATTGTACACGCGTTAACGGCTCCGTAAAGTCACTGGTTAGGTATGTTTCATCCAGAAACAAATCCTTCACGCTTAAACCGTTGGACCGATTTAGATAAAATTTGGCATGGAGATAGTTGGCAGCCCCAGGTGTAACGTAAACGTTACTGCTTTCGCTGAATGTGCACTTTTATCATACTATTAACTATTTACAAACTAAAATATATTTTAAAGCTAATAAAACTACAAAAACTATCTACAATAACTTAATTCAAATCTAAAAGCCTGTCTGTTTGCGTTCCAATTCGACTGTAAAAGGGTTTCTGCTAAGTGATTTCCACCAGGCGTCTTCTTTAATTAGGACAATTAGCAAGTCATGCGAGAAACGTCACGCACCCCTCTCGCCGCTCACATTCGTAAGGAGCAACTGAACTGAACGGACACCTTTTTATCTAAATTCCTAAGTGCTCGTTCACGGCTCACACTATCTTCTTTACTAACAGTGGGAACAAAGAACCCAACCTGAGATCTACCTACCTGCATTTATTTTGATAACGTTTTGGCAAATTCCCTAAATTTAAAATTGATCTTTTTTGTACTTTAATTAAATTTGTAATATAATTAGTTGTTTACTTCCCTACCCAGTCTGAACCGTTACACAGGGAAGGACATGGAGATCTTTTTTATCGCTAGTAAATAAACAAATCTGCCGGGTCTTTAGCAACAACAAATTGTAGAGTTTGGTGCACAAACCATGTTAATAGATAAGTAGACTTAACAAATGCTCGTACTTCGAGTGCCTTAAAGAATCAAACTTTGATCTAAGCTCCGCTCTGATGTTTTGTCACAAATAAAATAGATTACTGGTTGGCCCCTTTCGTCCAACGCAGCAGTACTATTTACTATCACAATTGATCTCTTGACGTTTCATCATCATCATCATCATCATCATCATCATCATCATCATCATCATCATCATCATCATCATCATCATCATCATCATCATCATTCAGCCGATAGACGTCCACTGCTGGACATAGGCCTCCCCCAAGGCGCGCCACTCAGACCGGTCCTGTGCCACTCGCATCCACCGCGTTCCCGCGACCTTTACAAGGTCGTCACTCCATCTTGTTGGAGGCCTACCGACAGCTCGTCTCCCGGCACGCGGACGCCACTCCAGGACTTTCTTGCCTCATCGGCCATCAGCATTCACGTTTAGAAGCATCTTGACGTTTAGAAGGTGTTAAAGAAAATACGCTAAGTTTTCATACTATTGAAGGCGCTTGCTTCTTCTATTTCAATAATCCATACTAATATTGTAAATGTGAAAGTGTGTTTATTTGTTTTTCCTTCCTTCACGTCGCAACGAATGGACCGATTTGGATGAAATTTGGTATAGTTAGAGACGGGAACGGGTTTTCCACGGGTCAAACCAATTATTCAACACTTCTATAACTATCTATAATGTATAGTATCATCGGGTACGCAAATTCAAAGTCAACGCGGGACGTCGCGGGCAAACAGCTCAAGGGCGGATCCATCTTTCGACTCAAGGGGGGTCACGTCATACAACACCCCCCCCCCCCCTTTTCGCGTCAGGGGTTAAGGCATTCACTGCCACTACTGTTTTACGAACTTTCGCCAGGTGCCACATCTGTCATTAAGGGAACATTGCAACGCACATGTGCGTTCAAGGCACTGCGGGAAAGTCAGCAAAACATACAAACACATATGCGTCGGTGGCAGTGAATGCGTTAAAAATACATAATAGTAGGCCTAGTCCTGCCGAGGGGGCGGGTCATGACCCCTATGACCCCCCCCTGGATCCACCCTTGAAACGGCTAGTATTTCTATAGACACCAAAGGGTTCTGACCTGCGAGCAGGCGGTGACGAGCGTCTGTTTTTTCTTCTCGTCCAATTCGGCCATCACTTGCACCAGCTTCGCTCTATCCGCCTCCACGATCTGTTTCTTCTGCAGCACGTCTTGGTACTGGGGATGAAGAGTGAGTTAGTACGAGTCGATATATACACACTTTTGCACCTTACCACGTTGTAATAAGGTCCAAAAGTGTACACATATTAATGAACTCGACTGTACATTGTGTATTATGAAATGAAAATGAGCAAATAGGCCACATCTGGGCACTTTTACACGTCACTTTTAAATGAATTTCACTGAAATGAATTTATTAAGGGCGGTAAACGAGGAACTGCAATCGAGAGAGCCCGAACCTAATTCAATAATTCCTATTGTTTGTAAGTAAGTTATCACCATCTAAATACTTTTTGACGTGATAACGTCTTATGAATGGACAAGAATACGCAAAGCTCGACTCAGATGGCGCTGCAAACGCTTGACCCAAACCAAAGCCCAAACACTGCAGCTGTCAAATTTTTGACGGGTTTTTTGTTGAAAATTTAAAGTAGTTTTGTTAAAAATTGTTAAATATTGACCGCAATTTTAATTTTGGTTCAGTTATTTGTGATGAAAATGAACACATCCCAATGCAATTATACCTGTCCCAGATACATACAAAGTCTTTCGGAAATACGTGTCGTCCGTTCTCATTGCATCCTGGAACTGCACAGCGCGGTATTTTTTTTATAATTTTAGTAAAACCAATAACAACAAATATTTCTCTATGTAATTGACAGATGGTTTGGGTCAAGCGATTGCAACGCTCCTAGTGGCCAAATTATGCAGATTTCTTGTCCATTGATGCGCCCGCCAAAAAACATGACGCAATGTATGTCCTACGTTTACGGGACATATTCATTAATGCTTTCTTCCCGACTTTATAGACAACCGATTTTTTAGGGTTCCGAAGTCCACAAGGAACGCTTATTTAAAGTTACATTCTCAAACTTTAGACATCGGTCGATCAAGTGCATTTTTGAATAAAAAAATATACACTTAAGGGCTGTGGGCTCATAAGAAATATCGAAAGCCCGTGGTCATAATATGGGCATTAGAGACCGCTTTGCCGCACCGATGGCATTTGGTGGTGATTATCTTAATAACGAACAGAGATAGAACCCATGTTATTTCGGTAAACTTGTAGAGTAAGTCATGAAATTTAATAAACCATGATAAATAGGTTCACCATCATCATCATTTCAGCCGAAAGACGTCCACTGCTGGACATAGGCCTCCCCCAAGGCTCGCCACTCAGACCGGTCCTGTGCTACTTGCTTCCACCGGTTTCCCGCGACCTTCACGAGGTCGTCGCTCCATCTTGTTGGAGGCCTACCGACAGTTCGTCTCCCGGTTCGCGGGCGCCACTCGAGAACTTTCCGGCCCCATCGGCCGTCAGTCCTGCGAGCAATGTGCCCCTGCCATAAAAAGGTTACCTTGCCCCAATGTGCTAGTTTAACATATTGTATAATATGCATACATAGTATCAGCGGGTACTCAAATCTCTCCTTGAGCTGGCTCAGCCTGGAGCCGGCCACGTGGGCTGTCGCCGTGGAGGTGACATAGTTACCTGTTCCTCCTCCTTGCCCAGCAGCGTGTGAGCCCTGGCGTTCAGTCCCCTGGCCAGCTTGTCCTTCCTCTCCTTGAGCTGGCTGAGCCTGGAGCCGGCCACGTGGGCTGTCGCCGTGGAGGTGACATAGTTACCTGTTCCTCCTCCTTGCCCAGCAGCGTGTGAGCCCTGGCGTTCAGTCCCCTGGCCAGCTTGTCCTTCCTCTCCTTGAGCTGGCTGAGCCTGGAGCCGGCCACGTGGGCTGTCGCCGTGGAGGTGACATAGTTACCTGTTCCTCCTCCTTGCCCAGCAGCGTGTGAGCCCTGGCGTTCAGTCCCCTGGCCAGCTTGTCCTTCCTCTCCTTGAGCTGGCTGAGCCTGGAGCCGGCCACGTGGGCTGTCGCCGTGGAGGTGACATAGTTACCTGTTCCTCCTCCTTGCCCAGCAGCGTGTGAGCCCTGGCGTTCAGTCCCCTGGCCAGCTTGTCCTTCCTCTCCTTGAGCTGGCTGAGCCTGGAGCCGGCCACGTGGGCTGTCGCCGTGGAGGTGACATAGTTACCTGTTCCTCCTCCTTGCCCAGCAGCGTGTGAGCCCTGGCGTTCAGTCCCCTGGCCAGCTTGTCCTTCCTCTCCTTGAGCTGGCTGAGCCTGGAGCCGGCCACGTGGGCTGTCGCCGTGGAGGTGACATAGTTACCTGTTCCTCCTCCTTGCCCAGCAGCGTGTGAGCCCTGGCGTTCAGTCCCCTGGCCAGCTTGTCCTTCCTCTCCTTGAGCTGGCTGAGCCTGGAGCCGGCCACGTGGGCTGTCGCCGTGGAGGTGACATAGTTACCTGTTCCTCCTCCTTGCCCAGCAGCGTGTGAGCCCTGGCGTTCAGTCCCCTGGCCAGCTTGTCCTTCCTCTCCTTGAGCTGGCTCAGCCTGGAGCCGGCCACGTGGGCTGTCGCCGTGGAGGTGACATAGTTACCTGTTCCTCCTCCTTGCCCAGCAGCGTGTGAGCCCTGGCGTTCAGTCCCCTGGCCAGCTTGTCCTTCCTCTCCTTGAGCTGGCTGAGCCTGGAGCCGGCCACGTGGGCTGTCGCCGTGGAGGTGACATAGTTACCTGTTCCTCCTCCTTGCCCAGCAGCGTGTGAGCCCTGGCGTTCAGTCCCCTGGCCAGCTTGTCCTTCCTCTCCTTGAGCTGGCTCAGCCTGGAGCCGGCCACGTGGGCTGTCGCCGTGGAGGTGACATAGTTACCTGTTCCTCCTCCTTGCCCAGCAGCGTGTGAGCCCTGGCGTTCAGTCCCCTGGCCAGCTTGTCCTTCCTCTCCTTGAGCTGGCTCAGCCTGGAGCCGGCCACGTGGGCTGTCGCCGTGGAGGTGACATAGTTACCTGTTCCTCATCCTTGCCCAGCAGCGTGTGAGCCCTGGCGTTCAGTCCCCTGGCCAGCTTGTCCTTCCTCTCCTTGAGCTGGCTGAGCCTGGAGCCGGCCACGTGGGCTGTCGCCGTGGAGGTGACATAGTTACCTGTTCCTCCTCCTTGCCCAGCAGCGTGTGAGCCCTGGCGTTCAGTCCCCTGGCCAGCTTGTCCTTCCTCTCCTTGAGCTGGCTCAGCCTGGAGCCGGCCACGTGGGCTGTCGCCGTGGAGGTGACATAGTTACCTGTTCCTCCTCCTTGCCCAGCAGCGTGTGAGCCCTGGCGTTCAGTCCCCTGGCCAGCTTGTCCTTCCTCTCCTTGAGCTGGCTCAGCCTGGAGCCGGCCACGTGGGCTGTCGCCGTGGAGGTGACATAGTTACCTGTTCCTCCTCCTTGCCCAGCAGCGTGTGAGCCCTGGCGTTCAGTCCCCTGGCCAGCTTGTCCTTCCTCTCCTTGAGCTGGCTGAGCCTGGAGCCGGCCACGTGGGCTGTCGCCGTGGAGGTGACATAGTTACCTGTTCCTCCTCCTTGCCCAGCAGCGTGTGAGCCCTGGCGTTCAGTCCCCTGGCCAGCTTGTCCTTCCTCTCCTTGAGCTGGCTCAGCCTGGAGCCGGCCACGTGGGCTGTCGCCGTGGAGGTGACATAGTTACCTGTTCCTCCTCCTTGCCCAGCAGCGTGTGAGCCCTGGCGTTCAGTCCCCTGGCCAGCTTGTCCTTCCTCTCCTTGAGCTGGCTGAGCCTGGAGCCGGCCACGTGGGCTGTCGCCGTGGAGGTGACATAGTTACCTGTTCCTCCTCCTTGCCCAGCAGCGTGTGAGCCCTGGCGTTCAGTCCCCTGGCCAGCTTGTCCTTCCTCTCCTTGAGCTGGCTCAGCCTGGAGCCGGCCACGTGGGCTGTCGCCGTGGAGGTGACATAGTTACCTGTTCCTCCTCCTTGCCCAGCAGCGTGTGAGCCCTGGCGTTCAGTCCCCTGGCCAGCTTGTCCTTCCTCTCCTTGAGCTGGCTGAGCCTGGAGCCGGCCACGTGGGCTGTCGCCGTGGAGGTGACATAGTTACCTGTTCCTCCTCCTTGCCCAGCAGCGTGTGAGCCCTGGCGTTCAGTCCCCTGGCCAGCTTGTCCTTCCTCTCCTTGAGCTGGCTGAGCCTGGAGCCGGCCACGTTGGCCTGTCGCGCCGTGAAGTCGTACAAGCCGCCGGCCGCACCGAAATATTGCTTCTCGCCGGGAATCCAAGTATGTTCCTTCTCCAGTGCCGTTATCTTGAACAGTAAACAAATGATGAAATTTAGAAACATCATTACGTCTGAATATCTATAATCCATTTACCCGACCGCAAAAGGACTTTTTGTTACTTCAATAATTTGAAACAGGAATCTATCTACCTGTAACTAACAATCCATATCCATCACAAGGCCCGGTTCCTATATCCACGAAACGCCTCGTTTTGCCTACGGACGGTTGATTTTTGACATTTGTTCCATAGAGAATCTGTCAAATTTTAACCGTCCGTAGGCAAAACGAGGCGTTGTTTGGATATAGGAACCGGGCCTAAGAGTGGGTTGATTCAAACCGTCCATTAAAGTTAACATTAACGTTAAATATTTTACTATGGGACAAAATGGCGTTTCTGTATGGAATGACAGCCGAGCTGTCATTCCATACTTCACGAATAGAAGTCCTTCAACTGTACTGGAATCAACCCAGGCTAAGTCCTGCTCAGTCCAATGCTTAGATACTTCCTGCTGCTTCTTTCAATAGTAACTCTTTATACATGATGTATTTCATTATTTATTGACATTTTGAGACTGTCGACATCTATGGAATTTATATATATATTTGACAATGGAGGCCATCTCCATAATATTTTTTTTTTTCTGGACCCTATACATCTCTAAGATCTTAGATTTAAGTTTAAGTTAGGGACTATACATCCCTTCAATGTAATTT
This sequence comes from Aethes cnicana, assembly GCA_963971205.1. Lineage (NCBI taxonomy): Eukaryota > Metazoa > Arthropoda > Insecta > Lepidoptera > Tortricidae > Aethes > Aethes cnicana. The sequence goes on from OZ020288.1 coordinate 12,215,342, forward strand.
CAGTACGTACCTAGAAGTATATTTTATACATGTAATGTAAATTTTGTAACTATGTGGAAATTTTGAAAAAATGCCTTCTGTTGGAGTTTGTTGCGGCGCTTCTTCTCAAGCAATGGGTCTAGGAAGCGCTGGTAAATTCTTTTTCTGACGTGTAAAAGTGCCCCTATGTGGCCAATTTGCTGAATAAATGATTGAATTTGAATATATAATTTACCTTCTTCCCGCACTCCGTGGCCTCGGTCTCGAGTTCTTTGATCTTGAACTGCAGCTCCTTGATCTTGAGCCCGAGCTCGTTGTTGGTCGCGGCGAGGCTCTCGCGCCGCTGCTGCAGCTGCGAGACCTCGCCGCTGCGGCTCGCGATCTCAGCCTTCTGCGCTTTGATGCGCGACTGCACTTGCTTCACCGCTTCCTGGAATAATAGTACATTTTGATGCTAGTGCAAAAAGTTTGGCATTTTATCAAGAGTTATGTTGTCGCGAGCAAAAGCGAGAGTTAACACTAGGGACGAGTGGAAATACAAATACAAATTCGTTTATTCTCCATAATAACATGAAACATTCATATATAATAACATGAAGCACTCTGTATATTAATAGGCATTTATTATGGAAACAGGGTATGGGCACAGCTAATGCTGATTTTAAGCCCATCCGACGTCAATATTGATGCCAATTATGTTCCAGTTATGTTTCGTGCGAAATGACAATTTAATATCAAACGACATTTTTTAATACATTTGCGAAAAAAAGAATAATAAAATAAATGAACAGTATGAAGCTCAAAAAACTTTACGCGTAAAAAAACAACTTTAGGCACGCTCACTAGCTGTCAAAAAACAAAAAACGCTCGTTCGGAAATGACGAACTTTTGGCACGTTAAACAGATATCGAAATGTTTACTTTTTGAGCAACTGTATTAAATGGTTTGTTGTAACTAGTTGACATAATTGAAAATACCAAAGACTTAATAGTGTGTTCATATCGGACGCCCGTGTCGTATCAACTCCCTTAAGAGGGTTTACTCCGGAAGTTGGCAACGTCACAAATAGCTGTCAAATAATTTGCTGTTTTCATTAATTTCTGAATATTACTGAATGAAAACATGAATTATCGCTCTATGGTTGAATAAAACATTAAGTATGGATTGCAACAATTATAATAGGAACACGAAATTTTTAGGATAATGGAAGTACTATCTTTTGAAAACTTTCCATCGCATTTTCCATGCATTTGAATGTAATCTTATCATTTGAATGCCTAACCCAACAAATATAAAACAAGACTCGTCATTCAACCATAGAACGATATCTTCCTTTTTAATTCAGCAATATTGAGAAATTAATAAAAACAGCGAAACATTTGACAGCTATATGCGACGTTGCCAACTTTCTGGATAAACCCTCTTAACCTTTTCAACGCCCTTTCCAATACAAATGCCGTCACTCACACGCCAAGTGTGGCTGACGTCTAAAGCGAATATGAATCTTACTCATTACGTATTTAACCTCTTTATTGCACTTTAGCTTAAACAACTTTAAGTATCGTTGTCGTGTCGTGGTAGGCACAGCAATTTTAGGTGCTCTTGGCGTACACAGGGTCAATATATAGAGATCTTCTACTATCTAAAGTCCCGCGCCTTCAAATTCAAATTCAATCATTTATTCAGCAAATTGGCCACATAGGGGCACTTTTACACGTCAGAAAAAGAATTTACCAGAGCTTGAGTTTCTTCGCGGCGCTTCTTCTCAAGTAATGGGTCTACATTGCTTGAGAAGAAGCGCCGCAACAAACTCAAGCAGAAGGCCTTTTTTCCAAATTTCCACATAGTTACAAAATTTAGATTACATGTATAAAATATACATATAATTACATTGAAGGGATGTATAGTCCCTAACTTAAACTTAAATCTAAGATCTTAGAGATGTATAGTCTCCCAGGCTCCAGAAAAAAAAATTATGGAGATGGCCTCCATTGTCAAATAAATATAAATTCCATAGTTGTCGACAGTCTCAAAATGTCAATAAATAATGAAATACTTCACATTTCAAAACGCTTCAATGTATTTAAAAAGTACCACCAACACTCTCAACACATGTGTGCGAGCTGAGACAGCCATCAACTATGCGTTGAGAGTGTTAGTGGTGCTTTTTAAATAATAATAAAAAAATTGAAGCGTTTTGAATGTGAAGGCGCGGGACTTTAGATAGTAGAAGATCTCTACCTAATGAGCAAGTAAGGATTCACAATCAGCCGAAGAAAAATGGCCCCGTCAAAACAGGTGCCCGAACAACTCGGGCACCCGTTTGGCGCTCGGTATGTTTGACACTTAAGTCTTATAGTGTTAGGTTTACTTTCATATAAAATATTTATCTTGACACATATTCTGAAGAGGCGTTGTTAGCATATTGGAAAGTGTTTTCTAATGTCAGTTTGCTCCATATATTTTGACATATTATTCTGTTAGGCACTGTTCGTCCATAATGAGTCACCGCGAATAATTCGCCGCTAGAGATAGTTCTACTTTACTTTATACTTTATTCAATTCACTTACAAAACATGTTACAGATATAAACTACGGGTGACCAGGGCCTATATTCGAAGTAGTCTTGAATAGGGATCTCGCTGTTCCCTATAGGATCGCTCACGCGTCAAGTTGAACTTTAAATGTAGCCGCTTAAAGTTCATGCGACGATCCCTATTTAAATACTTCGAATATAGCCCCAGAGGGCTGGCTTTTACTTATGCCAAAGAATTAGCATTGCCATGCAACTTTTTGGACAAAAAATCTATTCTGCTAGCTTCTGCCCGCGACATCGCCCGCGTGGAATTCGGTTATCGCGTTTCCGCGGGAACTATGCGTTTTTCCGGGATAATTTTTAATTCTAGTTTACTTAGCATTAATTAGTTTATTTAAGTATCTTGTTTTTATTTACAATAAAACCTTCCCAGTAACTTACGTACATGTTACCCTGTCAGGGCATACGCAATGTCTTCAAAACTAAACTTAGATGTAAATTTAGTTACTACTTATTAGGTACTACTACAGCCTATTTGCGTCCCACTGCTGGGCACAGGCCTCCCCTGATCATG